>BSBK01006978.1:0-568514 GCA_027943335.1 Chamaecyparis obtusa | reverse complement strand
ATATTAAATTTGGTTTTATAAAAATTGGAATTGGAATTCGAAATTCTAACTCCACCTATTTGAGTGGAAGATGCAAATGCCCATTTTGGTGCAAAATTAGAATTTCAAAATTTCAATTCCAATTTTTTGGATGGACACAAACATGGGATTGACATTATCTGAAATTAGATAATGCCAATTCCAGTCTAGTTCCTAATTGCAGCCCCCAAATGAGCCCTTATTGTCCTTGTGGACCAACCTTCTTAACTCACCTTTCTCCTCTTCCTCCATTACTTTATTATGAGAGTTTGGCCTGCGATAATTCTAATATTCACTATCTCTTTACTAAGCAGCTGTCTTCATGGAATTTTTTTTATATGGAACCATGTATCTTAAATTCTTTCATTTATTAATTTTTGGTTCTATTTAATCAATTGAATTTTACAATAAAATGTATTTTTATGAAATTAGTCTATTGTTAAATGGATTCATATTTTCAATAATTTCAACACAACCATATGACTTAAATTCTTTCATATATTAATTTTTTTTCTTTTTAATCATTTGAATTTTACAATACAATATATTTTTATGAAATTAGTATGTTCTTAACTGGATTCATATTTTCAATTTACATGTAGATTTATATTTTATATTTACATAACTGTACAACTAAGTTCTTGACAAACCTTCACATGTTAACTTTTAAGTTCTATAAATTTAAACAAAATTTACATAATATAATTTATTTCAATACAATATTTTGTAGATTATAAAATGCAAAATTATCAATATCAATACAAAAACTTACATACTTGTAATATCTCTTAAAAAAATTATATACTCAATTTTATTACATTGAATATTCTTCATGTTCTTATCTATTAACTTCTGAATTTACTCAAACTAAATTAAATCTAAAGAATATAAATAATTTTAATATTAAAATTTTTGATACTTAAGAATATAACATATTTCAATACCATACTCCTAAAAATATTTTTATTAAAAATTAACCCTTGAAAAAATTAAAATTAAAATATACTTGTAAATTAATATTTAAATTTAGCAATGAATAAATTTATTGTGTTAGAATCCAATGATTTGGAGGAAACCCATCTTGCTTGGATTAAGTCACTGGCTTTCCCATCACCCTTTCCATATCTATCTCCATTTGAGGCATCCTCTATGCATGGCCCAATTCCAAGGTTTAGCCAGTTACTTGGACATGATATTCCCTTCAAAATATCCCCTTCTTTTTCGTCATTGGCTTTCCCATCCCAACTACTTCCCATTCGCCTCATATCAGATTCTCTCTTCGAAGCCATCATTCCTCTTGGAGATACCTATAGCAAACCCCTGTTGTTAACTAGAACTAAATCTTGCATTACACGACGAGAATTTCGCATCAACCAGAATATTTTCGAGGTTTCCATTATTCTGGTTCTAAAAAAATTTGAGCCCCGCATTATTTTTAATCGAAGTTTGTGTTTATTATGAGAGTTTTGTCTCGGACAATCTGGAATTCTAATATTCACTATCTCTTGACTAAGCAGCTATCTTCATGGTAAACAATTTCTACGCAACCATGTGTCTCCTTTATTAATTTTTGGTCTATTTAATCAATTGAATTCTACAATACAATGTATTCTTATGAAATTAGTATGTTGTTAACAGAAATTAGTCTGTTGTTAACTGGATTCCTATTTTCAATAGACATCGTGGATTAATATTTTCAATGTAATCCGTGCATTGCTAAGTGGATCAATGTAATGGTAAACAATTTCTACGCAACCATGTGTCTTAAATTCTTTCATTTATTAATTTTTTGTCTATTTAATCAATTGAATTCTACAATACAATGTATTTTTATGAAATTAGTCTGTTGTTAACTGGATTCCTATTTTCAATAGACATCGTGGATTAATATTTTCAATGTAATCCATAACCGTACAACTAAGTTCTTACAAACCTTCACATATTAACCTTTGAATTCTATAAATTTAAACAAAATTTACATAATATTATTTATTTCAATACAATATTTTGTATATTATTGCATGCAAAATTATCAATATCAATATCAATACCAAAAATTACATACTTGTAATATTTCTTAAAAATATTATGTACTCAATTTTATTGCGTTGAATATTCTTCATGTTCTTATCTATTAACTTCTGAATTTACTTAAACTAAATTAAATACAAAGACTATAAATAATTTTAACATTAATATTTTTGATGTTTAAGAATATAATATATTTCAATATTATAGTGCTAAAAATATGTTTATAAAAAATCAACCATTGAAAAAATTAAAATTAAAATATATTTCTAAATTATTATTTAAATCTTGCAATGAACTATTTTTTTATTTATTTTATTTATTTATTTATTTATTTTTATTTTTTTAAAAAAATTTTATTTAAATTATTATTGTGTTGGAACCCAATGATTTGGCGGAAACCCCTCTTGTTTTGATTAAGTCACTGGGAAAGACCAAAACCTATAGCATCAAGCCGAGACCAAAAGAATGAAATTTTAATATGGTTCTAAACAACTAAGCTCTTGACAAATTTTCACATATTAACTTTTGAGCCCTATAAATTTAAACATAATATAATTTATTTCAATAAAATATTTTTGTATCACTAAATGCAAAATCAACCACATCAATACAAACAATTACATGCTTGCAATATTTCTTATTAAAGACTATATTTAATTGTTATTACATTAAATTATCTTCATATTATTATCTATTAATTTGCTCATTTACTTAAACTAAATTAGATATAAAATATAATTAATATATTGAACTTTTAAATGCTTACGAATATAATAAATTTCAATATCAGCAAATAGATAAGTAGATAGATCAGTTTGTGCATTATCCCTTTAAGAAGGGCATACAATGAGGAAGGGTGAAATAAGAATAAGAATAGGTTAGAGGTAAGATTAGTATGAGGTATAACATAGATCTTCAAAGATTCTAGATAAAGACATTACAATAGGATCTTTCATTCAAAAAAGTCCAAAGTCTAGATAGAATAAGAATTATGTTGGTTAAAATATTTTAACATGAAGAATAAATGTTCAACATACAAGGATAGAGAAACTAAATGATAAAAGGTAATTTAGGAATTAAGCAAACATGTAATTATATATTGGATAGGGAAGTGGTAGATCAATTAGAAGATAATCAGTTACAGATTCCATCAACAGGTAGATGGATTTTGAATTGGAGGATTTTGAAACTTGAAAAAACAAATTCATTTTGTATTGGAGGATTTTTAAATTGAAAAAACAAATTCAAAGTTATAAGTTACTAAAATTCAATGCATAGAAGGATTTAGAAATGGAGTCTTTTGAAATTTCAAAACGCAAATTTAATAATGATTTATGAGATCGAAAAGGTGATTTCTAATAAGGTCTACAATTTGGAAATTTTTTGTTTTAATGTCATAAGCATCGAGGCTTTGTCAAAGATTAGTTGTAGCAATTTATATATATATATATATATATATATATATATATATATATATATATATATATATATATATATATATATATATATATATATATATATATATATATATATATATATATATATATATATATATATACACACAGGTTTGTGGAGAGAGAATAACTAGAAAATATACAAAGAGTAGTAGTGGATGATGAAGATAATTGGCAAGAATTTTTATAAATGATCTCCTCATATTGTAAAAAATTATGCAACCCTTGGTCCTCCCTGACTAGTAAAGGAAAGCTTAAGGATTAAGATAGACAACCTATCTCTAAGACCAAAAGAAGTAAGTCTAAGATTAAGAAGATTTTGTCCCCTAAACCTATTGATAAAAGTAAAGCTCCCTGGGAGTGTTGGATACCCCCCTTGTTGGTTCACCCAAGGATGTGTCTGCCACCTCCCTTGTTTGTAATGATTCTTATACTTTGTATCCTCTTATCGATAGGGAACACACATGTAGATTTTCCTTGGATTTCAAGAAAAAGTATCACTATTTCAAACTAGGCTAGAGTATTCTAATGAAATACTTTCTCATGAACATATACAAACTATGAAACAATGAATGCCTACCATGAATTGAAGACCTTATTATAAAAGAAAATTTGGAGTTTGAAGCTAAGGGGGAGATTATATTTCTTAATAAGGAGGCCATTTTATTGAAAATACTTGAAATGCAAGAAGAACATTGGCCAAACATTAAAGATTTTTATCTAGTTTTGACTATGAAAGAAGTTGCATTGTGTAGGTTGCATAAGAAATAGGTACTCTCCACAATAGGCTCTCAGAGGGTAAGTGAAGCTTGTAGAGGATAAATTGGGAGCATTTGTGGGTTCCATGAAGTTGATGAGAGTGTAGAAGTTTCTCCATCTTCAAGGCCCCAAGACCTATTTTATTTTGGATAAGTATAAGATCTTTATATTTAGTGATTATTGATAGTATTGGTTACCAAAATTAAGAGATAGTTTTTTTATACACCTCATCAATCATTTTAGGATTGAAAGTTAAGCTAGGCCAACCAGTGGGTCTAATTTCCTACCCACACACTGCAACAAGTGGTTCAAATTTGGGCCCAATCCTCAAGGAACAAAATGCCCTCTACATTTTTTATGGGGAAGAAAAATTCCTCCACTTTTTCTACCTTGGAACAAAAAGCCCTTGGCATTTTGTTCCTAGGAAAAATCACAAAAATTAAAATGGGAAGCCAGGAAGATAGGGTATGTTAGGCCATTTTTCTATCATAGAATTTTTTTTTATGAAAATGGCCTATTTTCCTTGCAAGTGTTCTTCATTGCCTCCTGCCCTGTGTTTTCCATGTTGTCACCTTGCTTTGGTCCAAATTGCATCGCCTAATTTGCAAAACCCAGAAAGTTATTCAAAGTTTAAAGCCTGCTAGAAATATTTCAAAATTTGCCACAGTGTCAAAAACCCATAGTGTTTTCAAAAATCCATGATGTTTTCGGTCTATGTGTTTTCGGCCTTCATTGCTTTTGACCCTATGCTTCCTGCTTTTGTGCGCTTATCTTTTGGCATCGAAAACTCTGTGTGTTTTCAGTCTTCCACTGCGTTGAAAACTCTGTGTGTTTTCGACCTCACAGTCTCTTGTTTGATGATTGTTCCTTAAGTGCGCAAGTGTGATGACAGGTGGCCCCGAGCCTTCAAATGCTCTTTCTGATTGGCTGACAGTTATGTCTTTATTTAGCGATCTGGCGACTGTGTTGTCACGTAATCTCTTCTCTTCTGGCAATTAGCGGCTATCATTCAGCAACTTGGCGAGTAGTTTGTCACGTAGTCACTGAATGCCTAGTGGTTAGCAGGCTCATTTCTTCAAGTGATAGGAAAGGAGATCGATATTCGGCATGTGATCGCAAGGAATATTCTTTCCCCTTGCGATCATGCCCCTACCGTTGATTCTGTTTGTAGAGCGCGGTGGTCCCGGTGTCAGAGGGGAGACAGAGATGTGTTCTGATTGGCCGTCGCATGGCCGCATGTCAGAATTTTTTGACATGCAATCATGCAACCACCTACCACCTATCCACGTGGTCCCAACTTTTCATTGTGTTTGGTTGCCTAGCGGTTAGTTTTCTTTTGGTGACCTAGCGACTTGTAGTTTTCTCTGGTCGCTAAATCTTGGTAGTTAAGTCCCCACCATCTAGCAACCTGGCAGGCGGTTAAGCTTTCCACAGTTGCGATGTTGCTAGATGGTGGGCCTGGTATTTCTTAAGCAGAGTAACAAAGCGGGAGATCTACATTTTCCACATGATCGTGAGGAATATTCCTCTCCCTTGCGATCATGCGACCGTCGTTTGATCCTGGGCTTGGAGGGCGTGGGTTTGTAGTGGTAACTCGGTGGTTGCGGTGAATGGTGTGATGACATGTGGCATCGGGCAGGCCCAAGTGGGGTCTTTCGGTTGGTCCGAGGTGGTGATGTGGCTCATTGGTGGGCCAATTGTCTTTTGTTATAGAGGTGCGCATTTTGCATTGGTGGGGGGCGGTGACATGGTGCCGACGTGGATGCTTGTCACATGTTTGCATAGCTCAATTTCTAGGCTATGCGATCATGCGACCACTAATGGTATCGTAGTTACAGAGTTATTAAGTGGGGGCCACTAGGTTTCTAAAGTGATTAAAGGGTCGGCAGATCTTGTGGCCATCGTATCACTGTTGAGATAAGGTGCGAGGAAGTTAACTTGGCGGTCTAGCGATAGCCGTCGATGCTGTCTAAAGGTGAAGTGAAGATCTTAAAGCCCGCAAGAGTTATAAGATCAACGCCCGCGACTTAATGTTAATCTAATTTTGAATGATGACCGCCGATTCATTTCTAGCGCCATGAATTCTTGAACGTTTCTTGCGACCAGAAAGGATTGGAATTGATGACAGAAAGAGCCAGAGTTGGTGAATTTGAAATTCTCTACCATTCCAGTGTGGTCCAAGGTGCTTTGAGTGATTGCAGGGATTTGTGCCATGTGGAGGAGGATAGTTTTTCATGGCTCGAGGTGTGATTTCAGGGTGGTTGATAGATCAGTGATCTTCTATGCTCTATTTTGAGAATTATGATGATTGGAGATCATCTTTGATCTATTTCTCTGAGATTGCTCAGTTTCTTGCCCCTGTAATAAATTTTGATATATTCTTTTGGTTGGTTGGGTAGATGAAACCCTTGCCCTAGCTGTCTGTAGCTTGTTGCATTCTCTCTAAGAATTCCAAGGCAGCTAGTGGTATAAATGGCAGATTGTTCATTTTTGTAAGGGTTCCTTCTTCTACAAATTTTTGAGGAGAATTAGTTCCAGGGAAGGGTTTTGTCCTATAGATTTTCTCCTTCTCTCTACATATAGAGTGTTCTTCTCTCCATTGCTAGTTCTGAGATTACAATCCATGTTGTAACAGATGTCTTATGTATGAGATTGCAGCATACTTGTTCTTGTATCAGATTGTCTCCATTTGGGTTTTAGACTTATAGATTACAGCATCAATAGTGTGTACTCTTTCTACTGGCATTTCCAGTGAGTGTCTGCAATAGAGTTGTTTTCCCAGAAGCAACTGAGTCTAGGACTGGTGTTCAGATATGTATGGGCTGGGGTATCAAAGATGCATCATGCTTGTCTTCCAGTGGATGCTGGTTAATGTATTACTTGTTCCTAGGTCTTCCTTTGGATAAGTGATAACATATTTGGATACACAGGTGGTTTGGTAATGTATGATCTGGTCAGGGTGAGTGTGTTGTCTTCTTGTTTCATAGCTGTCTCTTACAGTAGGGTATTTGACTCTGCTACCCATTGGATAAGGCACTAGTCTATTAGAGACTTAGGGTATCTTAGGGGTCCCTTCAAATCCATTTAAAATCATTTCCTTTCAGTTCCACCCTTTCCCTTTCATGTTGTTAGAATAGGTTTCTAGCTTTCAGTCTCATTCCATGCAAGTAGGGCTATTGCATGAGAGTTTCTATCATTGGGGTACAAGATACCTATAGGAGATTGATTGCTATTCCACATTAATCTATCTGTAGGCCTTTGGTTTTGTCATGAGGTGTCTTGAGTGTGCAGATAATGCAATACCCACTTGAGTGAATGTGGAGCTCAAAGAAGGAGGATTTCTCTTTATCCTCATCAATTGGTTTGTTTTCCTTGTCAAGCTTGAGTGCCTAACTAGTGTTCTAAGCCCAACTATTTGATTCAAGCTTGGTCCTGCAAGGAAAAGAAGATCCAACAAAATGGTGACTCTGCTGGGGAGAACATAAAGAAAACCTATTAAGGAGCTCTAGTTATGGTTCTATTGTAAACTGAAAATCTTTATTAACCAGACTGGTTTGGCCCATCCGAGTCACCAACAAAATGGTGACTCTACTAGGGAGAGTCTTGAACAGAGTTAGATAAACAAAAGGCATTGACTAAATCTTCTCACTGCGTGTTGAGTAGAAACTCTGAGTTCTCTATTTGATCAGTGTGTTTCCTGATAGACAGTGAATGTTACCTAGTGTAGTTTTGTGTTGGTTGGGAGTAGAAACAAAAAATATTCTTTCCTCTTTAGGGAGGTGGCGACTCTAGATAAAAAGAACTTGATGGAGCTGCATGGAGAGCTCTAGATCTGCCCTACTTCCAGCCAAAGGTCTTCTACTGTAAACTTCCAGGTATTCTTTTTTTGAAATGTATCCCTATCAAGTGTTAAGCACCATTACAGAAGGATGAGTTGTAGTGGGCAGTTCCTCATGGAGGAATATAGGCCCTTTTGTTTTGATGACATTGAAGGTGCCCCTAATGAGTTCTCTACTGAGGATGGGAAGTGCTTACCAAGATTCATGGCTGGTGGATCTATTTCTGCAAGCCAGCATATTGATGTTGTCATGGGTATTTTTGGAGATATGAATGTTGAACATGAGGATGTTGCCATGAGGTTATTTGTACACACACTTTTTGATGGTGCAAGGAAGTGGTTCTTGTCCTTGCCCTCATGTTCAATCCCTTCTTGGGATGTGTTGAGAGCTGAGTTTGTTGAGGACATAAGATTGCTAAGACTGGTGGCTCCTGATGATATTCATGAGGAGGCCAGTGTTTCTGATGTTGAATCTCACTATGCAAAGAGTGTTGACTATGAAGCTGATTCTGAGATCAGTGCATATGAGAGTGCTAAAGATGAATCTAAATTTGACAATATTTCTTTTTTATCTACAGATTTTTCTTCTTGTCAACATGAGAAGGCAATTTTCTTGTCCCAGTGTGATGATGTTTTGTGTGAAAGGGAAGATATTGGATATGATGCAGATGATGATTCCTACATAGATTGCTTCACACAAGATGATATAAGGCCAGAAATCTTCATTCTTGTCTTGGATAAGAATGATGTTTGCAATGACAGGGATGTAGCTGATGAAGAAAAAAATGAAGCCCAAAATCCACTAAGTAGTGAGGAGATTTCAACACTCTTGGCTAAAGAATTTCAGAGGTATGCCCCTACTTTGGATTTTGATTTGCAGCTCCCCTGTGATATAGTCTTTGACACTAATAATGAGGCTAGTTTTCAAAGTGACCATGAAGACCCATGCATATTAAGTTCCACCTCTAGTAGTGACTCTGTAGAAGAAGAGGTAGAAGGACATGATAGTGTGTTTCCCTGTCATCAGGATTGCAATGATGAACAAGTTCCTTGTTCAAGCCCTTTCCCTTCTTTTGCCAAGTATGATAATGATGGTGACAATATTGAGGACCTTGTCTTCAATAGTTGGGACAGAAATTCTTTTGGTGAAAGTGATGATGTAGTGTTCCCCTGTCATAAGAGCTTTGAAGATGACCTTCACTTGGTTCATGGTCCAATTCATGAAGACATCATTGAAGAGCCAAGTTGCTTAGTGGCTGAGGTGATGTATGAAGATAAATTAGAAGATCTATTTCCTTCTCAGCCAGGTAATTTTATGGTAATGCATGACAGTCAATATTCTGCATTTTCTGATGCATTACTAGATCAAATTTTTGTTTCTAGTCATCAAGGAGAAGTAGATGATGTTCCCTACTTCTTGGAGTTTGAATATGAATATGATAGTCATGGCTGGAAAAACATGCATGGTGATCAGTGCAATTTTATTCTTCAGCCCATGAGTACTCACATATGTGTGCAGCAGAATGGTAAAGAATTTTTCAAACTTGGGGTCACATATGTGGATGAAAACCAGATTTTTGATGCAGGAGGGTCACTCATTTTCTTTTGAGGCCTTGAGCTTTCCCTTTCTTGTTGTGTGCTTTCCCTTCTTGCTCCCTTTTTTTGTCCTGTTAGTGGTCTACTCTCCCAGAAATCCTAAATTCTTGCATGGGCACAAGTTACCTATTGTCCCCAACCAGAGCCACTGTTAGGCCATTTTTCTGTCATAGAAATTTTTTTATGAAAATGGCCTATTTTCCTTGCAAGTGTTCTTCATTGCCTCCTACCCTGTGTTCTCCATGTTGTCACCTTGCTCTGGTCCAAATTGCATCACCTAATTCTCAAAACCCAGAAAGTTATTCAGAGTTTAAAGCTTGCTAGAAATATTTCAAAATTTGCCACAGTGTCAAAAACCCACAGTGTTTTCAAAAATCCATGATGTTTTCGATCTGTGTATTTTTAGCCTTTGTTGTTTTCAACCCCGTGCTTCTTGCTTTTGTGCGCTTATCCTTTGGCGTCAAAAACTCTATGTGTTTTCAGGCTTCCACTACATCAAAAACTCTGTGTTTTCAACCTCGCAGTCTCTTGTTTGATGATTGTTCCTTAAGTGGGAAAGCGTGATGATAGGTGGACCCAGGCCTTCAAATGCTCTTCCTGATTGGCTAGTGGTTGTCTTTATTCAGTGATCTAGAAACTATGTTGTCGCGCAATCTCTTCTCTTCTAGCGGTTAGCGGCTAGGATTCAACGACTTGGCGAGCAATTTTTCATGTAGTCACTGAATGCCTGGCGATTAGCAGGCTCATTTCTTCAAGTGGCAGGAAAGGAGATCGACGGTCGGCGTGTGATCGCAAGGAATATTCTTTCCCCTTGCGATCATGCGCCTGCCATTGATTCTGTTTGCAGAGCGTGGTGGTCCCGGTGTCAGAGGGGAGGCGGAGATGTGTTCTGATTGGCCGTCGCATGGCCACATGTCAGAATTTTTTGACATGCAATCATGTGACCACCTACCACCTATCCACATTGTCCCAGCTTTTCATTATGTTCGGTTGCCTGGCAGTTGGTTTTCTTCTGGCGACCTGGCGACTTGCTGCTTTCTCTATCACTAAATCCTAGCGGTTAAGTCCCCACCATCTCATGACTTGGTGGGCGGTTAAGCTTTCCACAATCATGATGTTGCTAGATGGTGGGACTGGTATTTTTTAAGTGCAGTAACAAAGCGGGAGATCTACAGTTGTCACATGATCATGAGGAATATTCCTCTCCCTTGCGATCATGCAACCGCTGTTCGATCCTGGGCTTGCAAGGCGTGGGTTCATGGTGGCAACTCAGTGGTTGTGGTGAATTGTGTGATGACATGTGGCATCAGGCGGGCCTGCGTGGGGTCTTCCAATTGGTCCGAGGTGGTGATGAGGCTTGTTAGTGGGCCCATTGTCTATTGTTGCGGAGGTGCACATTTTGCATTGGTGGGGGGCGGTGACATGGTGCCAACATGGATGCTTGTCGCATGTTCACATAGCTCAGTTTCTGGGCTATGCGATCATGTGACCCCTAATGATATCGCGGTTGTGGAGTTATTAAGTTGGGGCCACTGGGTTTCTAAAGTGATTAAAGGGCTGACAGATCTTGTGGCCATTGTATCACCATTGAGATAAGGTGCGAGGAAGTTAACTTGGCAGTCTAGCGACAGTCGTCGATGTTGTCTAAAGGTGAAGTGAAGATCTTAAAGCCCATGAGAGTTATAAGATCAACGACCATGACTTAATGTTAATCTAATTTTGAATGATGACTGCCGATTCATTTCTGGCACCATGAATATAGCCGTTGCTTGCAGATTTGAATTTTTGAACATTTCCTACTACTAGGAAGGACTGAAATTGATGATAGAAAGTGCCAGAGTTGGTGAATTTGAACTTCTCCGCTATTCCAGTGTGGTCCAGGGTGCTTTGAGTGATTGCAGGGATTTGTGCTGTGTGGAGGAGGATAGTTTTTCATGGCTCAAGGAATGATTTCAGGGTGGTTGATAGATCAGTGATCTTCTATGCTCTATTTTGAGAATTATGATGATTGGAGATCATCTTTGATCTATTTCTCTAAGATTGCTCGATTTCCTACCCCTGTAATAAATTTTGATGTACTCTTTTAGTTGGTTGGGTAGTTGAAACCCTTGCCCTAGTTGTCCGTAGCTTGTTGCATTCTCTCTGAGAATTCCAAGGCAGCTAGTGGTATAAATGGCAGGTTGTTTGTTTTTGTAAGGGTTCCTTCTTCTATAAATTTTTGAGGAGAATTGGTTCCAAGGAAGGGTTCTGTCCTGTAGATTTTCTCCTTCTCTCTACATATAGAGTGTTCTTCTCTCCATTGCTGGTTCTAAGAATACAATGCATGTTGTAACAGATGTCTTATGTATGAGATTGCAGCATACTTGTTCTTGTATCAGATTGTCTCCATTTGGGTTTTAGACTTATAGATTACAGCATCAAGGGTGTGTACTCTTTCTACTTGCATTTCTAGTGAGTGTCTACAATAGAGTTGTTTTCGTAGAAGCAACTGAGTTTAGGACTAGTGTTTAGATATGTATGGGCTGGGGTATCAAAGATGCATCATGCTTGTCTTCCAGTGGATGCTGGTTAATATATTACTTGTTCCTAGGTCTTCCTTTGGATAAGTGATAACATATTTGGATACACAGGTGGTTTGGTAATGTATGATCTGGTCAGGGTGAGTGTGTTGTCTTCTTGTTTTATAGCTGTCTCTTGCAGTAGGGTATTTGACTCTGCTACCCATTGGATAAGGCATTGGTCTATCAGAGACTTAGGGTATCTCAAGGGTCTCTTCAAATCCATTTAAAATCATTTCCTTTCAGTTCCACCCTTTCCCTTTCATGTTGTTAGGATAGGTTTCTAGCTTTCAGTCTTATTCCATGCAAGTAGGGCTATTGCATGAGACTTTCTATCATTGGGGTATAGGATACCTATAAGAGATTGATTGCTATTCCACATTAATCTATCTGCAGGCCTTTGGTTTTGTCATAAGGTGTCTTGAGTGTGCAGATAAGGCAATACCTGCCTGAGTGAATGTGGAGCTCAAAGAAGAAGGAGGATTTCTCTTTATCCTCATCAATTGGTTTGTTTTCCTTGTCAAGCTTGAGTGCCTAACCAATGTTCTAAGCCCAACTATTTGATTCAAGCTTTGTCCTGCAAGGAAAAGAAGATCCAATAGGGTAGATGTTAGATCAAAGGGGAATATGTAGCTTGATCAATTATAATGGACATAATATCTCAAAATTGAAAAAATGGGGCCTGCCTAAGAATCCAATTATGTGTGATAATTTTTTAGGATGGTACACAAATAACAAGAAAATGATAAAACTAATTTTCCTTGATTCATAACACATTGAACAAATGTATATTTTAATCCAAATTCACAAGCATATAAGATCCATCCTTATAGAAATATTTAAACCTTCAAATTTAAGAAATATAAATAATGTAAACATGCATCTACAAATTTCCTCCACAACCATATAAATTCTTCCATAGGACTCATAAATTTAAAGTTTAAGAGCCTTTTCAAATAACAAAAATGGATTGTAAAGAAATAATTGAGGAATAAAATCAACATGCTTTTCCAAGCCTAAGAAGCCACCAATGTAGTTGCCAAATACCACATTTTCTACAAAATTACATGAAACATTAAGGAGAGGGAGAAATCGAACCAAGGAAGCCAAGAATCAAGCACCTAAAAAATCTTCTTCCAAAATTTTTCCCAATAAGGCAAAATTTAAATATCACAAGTTTGTTTGTAGAAAACCCCTAATTTCTTCCAAAACAAGTTATGAGAGTCCCCATGTTTTTTACTTTTTAAGGAACTTCAAGTTTACTAAACTTTCAAAAATAAAAATAAACCCATAGCATATTAATAAATTCCATCAACAAATGATAAAATATGGAAGCCCTCAATAACTATGATAAAATATTAATGTAATTAAATATCTTTAAAAAATTGTAAACTGCAACAATTTTCCTAAATCACTAACTGGTTATAGTGACAACATAGATCCACATGCATGATAACTGACCACTACAAAATATAGAGACATAATACAGATGCATCCAAATTGTTTGCACAAAAAAGGATAAATGTTTCTATGCAAAAGGTGGCAAGAATTTATGAATATAGGGAACATTGTCATATGGAAGGATGAATGACAATATTGGGTGATTATAATAATCATCACATGAATATCTCAAAATTTAACCACTTTTATGTTATATATAGGTATTTTCGACACACTGAGACCTATGAAGTCATGTGAAGTTGATGCTTGTACCTGTCCACATTAGTACAATAGTAGAAGCACATACACACAGACATACACACACATCATGAAATCACATCAAATAGTAACAAGGAACTCTAGTGGTGTACATAATCAACCTACAAATATTACATCATAGTCCCTTTTTACAACAAACAATATAAATCAAATTAGTAACATTATTAATTCTAAATAAAATATTAATTATCATTGTACATCAATTAACTATTATTATGCATAATTAACTAACAACAACCATACATTTTCACTATATTAGCATTGAGACACTATCCACACACACTCACAAAAATATATCACATTTACATTTTTAACCATCATAAACATCATCCGTAATGCTGAAATCATTAAGTATTTAATTTCTAACAATATCATTGATCCCTTGTATCTTATCAAGGGGTTATGTAATTATCTATATATTAGGAAAGCTTATTTGGCCGACCTCATAATTTATTTGTGATAGGGTATATAGGTAAGATCTTTTATTTGAAAAAGATGTGTAGTATGAAAGTGGGATGTAAAAGAGGAGTTTAAAAGTTGTGAGCTTGCATTTTTTGTCCATGTATAGTAGAGGATAGTTTATACTTCATTAGAAATGATCAAGAAAATATAGTTTCTATTAGACAGTTCACAAGGATTGTATATTTCCTTATATACACTTGTGTTGTGAAGAGTGAGTTCTAGAGGTGGACATAACCTTCTTTGGGCAGTTAGCCTACTCTTTTCTTTGACTCCTAATAGGGTTTGTCCTTTAATAGGGATTGTATACTATAATGTTTTAATAAGCTCGTAATAGGGCTAGATCTTTTAACAGGGATACAATACTCTCAGTGCATCATTTTTGGGTGCTAATTCCCACTAGGGTTTTACCATTAATAGGGTTTCCTCGACAAAAAAAAAGAAGTTATTATGTTGGAATTTACTATTTTATCATTTGATTTGTTGTAGCTTCTATTCCAAGCTCAAAGTTTAAATAATCTATCCAACAATAGATTCATCCCCCCCGTCTCATTTGTGTTGGTGGATTATTATTCCTAACAATTGGTGCAAAAGCTATTGTTCCTTAGAGAGAAATATTGATGTAGCTTGAGGTGATCTTAGAGATGAAATTCTATAGGAAGGATAGTCCAAAATTTGATCCTAAAAACTTTGACAGTTGGAAGAACAAGATGTGAACCCATTTTCTATGTTTGGGTATCGACTATTAGATGATCACAAAGAATGAGAAAACCATGAAGGCTAAGGTTGAATTAGATAAAGCTACTGACAAAGAAAAGAAGACATTTTCATATAACATGGTCTCAAGGGAAGTACTGATCAGTGCACTCTGTGAAGGAGAATTTACTGAGGTGAAATATCTAGATTGAACACATAAAATTTGGGCAAGATTAGAAGCATTGTATAAAGGAGACAGGTTTACTAAGAAAGAAAAGTTACAGAACTAAAAAACAATAATGGAGAATTTGAAAATGAAAGATGATGAAAATATTAGGGCTTATGTATAGAGAGTTACAGAGGTTGTGATCAGAATCAGAAATTCTAGAGGCACTTATTAAGAGGAATAAGTTATTACAAAGATCCTTAGATCATTGACACCTATTTACAAGACCAAAGTTTAGGCTATAGAAGAAATTATACCTTTGACTACAAAATTTAGCAAAGAGATGTTGATTGCAAAGCTAACTACCTTTGAAGCTATTGAGATGGGAGATTCTTTACCTAAAGTTGAAACAACATTTAAGGAATCTACACACAAAAAGACATTATATGGAATTGCGAGCACCAACAATGATAATATAAAAGAAGAGCTTGGCAAGTATGTTGATGAATGAGAATAGATACACGAAGCAGAGAGAAAGCTAGATTAACTTTTTGCCCTGATCGTTAGAAGAGAAAAGAGAGGTAAGGGTAAATTTGAAGGAAAGTTATCTTTGAAATGTTCTTCATGCAATAAGATAGGTCACTATGCATCTAGATGTACTACAAGAGCTCCTAAACACAAACCTAAGTATTCAAAAGAAAAGGAATGCTATTATGCTAGTGAAGTTATTTATGATGATGAGGAGATTTGATTTATTGCTATCAAATATGAAAAAGATTTAGTATCACATGTTGATAAGAAACCTGAATGGATTATACACACTGGTTGCTCACATCATATGACTAGAGATAAAAAACAAGTTTGTTAAACTAAAGAAGTATGATGGTGGTGTTGTAAGATTCAGAGATAATGTTTCTAAGCTTATCATAGGAGTAAGATCTATTCTTTGGATGGAAAGAATAATATTGATAATACACTGCTTGTTGATCTGAATAAGAATAACTTGTTGAGTGTAGGACAATTGATGGATAAAGGGTATCAATTGAAATTCATTGATGGAAAATGTTTTATCAGAAGTAAGATTGGAAATTTGATTTCAACTGGTACTAAATCTAGAGGTAATGTATTTGAGTTAAATACATCTGAAGCTAGTTATTTTTTTGCAAAGATAGATGATAGTTGCATATGACAGAAGGTTTTTTCATGTTAATTATGATAATATTGTGAAGGAAAGATTGAATAATGCAGTGAGATACCTACCAAAAATTTTAAAACCATCTAACACTATGTGTAAAGAGTGTGTTATGGGAAAGAAGACTAGACGTAGTTATAAAAGTAAATCATATACAACAAAAGGAAAGTTGGATCTGATACATAAAAACCTATGCAGACCTACAAGGACAAGATCATACTATGGTGAAAGGTACTTTATACCTTTTTTTGATGACTTTTCTAAAATGATGTGGATCACTTACTTGAAAGAGAAACTAGAAGCATTTGACAAATTCAAGATATTCAAAGTAAAAGTAGAAAATGAATCAGGCTTAAAGATAAAATGTTTGAGATCAGATAGAGATGGAGAGTTTACATCAAATATTTTGAATTCATATTATGAAGAGAATGGAATACATAGACACACATCTACTCCTAGGACTCCATAGCAAAATGGGATAGTAGAGAGAAGAAACTGAACAATATTAGATATTGTTAGGACAATGTTGCTAGAAGTAAATGTATCTCATATACATTGGAGGGAAGTTGTTTGGACAACAATATACACATTGAACGAAATTCAAATTAGAGAAGGTACAAAAAATAATCCCTATGAATTATGGTTTAATCATACTCCTATAAAATATTTTTGAATATCGGGAAGCAAATGCTATATCAAAAGAGATGATGAAAGAGGAAAATTTGATAATAGAAGTATTGAAGGAATTTTTGTTGGTTATTCTACTAGAAGAAAGGATTAAAAAAATTTTTAACCTAAGATTGAGAAATATGATTGAAAGTAACAATGTGAAGATAAATGAAAAGTTTCAGATACAAGAGAGAATGTATGATTATAATCAGAATATAGAGATCAAGGAGGTTGCTACTATAGAAGAAGAAGAACATATTTAGACTAATTGTGAAAATGATATTTGTGATGATGACACAAATGAAAATACTGATATTCCTAAGACTTTGTGTTATGCTAAGAAAAAGCATCCTAAAAATCAAATTATTGGTAACACAAGTCAAGGAATAATGACTAGATCAAAGAAAAGGGAAGAAATTTGTTTAATTTCTCAAGTTGAACCAAAGACTAATGATGAAGCTTGTAGAGATGAATCTTGGATCAAAGCTATGCAGGAGAGTAAGATCACATAAAGAAAAATAACACTTGGGAATTAGTTCGTAAACCTAAAGACAAAAATGTAATAGGAACTAAGTGGGTTTTCAGAAACAATATAAATTGAAGAAGGAATTGTTGTAAGAAACAAAGAAAGATTGGTATGCAAAGGATATTCACAACAAGAAGGCATAGATTTTGAAGAGACATTTACTCATGTTTCTGAAGTAGAAGATATGAGACTCTTTCTAGCCTATGCTGCACATAAAGACTTCAAGGTATATCAGATGGATGTAAAATCTGCATTTTTGAATGGGGATCTTCAAGAGGAGGTATACATAGGAAAAACTAATGGATTTACTCTAAAAAAAGATGAAGACATGGCTTTCAAGTTGAAGAAGGTACTATATGGACTGAAGAAAGCACCAAGTGATTGGTATGCAAGGTTAGACAAGTACTTACTTTGCCTTGGATTCAGAAAAGGTAATGCTAATAGTAACTTGTATTTAAGAAGTAGTCAAGATGGAATTTTAATAATAGAAGTTTTTGTTGATGATATTATTTTTGGAAGAAATGATGAGATGTGTAAGAATTTTCCTAAAAAATGGAGAATAAATTTGAGATGTCTATGATAGGTGAGATGAAATTCTTTCTTGGACTTCAAATAAATCAGAGCAAGAATGGTATTTTTATTTCTCAGACTAAATATCTTAAAGAAATGTTGAAAAAGATTGGAATGGAAGATTGTGAACCTATTGGTAAACCCATGGTGACTGTCCATAAAATAAAAAATATTGATGAGACCAAGATTTTTTTTTAGACTAAGTATAGATCAATGATTGAAGGATTACAATATCTAACTCACTCTAGACTAGATATTGTTAATGTTGTTCAAATTGTGGCTAGATATCAGGAAGATCCTAAAGAGACACACATGGATGCTATAAAAAGGATATTTAGATACCTAGAAGGAACAATGGAATATGGCTTATGGTATGATGAAAATGATGACTTTGAACTACATGCTTATATACTGATGTCAATTTTCCAAGGAACATTGATGATAGAAAGAGTACTAGTGCAGGTGTATTTTTTCTTGGGAAAAGGTTAGTTTCATGGTTTAGTAAAAAGAAAGATTGTATAGTTCAATCTACTACTAAATCTGAGTATGTTTCTACTGATCACTTCTTATAAAGGTTCATACACTACTTATAATTCTAAACTTAGGGATTGGCAACCGAGTAGTTTATCCTCATAAAAACTCATTTAGTATGTCAACCCAGAGACATGTTACTTGAAACAAGCCAGAAAAATATATGCACCAAGTGTCACTCAACCATGCATTCTATAGTTGCTATAGGAAGGAAATACTGGAAGAAAACTAACTAATGATTACAGGAAATAAATACTAGAATGATACCCAAACTAAAGCTTCAAAAAAGTAAGGGAATGGAAATTAGAAAAATATAGATGGTAAAAAAAGATGAAGACTCTTGAAAAATATGCCATAATACTTCAGTTATTCCACTGCTTTACCTACAAGAAGCGTTAGCTAGCCCGTGGCTTTGGCTATAGGAACAATTTAACACTTAACACTGAAATAGCAAAGATACAAGAAAGTAATTCTAAAAAACATGAATCTAACTAACTATGGATTTCTCACCAAGTGGGCCCCCTTGGATGAGTATTCCAATCAAAAGTATGTGAATTTAAATCTCAACACTTCATTTTCTCACTGATTGAATAATTGAGTACATAGATATATAAACTAGAAAACAACAGAAAACTATATTTCCAATAAATTGATAATACCCTCCTTCTCACGCAAGAGTGGGACTTTATTTAAAGGAAAAATTCTAACAACTTAACTAATCACACCATAGAAATAGGTAGATCTTTATTACAACATTACTAATAGGAAAGAAGGAAAGCTAAAAGACTAGATCAAATTAATTCTATAAATGAGGAAAGAATTACTGCGACAACAAATCTAACTTCCCACTCTCTCCTAGATTTCCTTAGAGAATTCATCATGTTGCCTTGGTCTTTGTTGGGTGACTGCCACCTTGTTATTTTGGAAACACTCTGCTATTGCTATGTTAATGCTTCTCTACTATAACTTTCTGAAAGACGGGGTTGAGCTTTTAATGAATTAATACGTTTTACCTTGTCAAGGCATCAGTTACTATTTCAGGGTACTACACTTCAAAGGTTAGGATAAAGACATTCATGGTGATAAATATCAAAATATTCATATCATTTACATTCAAAAAACTATTTTTCTTATTAAAAACATAACCATAACTTCAAAAAAGTAATATAGTAATATATCCAAGTTTAGCATGTTAAGTAGGTTTAAACCATGATAGTAGTCTAATCGTAGCATGTAATATAATAACAAGAAAGAGAATAAAAGTGTTGATGAAAATATATCATAACAAGGAAAAAGACCTAGAAAATATCATCCTAGGGTGTCTAAAGTATGGAATTAATATGCCTCATCATTTCCCCCTATGAAAACTAGTGTCGATCCTCAGGCACTGAAACATTTTTTTATTTTTGCAAGCACCCTGAGGTATCCTTCCTATGTCTTTCCAATCATCAAACTTCCCACTTGTCAGTATAAGCCATTTGTTTGTTCTATCTTTATGCACCGATTCATCTTCAATTCCTCATCAACCTCGTTATCCACACAAGTGTACAATGGCTATAAGAGTAGAGGAGGCTGGAAGGTGAGGGGTAACCACCTCTCTGGTTGTGGTTTTCATCCCAACTCTATGTACCATTGGACCCATTGCATCAAAACTCTAAAATTGATGAGAGTGTGGGGTTCTACCTTCTTTAGGGCCATAGTTAACCTAGCCCACACTTTTTGTAGCCCTTATGCCACTTTGTGCCCTTCTGCCAATGATAACCTTTCAAATTTTGTGAACACTTGTTCCTTATTTTCCAGTATTCTCCTCTTATGTGTAGAGTCATTGAATCCATAAACAATTTCCAACCAATTACAATAGATCTTTCTGGGTGATTTACTCTCAGGACAAAGGGAAAGTGTAATAGTTATTTCAATCTCCTTGTATCTATACAACTACTCCCCGTAATTGATCTCATTACTTACCTGAGATAGTAAAGATGGTAAGTGAATATCTCCCACAAATAACATGGGATTCTAGTCAGTATTAGATGAAACAACATTATTATGCATGTACAATTCACATAGAAGGTTCCTAATAAATTATGGTGATGTATCATATGTAACCACAAAGTTTTGAGGTGTTCTTATGTCAGTACTCAAATCTCTAAGAATTCTCATGAATTTAAACATTAAAATTTGCTCCCTCAAACATAGGGTATAAACCCTAGGTGGTGGCCTACATTCAATAATTTTAGGAACTAATTTTGTGACCAAATCCAACTTACCTTGTGGAAGTTGAATTTCCTAATTTTGTAGTCCTATTTCCTTTTTCAACTTATCTCTTTCCAAATCCCACATGGAATTTTCATACTGAACTTGTGCAAAGTAATCAATAGACAACGAGTGTACTGTTACCTTTTCTTAATTTCTTTGCAGAACTAGGTGTATTAGCATTGCCTCTTGATTTTCTTTTTGATCTTGCTCTGATATTATTTTATTTGGGTTATTTGGTGAAACTAGTGCCGATGTGTCCAAAATATCATTTGTTTGAACATTTTCTGAATGGGATGAAGATACATCAGAAATTTCTTTCTATTCTATTGTTTGGCCTAAGATAGTGGCTGCAAGTTCATCTTCCATTATATTATGACTCCCTGTGGATGAGCTACATGGTTTTGGTTGTACATCCATAGCTTTCTCAATAGGAACTTCATGTGTAGAGCCAGTCATTATAGGAGAGTCCTCTATTTGCTTCATGTTCAAATGAACACGACATCATAATGGTGTGTCAGCTGACATTGTAGGACATTTTTGTGGATTCTTTCTTTTGGTAGCAGACATGGATGGAGGAGGAACAAGGGCATCACCCATATCATATTCATCCATTTTTCCTTTCCCTTTCTCCTTATTTAGGGCTTCTTATGGACTATGGGATTCTTTAGGGACCTCAGTTTTACCACCCTCCAAATTAGGGTTTGGATCATTTGTTGCCATATTTTATTTGTGAATTTCTAAGGTAGAAGGGTTTACCTGAGCCTTTTCTAGAATAAAAGGCTCCACATTATCAAGAATGAGCTTTTTAGGAAGATTTTCCTACTCTTCTTGATTTTCAGGTTGTGTCCCTATAAGATATGGTCTACCGCCATGTAACTACTCATGAGGTGCTACAAGGAACTTATCCCAAGTCATGGGAGAAGTATCATACATAGCTCTTTCTACCATAATGGGTGATGACATTTTGTCTGCCCTTCCTAACCTCTTCAGAACTAAAATTTAAAAATAAATACATGACATTGGGAATATTTACCGAGTGGCCATGTCGCAAATGACTCAAAATATTTAAATGAATGGCATGCAAGAAAGAGAACTGCCCTTCGCAAGTCATGTACCTTATAATTGGTACTACTAGGTGGGGGTACTCACTAGGAAGAGATGTTCATTTAGCACCTTGTTTGTTGTATTCCATTAGAGTGTCTTCTAGAAAATAAAATTCTTCTCAGGTTGTGCAAGCATCATGACTATGTGGAAATGCTTCGCCTATGGTAGGAAGTCTAGAAACTTTTGCAATTCATACCTCTAAAGATTCTACTTTTCATCCTTTTACATACGTGACCCCATTACTATATGTCCATAGTAATACCAATGCCAGAGCCTCATCATGACCATTACACCATAAAAAATATGTAAGCCATCCTACACAGGTAAACATCTAAATGTTGGCTTGATCTTGCAATAAAGATGCATGATTGGCTGACTCAGAGCGTATAGACTGTCCACCCACCTTGCTTGTTTGAGAGCTTTTGCAACCTTGATTCTTCTAATTCCCATGGATTCCTAACAACTCCTCCTACTCTATATACTTCCTAGTATTCAATTATACTAGGGTTTGGTAATTATCTAGCAAAGACTATCCTAGTTGTCTCAATGGGCATTTTTAGGTGAAATGGCAGAGGAATTTGGAAAAATTATTTTGAAAACTGAAGTTGGAATTTTGGGTCTCGAAAGAAAACTTAAGGCTACAGATAATTTCATATACAAAGGTTTTTAAACCAATGACTACATAGTACATGCTTACAAATTAATAATGGTGATCTTAAGCGAGGATATTTATTACATCACACACTAAACTAAATACCCCCTACAAAAAATAATATAGATGTCCTCACATGCATGGCGCAAAAGTATAGCAGTACTTCGAGAAATTACTAAATTAATTAAATCGTAGTTATAATAATGTTAAAGAAAGTAAAGAGCATTTAAAATAATAAATGAATGTGTACCTGTAAAATAATAACCATAAATGCCAAAATTTGAAAAAATTGAGTAATGTGTGCCAAACAAAAATTAATACATTGCATTATGATGTGACTAATTAATGAATATGGTAGATAAAGGTGAGGAGATTTGATGTGACTAGGGCTTTATTGTGACAAGAAATATTTTTGTGGGAAACAATTTTTTTTTAATATGACTGCATGCGTGTAGAATTAAAGAAATGACCAGAGGGAGTTATTAATTTCATGAGAGTCTTCAAATGGAGGAGGTTCGTCAGCTATACGAAAGTCTTCAGCTGGAGGTCCATCAAATTCAGAGGGTTCATCGATTGCAAGATCTTTATCAGTTGCAGGGGGTTCAACTGTTGTAGGAGAAATCTCGAACTGCCACATAAATTCAACCTTTTTTTTGGCTTATGGTATAGAGGGAGTCTGTGGCTATTTACCAGAAGCTTGAAATGTACAGGGTCGATGGTTGATAACTAAACTTCACCATTAGCATATACATGTTCAATTTCATAAGGACCAAGCCATCTTGTAGTAAGCTTATCATGTGTCTCTTAATATTCAGAGTCACATAAGAGGGCCCAAATACCTGGAACAAATCGTTTGTTGAGGATATGTGAGTCATGCCACTTTTTGCATTGTATCTGGATCATTTCAGTGTGTTGCAAGGCTATATTTTGTGTTTCATCCAAATGGTTAAGTTGCAAGATCCTGTTGTGTTGTTGGAAGATCAATGTTTAGTTGTAATATCATTCTCAAGGTCTTATGCTCAAATTCTATAGGCATGATAGCATTATTTCCTTAAGCCATTTCAAAAGGTGTGAAACTAGTTGTTTTGTTCCATATTTTTCTATATGCCCAGACTACTTTGTGTAACTTTGTAGTCTAGGCCTTTTTGTGTAACTACACTATTTTTGTAAGAATCATTTCTATCTCTTTGTTTGTGATTTATGCTTGCCCATTTTCCTGTGGATGGTATGGACTTGATTTCCTATGGTGAATATTATATTCATTCATTAGGGAAGTGATCAGTGTTGATGTGAATTGAGGTCCTTGATTAGTGACCAATTCTCTTAGTACACCATATCATGTGAAGATTTCTTCATATAAGAACTCAACTACCTTATTATCCTGAGCATGGACCTCCACCCATTTTGTTACATAGGACCAACAAACACAAGAATGTATGAATTTTCATTTTATGAAGGGTTGATAGGTCTAACAAAATATAATCTCCATTTATCAAATGGAGTGACTACCACTTGAGGAAAGAGAGGCATTTTGTTAGACTTTGTTGGTCACCCCATCCTTTGGCATTGGTAATATTTTCTTGTGTAGTTAATAGGATCTCTATGGAGAGTTGGCTAGTAGTATCCATTGTTCAATATCTTCACTGATGTTCTCCTTGCTGCAAGATGCCCTCCAAAAGGGTCACCATGACAGGTGTGGAGGATGTCAAAGGTTTCATCCTCCCTGACACACCTTCTTAGTATTTGATTAGGTCCATTGTAGAATAGACAATCAACAATCCATGAAAAGTTGAGAATTTTTCCAATGAGAAGTGTCCTTTCTTTTGGTGAGAAATATGGAGGTACCTTTTGTGAAACTACATAGTTAGCAATATCTGCATACCAGGGGTTTTTAGCTGAAATAGAGAAAAAGTGATCATTAGGGAAGCTATCATCAATGATTTGGGAATCATCTGCATTTTGAAATTGTGAGAGGAAGTCTGCAACAGCATTTGACTTCCCTGGCTTATCCACTATTGTGATATCAAATTCCTATAATAGTAGAATCCATCTAGCTAATCTTCCTATGATTGTAGGCTTATTAGCATAATACTTAATGGATACATGGTCAGTATGCACAAATATCTAGTAGCCTATGATGTAGTGGCATAATTTGTTTAGAGCATAATAACGGCCAAAAGCTCCTTCTCTATGACTGTATAATTTTGTTTTTCTTCTTATAGATTTTTACAAATAATATATATTGCATGTTCTACAATATCTTCTTTCTATCCCAGTACAAATCCTACTGCATAATCTGAGGCATCGATATGTATGAGGAATGACAGCACCCATTTAGGACCTCATAAAATAGTAGCTTGGGTAAGGACTGACTTCAGCTGCAGGAAGACTTTGCCCAACTAGGTGTCCACATGAATTCTAAATCCTTGGTGAGCAGGGAATGTATGAGACTGACTATTTTGATTAAGTCTTTGATAAACCATCTTTAATAACCAACGTGTCCAAGAAAGCTTTAGAAATATTTTTTCTTGGTTGGTGTTGGAAGGTTTTGAATAACTTCCATTTTTGTTAGGTCAACTTGGATTCTAGCAATAGATATATAATGACCTAGTACTATCCCTTCTTGCATCATCATGAAGCACTTTTCACTATTTAGAGATAGGTTGTGTTCCTCAAAACCTTTTTAGAACTTTGTCTAGGTTTTTTAGTGCTTCCTCATAAGTTTCACCATGTATTGTAAAGTCATCCATAAAGATCTCCATATAGTCATGAGTGATATCAGCAAATATGGTAAGGAATACTCTTTGGAATGTTGTCAGGGTATTATAGAGACCAAAAGGAAAAAATGAATAGGCAAAATTCCCCCAGGGGCATTTGAATGTATTCTTTTCCTGATCTTCAAGAAAAATTCAGATTTAATTATACCCACTATACCTATCTAGGAACAAAAAATACTTTTTGCATGCTAAGGAGTCTAACACCTGATCAATGAATGGAAGGGTGAAGTGATCCTTTTTAGTAGCATTTTTTATCTCTCTATAGTCCACACAAACTCAGCATTTTTCTCCTTTTTTTGGAATAATTACTAATGGAGAAACCCACTAGATATCTGATATTGGATATATAAATCCAGCATTGAGGAGATTTTGCAGTTCTATTTTTACTATTTCTCTTAATGTTGTCTTAACTCGTCTTTGAAATTTCCTAACTAGGGGTTTTTCTTCCTTTAGGTATATTTGATGGGTAAATAGTTTTGGATCCAGGCCTTTCATGTCAGAATAATCCCATCCAAATATTGTAGTATGGTCCATCAACATTTTAGTCAGTGATTTTTATTGTTGAGGACTTAGATGGCTATTAATATTCAAGTAGCGGCCAAGAGACACCTCTATTTGCTTTATCAGTTCTATCATAGATGTGTCTGTTAATGAGGTAACTTATATCACATGGGGAAGAAACTAGTGTTAGAGCTATTTGGTTGCAGGAGAAGTCCATTGGTAATCAAGGTTTAAAACCTATGGAGAGAAGTTAGCGGAGAGATATTCTAGAGTCTGTGTTTGATCCATACTAATTGTGCAGGATATTGGTGATCACTTTGTGTTCTTCCTAGAGTTTCAGGAAGGGGTCTCTTTTTAACATCATTAACTGAGATATTGATTTTATAACTTTAGCTTCTTGTCCTATGTCAGGCCATATTGGTGAGGCTTATTCCATTTGAGGTTAGGCAGCTGGATATAAGACTAGAGTCTTGGTATGTTGACCATCAGAGATGGTCATATCCCATGAGTGACATCCAATGTAAGCATCAACAGTTGCTAATCAAGGTCTACCAAGAATAATTGGATATCCTCCTAGTGTATCTTTGGGTGATCATATCATGAAATCAGCAGGGTAAGACCAAGATTCAAGGTCAACAACTATATCCTCTACCATCCCATCAAGTTTCATAGTGGAACTGTCTGCGAGCTTCAAAATAATGGGTGTGGTTCGAAGGTTGGTGATACCAAGTTGTTGCATTATATCCCTGTTGATGACATTTATAGTGGTTCCAAGATCTATCAAAGCATTTTTAATGGATGTCCCATTAATAATGACTTCAACAATAGGACTGCATGGGTCAAAATATTTTGCGATGGTAAGCTTTCCTAACATGATGGTAGCTAGTTTTCCCATTACATTAATAGTCAGGGGATCCTTTTTCTTGTGGCCAAGCTTCTAGAAGTAGGCTTGTTTCATAGCTTTTCCATATGTAGGAACATCCTTAATTTATTTAAATAAGGGTATTTAAACATTAATGTTCCTTAACTGATCAAGAATGTTAAATGTTGCTTCTTCAGTAGGCTTTGGATTACCATCCTACAGTCTCTATGGAAAAGGAGGTCTAGTTTTCTAGTTTTTCTTAGGTGTAGGCTATGGAACTGGTGAAGGAGGAGTGTGTTCATCTTGAATAGGCTCCTCCTAGGGTACTCAAGTTATTATTGGATGGGTAGGAGAAGGGAGAGTAGTTCCAAAATATAGGTGGATATCATCAAGTGTGATGGAATAGGTAGGATATTGCATGGGGTATTGCATTTGGTCAGTAGCATACACACTTTGTTGAGGTGTAGGAGGTCTATTATTTGGGTCTAGCTATGGTTGTACAGGCAGTTTTGTAGGCTTGGGAGGTAGATTATTGGTTGTTGGTGGTGTAAATAGTGCTTTTTATTGTGGAGGCTTAAGAGGTGGATGTATATATCCTAATGGCTGACTTGGGCATTGTTGACCTCGTCATCATTGTGGGTTTTTATCCCAGTTAACTTGTGGTGGATGTCATTCCCCTTGGAGTTGTTTCCAATTCCCTTAAGGATTTTTCCACTATGGAGTGGGGTAATTTTACCACTTATTCTGAAAGTTGTTCCAGGAAGGATTTTGATAATTCATAGAAGGTTTCCATTGATTACTATAAAATGGATTACTAAATGTAAGTGGGTCCGGAGGCATACCTTGCCTTTCCACCCATGGTCATCACTATTGTCAAGTTGACTTTACTGAGATTATATGACTAGTTTTGTGTTTTCATTACAGAAACAAAGTCATATGTAGTTTCTATAGTCAGATCACAAGCTTTGAAGTACATATTTTGGCTAAGTATGGTAGACAGTGTAGACAACAATGTACTTGATGATCATAGCATCAATGCATGTGTGTATGATCAAGTTATGGTATGCACCCTTGGATATAAGCTTTTGAATATGTTATTATGCTAATTCTAAGAATGTAAGATCAAATCTGATAGTATCAAGAAGTCCCAACAAGTCTAAGTGTCACTGGTAGTTTAGCGGCAGAGCAGAACAGAGCATGGAGCCAATAGGAAGGTTTTGTTAGAAACTACAATCAAAGAAATTTTTGTATTTTCATTGATATCAAACCTTAACTAGTAAGACTGTTGCTATCTAAGAAAGTACTATATCTATTTGATTGTTGTGAAGGGGGTAGGCAAGGTTGGTAACAATAGGACCTAAGGAAAGGTTGAGTTATCTTAATACTTCAATGAGTACTTGATTATGTGGCACAATGATAAGACAATGTATTATTTATCTAAGTAAGAATTAAGACTAAACTGGTAAGCTTAGCTGAGCAAAAGTGAAGAAATCTAGTTTAAGCCGAGTGATGTTACTGTCGACTGAGCCAGTATATGCTGAGTAAATTTAGTGTTTACCAAATATCAGTATTTGCCGAGGAAACAATTTTAGTGGTGACCAAGCTTTCTAATGAAGACCGAGGAGTTCAACACTGTATTGACCAAGCGTTAGTAATTTACATTTGAGGAAGAATTCAGATTTCTAGCCAACATAGTTGAATTCTTGGATTATGTAAAACATGTTGACTTCATTTATTTATTGTATGGAAGCATTTAATGCATTGTAAAATGTTTTATTATAAATCTATTAAGAGATATGATATATTTCTAGAAGGATAGATGAAGAACATAAAGTTGGAAGGATTCGATGAATCTGACCTAACCCTAAGATCTACGAAGGAGATTAAGAAGCAAAAGATGTATTGACCTAATTGAGGAAGTATTAAGGAAACCTAAGTGTGAGGTTGAGAAGGTGTGGATGCTGGAAGTATTGTTGATGTTATTGACTCTCTAAGAAAAAAGGCTGAAGGGGAAGTGGTGTGATTGCTTGAAGAGATTTCTGAGCATATCGGTGATGGAGATAGAAAAGGTTTACAATCAGTAAGCTAGTATATGTGTATGGAATTGGATCTAATATTTGCAAAGTGAGTTGTATATTTTTCATATCAATACTACTGTTACTTTCTAACCATTGTATCAATCAAAATCATTTTAATGGAGGTTGACCTAACAGTTATTTTTATAAATCCTTTGAACAAGGTTTCATTCTAATGGGATGTATGTAAGTCCTATAACAAGGTGCACTTCTAATAGAGTGGTTGAAATCCTTTAACCGGGTCACACTTGATAGTGTGTTTGTAACCTTTGATAGGGTTGGCTTTTCACAGAGCTCACTTTAGAAGAGTGAAAATAATAGTAACATGTTACAAAGTGGTTTTTCCCAAATTGGGTTTCCACTATAAATCCTGGTGTTAATACTTGTTTGAATATTTTTGTTTAAACATTACTGTGTTTTACAAGTTAGATACTATTGGATAGTGGATTGCACTGTTATATGTTATGCAATTAGTAATGACCAAGTAGTTGTTGGTTGTTGGATCTAATTTGTTGAAGAGTTTTAAAACATCTAGACCTGAGAACAATTGATTCACCCCCCCTCTCTATTGTTCTAAATCATATAAAGAATTGGTATCAGAGTTGTTCGTGCTTATAGAGAACAAGTTTAAAGGTACTTGAAGCAAATGATCAGGTTGTATAAGAAGGAGGTACCAAAGCTAAATAAGGAGAACTTCCCTGCATGGCAAAGTTTGATGAAGTTGCATTTGGTAGGTATTGGTGATTCTACAAAGTATTAGGTTCGGCATGATTATGTCACACCTATTGCACCTCTAACTGTCGAGGAAATGAGAGCTAAATAAGAGCTCAACTAAGAAATGTTGGAGATTGCATCTCCCCTAAGTTATCCAAAATTTGAAGACATCAAAGACTGCACTAATGCAAAGAAAATGTGGGACACTCTTGCAAACATCTATGGTGGTGACATTAATGTACTAAGAGCCTAAGAGGTAAATTTGATGAAATGAGAATGCAAGACGATGAGAATATTGCATAGTATTGTGGTAGAATAAAAGAATTTTTAAATCCTATTAGAGGATAAAATGGAACTATTGATGATGAAACTATAACTGGAAAAGTATTGAGAACTTTGTGTCCTATTTATGCCATCAAAATTTTAGCAATTCAGGAATCTATATGTAACCCTAACAATGATCTTACTTTGGAAAGTTTGGTTGGTAAGCTTACTACATTTGAACTTTCTAACTATGATAGCTTCACTGTTGCTAATGTTCAATCTTCTTTTAAGTCACAAATGGTTTTAAGTAAGACAAATAAGGAAAAAGAAAGATGCATCAGTGAGAGTGAAACTGAAAGTGACACATCTGATGAAGAACTTGAGGATCTAGAGGCTCTTGTGGCTAGAAGATTGAAAAGGGGAAAAGGAAAGTGTAAAGGTAAACTCCCTATTATATGTTTTTCATGTAATAAAGTTTGTCATGTAGTTGCTAGATGTCCTGACAGGAATGATAAGGATGAAGAAAGAGACAACAAGCATAAAGACAAAAGAGAAGATAGAGGTTACCGAAGATACAAGGACTACAAAGGAAAAGGTAATAAATCTTGCTACATAGCTAAAGAAGAGACTGACACTGGTAGTGATGATTTTGAAATTGAAGTTGTCTATGTTGTAATGAAAGATGAGTCTAATGAGGATGAGAAAATTGCATTGATATCTTATGTGAACAAAAATGATAAATAGATTATTGACAGTGGTTTTTCACATCACATGACTAGTGACAAGAGTAAGTTTGATACCTTAGATCATTATAAAGGTAGAAGTGTGAAATTTGGTAATGATGCACCATGTATTGTTAGAGGTAAAGGATTGATTAAGCTAACTGATAAGATGTAATGCCCAAAAGTTCAAGAAAAACACAACCAACAAATTTTATTTTTTTTACAGGATAAAGTACCAAGTTTGATGATGCGGGTTAAAAGGTGTCTATGAAAAAGTTCAAAGGAGTCAGGAGGAAAACACCTCTCCAAGTTGTTCTCCAAGGTTTCTAGCTAAGAAGTTCTAGCGAGAAATCCAAACGAGGGTGAGAAGTTGTAACTAAGTTTTCAAAAAAAAGGTTAGGATGATCAATCATGATAGATCACCCTACTAGTTACATCAAGAATTTATTCAGGAAAGGATGAATTAGCATAATTATTTTAATTAAGACACTAAGTGGAAATTCAATCTTAAAAGGTTTCATTAATCAAGTTCACCAACAATTCATTGAATGTTAATCTATTAATCGTATAGATTATCAAGGGGTGAAAGAATATTCCTAGGGTATTTATTAAATGATATTCTTATATATATAGATTAATTATTTTCTATATAAATATAACTTAAATGTCAAAAAGATTATTATAATTAGATACTTAATTATTAATCAATTAAACCATTAACCAAGATTAGATAAACATGAATTAATTCAATTAATAATTATAATATATTAATTAATTAATATATTTATTAACTAATTAATAAATTATAAAGTATTAATTAATGATATTTAATTAATGATTGTAATTAAATATTATATATATATATATATATATATATATATATATATATATATATATATATATATAATTCATAATTATAATATATTAATTAATTAATATAGTTATTAATTAATTAATAAATTATAATATGTTAATTAATAATATATACATACTATTTAATTAATAATATTGAACAATTTGTAAATAACAAAGTAATAAATAAAAACATTGCTAAAATAATAACTTTCTATAGCTATGAACAAGGCATTAATTACATAATAACATAATTAATTAACAAGCTAAACTATCAAATATGCTATACACTACCTAACCTAATCCCTATCTTAACTCCTATCTCCCCTTCCTATTTACTCCTAAACCACGTGCCAAGAGGAGTCACATCCTAAACATAGATGAGGGTGTGCTATTTTAGGGGAGTTGAAATAGTCTCCCAAAAGGTAGCGCCAAAAATGGAGGGCCCACCAATCAAATTCAAACCAAAGGAGGATTACAAAGCCATAAGGCAATGCATATATTTAGGAAGTAATGAAGTCAGCTTAGGTAAAAGGAAGTCAACAAGGGCTGGCGCACAATGAAGAGGGTATGGGTAGTGGGCCCCAACCTCATTTCAAACCATGCTAGCCCATAACCCATTCTGTCCAGTGGTTTACTCATTTATGACAAAGGCTAGACAAGGCATTTAATTTGCATCTAGACCCATAATGATTTATTGCAAGGTGAGGCTATATTACTCTGTGCCATTTTTTGGTGAAGTTATGAGGGAGAAGAATATAGTAATTATTTTATTGCTAAAGAAAAAATACTGGGTAATATATATTGTTTTATATTGACTTTTGTATGGACTTTGTATGGGATTTATTTCCCATACAAAATCCAGAGACCTGAAGGTCTCTATTTTTTTCCAATGACTTAGTTTGCTACCAATTTTATTTCTCCATGCACATTATTGGTTTTATTTCTACATGTTTTATTCTTTTGTTTTCTAAATTGCATGCCTAAGGTGATATACCTATCTATCAAATTGAAATAATTAGTTCTCTATTGAATGAAATATAGTGATAGGAATTTTCTCAAATTACAAAACTAAATTCTATTGTTTCTACAACAATATGAAATAACAAGTTATCAATTTCAAATTTGAAGAGGTAGAGAGAGGTAATAATTTTCTTTTTTTGTTTGCAATTCTTTAATCCAATGCATACAATAAACTCCATAAAATATCTACATTGAATTGGTAACTTTCTTCTCTTTCGAATAACCAAGAACACATCATATATTATCTTTCTTTTCTTTCAAAGGAGTAAGATAAAATTGATCATAACATTACATCATTTTCATTGCAACTTCAAATAGAAAGGAGAATGCATTTCAAGTATTCCACATCTTTTACTCCAATACATTTTCAAAGGAAGAATAACTTCAACTATAGTGAGAGATAGAGGATTTTAATTATGTATGCAAGGATTCATCATATACATTATGACAACCACTTCAATACATTTACATATACATCAAATAAAGTTAAGACTTCATAGTTACAGCAAGGCAATGCAAATGGATAATGCCACACAATGAGAGTTCAAGAAGATAATAGTCTTCTCTCCATTTCATTTTCACAATGGCCCAAAGAAAAGGCATTACAATATATCTTACATCAAAAGGTAAGTCTAAATACAAAGAGATTCACAAAGGAATGATAGGGTTGTCTTCACACAACCACCCAAAAGAAGAAACCTCCAAGATAGCACCTTCATTGAGCTTCCACAAATCTGCAAGAAACAAGGCAAAGGAAAGACCATGGGAAGCTCACCTCCCATCCTAGGCCTCTCATGAGGCCACCCCCGAGCTTGGGGAAACCACATCAAATGGGATACATACACTCATATACAAACACTCACAAGAAACATACAATTGCAAAAACCCAAAATTCCCTTAAGGGTGTAACTAAGGAATTCCATGAACTCCTTTTGTGAGGTGTGGGTGGACAACCCATGGAGACAACCATTACATAATCATAAACAAGGCCACACATGGACCCAAATATCACAATTTCATAACAAGGCTCACATGGCCAATCTTCCCTCCTTATACCCCCAATGCCTCATGGGCTAAATGTATGGTTACTTAGGGAAAATCACTCACCCAAGCTTCATCCTTCCCCACACATGGAGGAGACTCTACACATGGAGTTACCTCCATTTCCCACACCCCCTCTTGATTCCTCTTCCCTCCCAAGGGTGAGTGAATCCAAGAGTAAACAACCCCAAATCCAATTACAAGAAAAACACAATACATTCGTGCTCTCACCATGAGCAACCATGGGGAGTTAAAACACAACAAATAAGCAATCCAAGATTCCTCAATGACCAACCATGGGGAGCGAAAGAGAAAATACACAACACATACAATCTACTACAACAAAACTGAGAGAAAAAATTCCTACCTCAAGTCCAAATGCTAATTGAAGGAGTGTTGAGCCCTTATCCCAATCTCTAAGATTTTTCCTCCTCTAACTTTTGGTACTCTCTAAAGATAGAGAATGGGTGAACAACCCCCATCCTTCCCCAAAATTCCTCTAAAAAGGGCCTCTAAACCTACCCCCACAAACCTCATAAAGATGGTCCTACCAAGTGGTGACCTAGCACTCCTCTAAGCAAGGTAAGTGGTCAAAAGTATCTTGGGCCATACCACAAATTGGAATTTCGTTCAAGGTTAAATTAGCACTATTGGAGGGGACAAAAAGTCAATATATGGCTTCTCCCATGCTAAAAATACCCCTAACCCCTGGGTACAAGGAATGGGCTACCTCAAAATACATGAAACCACCCCCTAGGGTCCCATTTAACCCTCGAAAAACCATGGTTTAGTGTATGCAAAAAAAATTAAGATGTGACTACACTTTGGGGTCCTATGACAAGTGGATGCACTTTGAATTCCCCCCTAAAGAAGCTTCTAGAACTAGCTCTCACACTCAAACCACATGACATACCTTAGTTAACATATAACTCTAGTGTCAAGTGACACTCACATAATTAACATCACAATTAAGGTATGTCCACAATATTACAACACTTAACATTCCTACACATACATTCACATTATAGTTATGAATTAAACACTTCACAAGGAGGCCCTAGTCTCTTCAATAGACGGGGCATTGGCTTTACTGTTAGCACATGCATTCAATGCAGTTTCCCCGAATGTGTTTCCATGGTCCTTCCACCTACAATACCTCAATGCAACATCAGTAATTCAATGAAGAAAACCAATACAATAAGCATATATGATATAACAATCTTAAATTTAATCATTCAATTGCATAATCCAACTCATAATTAAATTGTATAACTCAATTCATACTTCAATTACATATATAATTCATAATTTAATTTGCCTAATTCAATTCATAGTTCAATTGAAATCAAGATCATCCATAAGATACTCATCAGGATCTCAAAACAAGAAGATAATAATAAAGTCTAACATGATCAAATCCAAATCCACTAATCATGGATCCACATACAGACTCAACAAAAAATTTATAATCTAACATGTCCATCATATCATAACAGTAAATTGAATGAGTCCAAGTATCTCATTAACATAATCAAAATTAAAAGCAAGGTCTATAAATTGGGATCACTATGTGGGACTAAGGTGGGCCTCACATCCACCCCCTCTAGGCATGAACGTCCTCCTAGAGTTCATCAAAGAGGAATGAATACTAGGCCCTCATCTATGGAGCATCCTCCCATGAGGTTGTGACCTCATCATAGCAATCCCACTGGACCGTAACCTGGTCGAGCTCTCTGCCTCAAAGTCCCAATGTCGATCGAGCCAAAATGTGAATGGGCTCCAGGGCCAGCTAGCCATCTGACTCCACCTGCAAGGCATCCCAATCAATGATATGAGACTCATCATAAATATATTTTTGCAACAATGATACATGGAACACATCATGGATGTGTGACAGGGTAGGTGGCAAGGCTAGACGATAAGCAACGGGCCCTATCCTCTCTAGGATCTCAAATGGACCAACAAAACAAGGTGAGAGCTTAGAGCCCTTTCCAAAATGGATTGGACTCTTGTGTGGTCGCACTCTTAGGAATACTCTATCTCCCACAAGGTAAGCTCGGTCTATTCTCTTCGCATCTGCATAATTTTTCTGTCTATCTTGAGCCTCTAAGAGATGTTTCCTAATCAGGGTGACCTACTGCTCCATGTCCCAGACTAACTCAGGACCAATAGAAACTCTGTCCTTGATCCTATCCCAACTCAGTGGGGTCCTGCAAGGTCTACCATATAATGCCTGGAAAGGAGGCATTCCCAAAGATGCATGGTGCCCATTATTATAGGCAAACTCTACTAGGTGTAGGTACTCCTCCCACCTAGTCCGATGGTCCATAACATACATGTGTAGCATGTCCTCTAAAACTTGATTGACCCTCATGGTCTGCCCATCTATCTCAGGATGATAGGTTGTACTGAAATTGAGCCTGGTGCCCAATGCTACCCGAAGCTCTCTCCAAAAGGATGAAGTGAATAGAGAGTCTCTATCTGAGATGATCTTATGAGGTATGCCATGAAGTATAACAATGTCTCGTAAGAACACTTGGGCTATTGCAGTTGCTTTGAAGGTAGTATGAAGTAGAGAAAAGTGGGCTACCTTAGTCAACCAGTCCACCATCACCATAATAGCATCATGGCATCAGGAAGACATCAGAAGACCAACTATGAAGTCCATGGATATAATCTCCAACTTCCATACTAGAACCTCATGTGGCTGGAAGAATCCACCAAGATGGTGGTGCTCTACCTTAACCCGCTGACACTCAAGACATCTAGCCACTATCTCAGTAATCTGCAATCTCATGCCTGGCCAATGATACAGTTGTCTCAAATTTGCATGTAGCTTCTTAACCCTGGGATGTGCTGCATAAGGTGCTATATGAGCCTCAAGTATAATGAAAGCATGTAGATCTCTGATAGAAGGTACATAGATACGCTCATGATGGCGTAGAAGCCCATCAGACTCTAAGGTATAACCAACATACTTCCCTTCCAAGGGTCTCTGGGATTGAATCAACTCACAAACCTCTATATACCACTTATCCTCCTATAGATGATAGAGGATCTGACCCCTCAAATATGTGCTTGTAGTCATGGAAAAGATATCATGTCATCTCCTACTCAAGGCATCTGCAACTACATTCTCCTTCCCCTTGATGTAGTGAACATCAAAGTCATACTCACATAAGAACTCCATCCATCACGTCTGCCAAGCATTAAGGTTTAGTTGGGTGAATATATACTGAAGGCTCTGATGGTCTGAATGAAGCTCAAAGCGGTGACCTAAGAGGAAGTGATGCCATCGCACTAAGGCATGTACCACTACTGCAAGCTCTAAATCATGTGTAGGGTAATTGAGCTCATGAGTCTTAAGCTTCCTAGACTCGTAAGCAATAGCTCACCCTCCCTGCATAAGGACTACCCCTAATCCATCCAATGAAGCATTTGTGCAAACAATAAATTTCGCTGAAGGATCTAGCACTGCAAGAATCATTGCACTCGTGAGTGCTCTCTTGAGCTCCTGAAAATCTCTCTCACACTTCTCTATCCACTTGAACTTCTTCCCCTCTCATTGAAGGGAAGTGATAGGATGTACCACTTTAGAAAATCCTTCAACAAATCATCTGTAATAACCGGCTAGTCCCATGAAACTTCTAACCTCAGTCACTATGGTAGGTGCTGGCCAATTCATAATAGCCTCTATCTTTGATGGGTCTACTGAGATCCCATCATCGGATATGACATGCCCCAAATACTTAACCTCTGTTCTGAAGAAGGAACATTTCGACAAGCTACCAAACAACTGATTATCTCTCAAACAGTGCAAAACCTATCTCAAGTTCCCTTCATGCTCCTTCTCATCCTTGGAATATATCAGAATGTTGTCAAGGAACATAATTACAAACTTATCTACGAAGGTGTGGAATACACCATTCATAAGGCTCATGAATATAGTTGGGGCATTCGTAAGACCAAAAGGTACCATGGTAAACTCATAGTTTCCATACCTAGTGTGGAATGCGGTCTTAGGAATGTCACTATCAACTATCCTCAACTGATGATACCTTGACTTAAGATCTATCTTGGAGAATACTCAGGTACCCTACAACTAGTTAAATAAGTCATCAATCCTAGGAAGTGGATACCGATTCTTAATGGTAACCTTATTCAACTATCGATAATCCATGCACAACCTAAGTGACCCATCCTTCTTCTTAACAAAGATCACTAGTGCACCCCAAGGTGAAACACTAGGATGAATGTGTCCCTTCTCTAACAATTCCTCAAGCTGAATCTTGATCTCATTAAGCTCATTCATGGTCATCCTATAGGGTGCTCTGGATACTGGCTCAACTCCTGGCACAAGGCCTATGTGAAAGTCAACTGCTCTGCGAGGAGGCATACTAGGTAACTCTGATGAAAATACATCTGCAAATTCTTGGAGGATGGGATAGTCCTTAAGAGAAGTCTCACTCTCATCCTCATCCCCTCTATCACTAATAGTGATGGAAAATAACTGACATCCCTTCTGCATGCACCGCCTAAGTTGCCTAGTGGATATCATGTGAAGAGATACTGGTCTCTGAACCCCTGAAATAACTAAAGCCATGCCGTCATCATCCAAACATTCTATCTTCTTCTGGCGAAAATCTAGCTCGGCTTTGTGGGTGTATAGCCAATCCATGCCAAGTACTACATCATATGATCCCAATGGGGTAATCCTAAGGTCTATTGAAGTGGTCAACTCTCCAATCTGAATCTGACAATCTCTAACCAAGGAGGTGACCGATACTCTAGAACTAGAAGCCAACTCAACTTCCCAACTATCATTCTGCCTAGATGCCACTAGCCCGCAACGCTCCACTAAAAAAGGAGATATAAAGGAGTCGGTGGCTCGTGAGTCAAAAGAAATAGAAACACTACTACCTCAAATCATACTTGCTGACTCAATCATAGTGGCCTGGTGCTTAGCCTGGTGGTTATCCACCGCTGTAAATACTCTATGGGACCTACCTAAGTCACCCACAGTGGGCTCTGATCTGGCTTCTCTCTATTTTCTGCCCTGTGGACAATCTCTAGCAATATGTCCCATGCCCCCACAAGTGTAGCAAGGTCCATGTACATGTACCTATGTCCCCTGTGGCCTGTTGAATTGCGATCCACCTCCTCTAGTAGATCTGGTAAAACCACCTCTAGAGGACTGTCGAGTCCTGACAGAAGGGGTGTATGGTATGTCTACCCTGTGATCTCTCTTCTACCCCTGACCTTGCCACTGCTTGGGCTTATTTCCCTGATGTCCCTGTGAACTTTTTTGCTTATGGTCCTGTCAACCCTGCTGCTGAGGCTGCTCCTACTGTGTCTGCTGAGGGGTTTGCAAAGACCCCGAAGAATACCTCTTATTCTTCTTCCAATGGTCTCTCTGAAAACTAGGACCCTGTGATGTGGAATTATTGTGCTGAAACCGATCTTGAGAATCAGATGACCCTCTAACAACCTCTTCAGCTACCCTAGCCCTATCAGCTATATACCGTAGATCCCTGGGTGGCAATATATGCACCATGCCTACAATGTTGTAGTTCAAACCACTGATAAACTAGTTTACCTATAATTTCTCATCTCTCATGTACTCCACATAAGGGAGTAGGTCAATGAACTTGCCCTCATATTGGGCCACTGTAAGTCCCCTCTGCTGAAGGCTATGAAACTCATCAATACGGTTCTTTTGAAACTGCTCTGATAGGTACCTTGCCTTGAAGAGCTCTAAGAAAGTCTCCCAGGTCAATGTATTAAGGTCCAAGTGTCCCTTAAATTGCTCATGTTCCCACCATGAAGAGGTTCCAACTCTCAGTAAGTGAATAGAAAAGTGAGCCTTGACATTGTTGTCATAGGCATGCAACCCAAAACATCTTCCTAAGCTATAAAGCCATGACTCTACCTCTATACCATCGGTGGACCCCTCAAAAGTGGGTGGGCTAAGGTGCATCAACTCTCTAATAGCATCTCCTATGTCTGAAGCTTGTGTGCGTCTGTCAACCCTAGGTGGTGGCTCTGGACCATGTACTAACTTTGCCTGACCCTCTTCCCTTCTGGAAGGGCTCCTACTCCACTTTCTAGCCACATGCCCTAAACCATGATCCCGCTGGTGGCCAAACGGAGGTAGCCTATCTAGAATAATACTGGCCAAGTTCTGAAAAGCTGTCAATAATTCTCGGTTGGGATCTAGTGGTGGTTCGGGAGGGGAATCCTGATTCCCTTCTGGAATCTCTATCTCCTCCACCTGAATGGAGGGAGCATGCCTACGGCCTCTCCTTATTCCTCACCCACGTGCACAGGCTTGTTGTGTAACTACTGGTATCCTACATAAGCATAGAAGTTCAATTGTTAATTATGGAGGTTAAGGTTCATAGTGTTGAAACATCGCTCTGATACAAAAATGTAATGCCCAAAAGTTTGGGCAAAACATAACCAACAAAAAAATAAAATTTACAGGATAAAGTACCAAGTTTGATGATGCAGGTTAAAAGGTGTCTATGACAAAGTTCAAAGGAGTCAGGAGGACAACACCTCTACAAGTTGTTCTCCAAGGTTACTAGCTGAGAAGTTCTAGCGAGAAATCCAAACGAGGGTGAGAAGTTGTAACTAAGTTTTCAAAAAAAGGTTAGGATGATCAATCATGATAGATCACCCTACTAGTTACATCAAGAATTTATTCAGGAAAGGATGAATTAGCATAATTATTTTAATTAAGACACTAAGTGGAAATTTGATCTTAAAAGGTTTTGTTAATCAAGTTCACGAACAATTCATTGAACGTTAATCTATTAATCATATAGATTATCAAGGGGTAAAAGAATATTCCTGGGGTATTTATTAAATGATATTCTTATATATATAGATTAATTATTTTCTATATATATAACTTAAATGTCAAAAATATTATTATAATTAGATAGTCAATTATTAATCAATTAAACCATTAACCAAGATTAGATAAACATGAATTAATTCAATTAATAATTATAATATATTAAGTAATTAATTAATTAATTAATTATAATATGTTAATTAATAATATATCCATACTATTTAATTAATAATATTGAACAATTTGTAAATAACCAAGTAATAAATAAAAACATTGCTAAAATAATAACTTTCTATATCTATGAACAAGGCATTAATTACATAATAACATAATTAATTAAAAAGCTAAACTATCAAATATGCTATACACTACCTAACCTAATCCCTATCTTAACTCCTATCTCCCCTTCCTATTTACTCCTAAACCACATGCTAAGAGGAGTCACATCCTAAACATGGATGAGGGTGCACTATTTTAGGGGAGTTGAAATAGTCTCCCAAAAGGTAGCACCAAAAATGGAGGGCCCACCAATCAAATTCAAACCAAAGGAGGATTACAAAGCCATAAGGCAGCACATATATTTAGGAAGTAATGAAGTCATCTTAGGTAAAAGGAAGTCAACAAGGGATGGCGCACAATGAAGAGGGTACGGGTAGTGGGACCCAACCTCATTTCAAACCATGCTAGCCCATAACCCATGCTATCCAGTGGTTTACTCATTTATGACAAAGGCTAGACAAGGCATTTAATTTGCATGTAGACCCATAATGATTTATTGCAAGGTGAGGCTATATTACTCTGTGCCATTTTTTGGTGAAGTTATGAGGGAGAAGAATATAGTAATTATTTTATTGCTAAAGAAAAAATACTGGGTAATATTTTTTTTTTTATATTGACTGTGGTATGGACTTTGTATGGGATTTATTTCCCATACAAAATCGAGAGACCTGAAGGTCTCTATTTTTTTCCAATGACTTAGTTTGCTACCAATTTTATTTCTCCATGCACATTATTGGTTTTATTTCTACATGTTTTATTCTTTTGTTTTCTAAATTGCATGCCTAAGGTGATATACCTATCTATCAAATTGAAATAATTAGTTCTCTATTGAATGAAATATAGTGATAGGAATTTGCTCAAATTACATAACTAAATTCTATTGTTTCTACAACAATATGAAATAACAAGTTATCAATTTCAAATTTGAAGAGGTAGAGAGAGGTAATAATTTTCTTTTTTTGTTTGCAATTCTTTAATCAAATGCATACAATAAACTCCTTAAAATATCTACATTGAATTGGTAACTTTCTTCTCTTTCGAATAACCAAGAACACATGATATATTATCCTTCTTTTCTTTCAAAGGAGTAAGATAAAATTGATCATACCATTACATCATTTTCATTGCAACTTCAAATAGAAAGGAGAATGCATTTCAAGTATTACACATCTTTTGCTCCAATACATTTGCAAAGGAAGAATAACTTCAACTATAGTGAGAGATAGAGGATTTTAATTATGTATGCAAGGATTCATCATATACATTAAGAAAACCACTTCAATAAATTTACATATACATCAAATAAAGTTAAGACTTCATAGTTACAACAAGGTAATGCAAATGGATAATGCCACACAATGAGGGTTCAAGAAGATAATAGTCTTCTCTCCATTTAATCTTCACAATGGCCCAAAGAAAAGGCATTACAATATCTCTTACATCAAAAGATAATTCTAAATACAAAGAGATTCATAAAGGAATGATAGGGTTGTCTTCACACAACCACCCAAAAGAAGAAACCTCCAAGATAGCACCTTCATTGAGCTTCCACAAATCTGCAAGAAACAAGGCAAAGGAAAGACCATGGGAAGCTCACCTCCCATCCTAGGCCTCTCATGAGGCCACCCCCGAGCTTGGGGAAACCACATCAAATGGGATACATACACTCATATACAAACACTCACAAGAAACATACAATTGCAAAAACCCAAAATTCCCTCAAGGGTGTAACTAAGGAATTCCATGAACTCCTTTTGTGGGGTGTGGGTGGACAACCCATGCAGACAACCATTGCATAATCATAAACAAGGCCACACATGGACTCAAATATCAGAATTTCATAACAAGGCTCACATGGCCAATCTTCCCTCCTTATACCCCTAATGCCTTGTGGGCTAAATGCAAAGTTACTTGGGGAAAATCACTCGCCCAAGCTTCATCCTTCCCCACACATTGAGGAGACTCTACAGATGGAGTTGCCTCCATTTCCCACACCCCCTCTTGATTGCTCTTCCCTCCCAAGGGTGAGTGAATCCAAGAGTAAACAACCCCAAATCCAATTACGAGAAAAACACAATACATTCTTGCTCTCACCATGACCAACCATGGGGAGCTAAAACACAACAAATAAGTAATGCAAGCTTCCTCCATGACCAACCATGGGGAGCCAAAGAACAAATACAAAAAAAATACAATCTACTACAACAAAAATGAGAGAAAAAATTCCTACCTCAAGTCCAAATGCTAATTGAAGGAGTGTTGAGCCCTTATCCAAATCTCTATGCTTTTTCCTCCTCTAACTTTTGGTACTCTCTAAAGATAGAGAATGGGTGAACAACCCCCATCCTTCCCCAAAATTCCTCTAAAAAGGGCCTCTAAACCTACCCCCACAAACCTCATAAAGATGGTCCTACCAAGTGGTGACCTAGCACTCCTCTAAGCAAGGTAAGGGGTCAAAAGTATCTTGGGCCATACCACAAATTGGAATTTCGTTCAATGTTAAATTAGCACTATTGGAGGGGACAAAAAGTCAATATATGGCTTCTCCCATGCTAAAAATACCCCTAACCCCTGGGTACAAAGAATGGGCTACCTCAAAATGCATGAAACCACCCCCTAGGGTCCCATTTAACCCTCCAAAAACCATGGTTCAGTGTATGCACAAAAAATTAAGATGTGACTACACTTTGGGGTCCTATGACAAGTGGATTCACTTTGAATTCCTCCCTGAAGAAGCTTCTAAAACTAGCTCTCACACTCTAACCACATGACATACCTTAGTTAACATATAACTCTAGTGTCAAGTGACACTCACATAATTAACATCACAATTAAGGTATGTCCACAATATTACAACACTTAACATTCCTACACATACATTCACATTACGATTATGAATTAAACACTTCAAAATGAGGCCCTGGTCTCTTCAATAGATGGGGCCTTGGCTTTACTGTTAGCACATGCATTCAATGTGGTTTCCCCGAATGTGTTTCCATGGTCCTTCCACCTGCAATACCTCAATGCACCATCAATAATTCAAGGAAGAAAACCAATACAATAATCATATATGATATAACAATCTTAAATTTAATCATTCAATTGCATAATCCAACTTATAATTAAATTTCATAACTCAATTCATACTTCAATTGCATATATAATTCATAATTTAATTTGCCTAATTCAATTCATAGTTCAATTGAAATCAAGATCATCCTTAAGATACTCATCAGGTTCTCAAAACATGAAGATAATAATAAAGTCTAACATGATCAAATCCAAATCCACTAATCATGGATCCACATACAGAGTCAACAAAATGTATAATCTAACATGTCCATCATATCATAACAGTAAATTGAATGAGTCCAAGTATCTCATTAACATAATCAAAATGAAAAGCAAGGTCTATAAATCGGGATCACTATGTGGGACTAAGGTGGGCCTCACATAAGATCACTTGTGAGAATGTTTATTGGGTTGAGGGTCTTAACTATAATCTGTTGAGTGTTGCACAGCTTAATAGCACTGGCTATCAAGTGGAATTTCATCATAGGAAGGCCAAAATATTTAATGCCACTGGTGAACTAATTGTAAGTGGAGAACAAACAAGAAGTAATTTGTTCTATCTAGACCTATTTGAAGAAACATGTATGATTGCACAACTTGATGATATTGGTTATGTCATAAGAGGTTGTCTCATATTAATTTTGATAATCTAGTAGAAATTAGTAAGAAGAAGAAAGTGAGAGGTCTGCCTAGATTGAAGAAACTTGGGAATGTAATGTGCAAAGAATGTCAGTTGGGTAAGATGACAAAGTCTAGTTATAAGATCAATACTTTTACTTTGCAAAATGCTTTAGATTTGGTTCATAATGACCTTTGTGGACCTATGGGTGTACAAAGCTATTGTGGTGCTAGATATTTTATCCTATTTTTCAATGAGTATACCAGAATGATGACTATAATGTTCTTAAAAGAAAAATCTGATGCTTTTCAATTTTTTAAGTGGTACTTGGCTAAGGTTGAAAAGGAGATAGGTAGGACTTGAAGTGTTTGAGATCTAACCAAGGTGAAGAATTTATATCCAATGAATTCAATCTATTTTGCAATGATAGAGGGATCAAAAGATAGATGTCTTCACCAAGAACTTCTCCATAGAATGGTATAGTAGAGAGAAGGAACAGATCTATTATGGATTTTGCAAGGACATTAATGATTGAAAAGAATGTTGCACAAAAGTACTAGAAGGAAGCTGTAAGTACAACTATTTATACTCTTAACTAAATACAGATAAAAAAATGTACAAATCTGACACCTTATGAGCTATGGCATGGGTGTGCACCTAATGTAAAGTATTTTAGAATTTTTGGAAGCAAATGCTACATACTAAAGGACAATAGGAATGGGAAATTTGATGCTAAAAGTAATGAGGGAATATTCCTAGGCTATTCCACAAAAAGTAAATCTTATAACTATTTGAACTCTAACACTAACAAAATTTTGGAAAGTGTGAATGTCAAAGTTGATGACTATGCAAAGAAAAATGAAGCTGACAATGAAAGAGAACCAGAAGATTACAGATCTTTTGTGTATATAGAGGAAGGAGAGGCAAGTGATAAACTTTCACCTAGTGTAGAATCTTGGGTATGCAATGTTGAGCATCAGGAAAACAATGCTGAGAGAGAAGAAGAATGTGTCGAGTGACAAGAGGAAGCTGTTGAGTATTAGGAAGAGGTTTCCAAGCATCCAAAAGCTGAATCTGAAAATCTTGTTGGTGAGCCTGAAGAGAAAGATGAAAGGAGAGTAGAACCTATTTTGGAACAATATGTAAGGAGACATCACAAGCCTGAACATATAATTGGAGAAAAAGATACTAGAGTTATGACCAGAAGCAAGACAAGAGATTCGACATGTTTACTATGTGAATTTGAGCCTAAGACAACAAGGGAGGCATTAGAAAATGAAGACTGGATACAAGCAATGAATGAGGAGATAGACCAGATAGAGAAGAATGATACCTAGACTCTGGTGTTGAGACCAAAAAATAAAAATGTCATTGGAACAAAGTGGGTATTCTAAAACAAGCTAAATGAGAATGGTCAAATCACAAGAAACAAAGCTAGGCTAGTATTCAAAGGCTACGCACAAGAAGAAGGAATAGATTATGGGGAGACATTTTCCCCTATAGCTAGATTGGAAGGAGTAATAACCTTACTTGCATATGCTTCCTACAAATATTTCAAGGTATACGAAATGGATGTTAAGTCTGCATTTTTAAATGGTATATTAGAAGAAGAAGTGTACATTGAACAACTAGACAAATTTGTTGATCCAAACAATAGACACATAGTTTGCAAACTGAATAAAGAACTATATGGAATAAAGCAAGCTCCCAGAGCATGGTATGAGAGACTGCACAACTACCTGATATAGATTGGATTCTCAAGGACAAATGACATAAGAAATCTATACATGAAAGATGAAGAAGGTAAAGGAATCTTCTTGGCTAAGATTTTTGTAGATGATATTATATTTGGTGGACAATATGCCTTGTGTAAGATATTTTCAAATGAAATGCAAACTAAATTTGAAATGAGTATGTTTGGGGAGATCAAATTTTTTGTTCATTTACAAGTATATCAAATGGAGAAAGGAATTTTCATCACCCATTCTAAATATGTTCATGAGATAGTGAAAAACTTTGGTATGGAAGATTCAAGGCCAGTAAGTACTCCCATGGCTACTGGACAAAAATTGTCTAAAAATGATGATGCTGCAGAAGTAAACTAGACTTTGTATAGATCCATGATTGGAAACCTGTGATATATTGTACATAGTAGACCATATATTGCTTTATTTGTTGGGATTGTGGCAATATTCTCTACCAATCCTAAGGAAACTCGCATGATGGTTGTCAAAAGGATAATGAGATATTTGAAAGGGACTGTTGACTATGGATTCTACTACAAGAAGCATGAAAAGTTTGAACTGAGGTGTATATTGATGTTGATTGGGCATGAAATGTGGATGACAGAAAGAGTACTAGTGGTGGAGATTTCTTTCTTGGATAGGGATTATTTTCCTAGACAAGAAAGAAACAAAATTGCATTTCCCAATCTATTGCTAAAGCTGAGCATGTGGCTGTAGTAGTGAACTGTTCAAACTTGGTATGGATAAAGCAATTGTTGGTAGAGGAGATCACTGAACCAGTTGTCATATACTATGACAACATAAGTGCTATCAAAATCTCTAAGAATCTAGTGATGCACACAAAGACCAAACACATCACCATCAAGTATCATTACTTGAGGGAACTAGTACAAGATAAAGAGGTCCAAATGGAATTTGATCACAGATGAATACACATGGTGAGATTTCATGGAAGATCAAGTAAGAGGGAGAGTTTCAGTAGATAGTCATATAGCATGGCTAATTGATTCTATATCATAATGAAGCTAAGGATATTATAAATATTTCCAATGGATAGATAAATTTTGGATTGGTTGGTAATTCAGGTGTTATTCATATGGTGTTTCCATCAATGCCAAAGAGGGAGATTGTTGGAAACTGTAACTGAAGCAATTATTGATAGGCAAGGTTGGTAATAATAGCACTTAAGGAAAGGTTGAGTTAGCTTGATATTTCAATGAGTACTTGATTATGTGGCACAATGATAAGACAATGTATTGTTTATCTAAGTAAGAATGAAGACTAAATTGGTAGGCTTAACCAAGAAAAAGTGTAGAAATCTAGTTTAAGCCAAGTGATGTTAGTGTTGACCAAGCTAGTATATGCTGAGTAAATTCCATGTTGACCGAACATCAGTATTTTTCAAGGAAATAGTTTTAGTGGTGACCAAGCTTTCTAATGAAGACCAAGGAGTTGAACACTGTATTGACTAAGCGTTAGTAATTTACATTTGAGGAAGAATTCAGATTTCCAGCCGACATAGTTGAATTCTTAGACTATGTAAAACATGTTGACTTTATTTATTTATTCTATGAAAGCATTTAATGCATTGTAAAATGTTTTATTGTAAATCTTTCAAGGGATTTGAGATATTTATAGAAGGATAGACAAAGAACATAAAGTTAGAAGGATTCGATGAATCTAACCTAACCCTAAGATCTACGAAGGAGATTAAGCGGCAAAAGATGTATTGACCTAATTGAGGAAGTATTAAGGAAACCTAAGCATAAGGTTGAGAAGGTGTGGATGCTGGAAGTATTATTGATGTTATTGACTGTCTAAGCAAAAAGGTTGAAGGAGAAGTGGTGTGATTGCTTGAAGAGATTTCTAAGAAGATCAGTGATGGAGATAGAAAAGGTTCACAGTCAGTAAGCCAGCATATGTGTATGGAATTGGATCTGATATTTGCAAAATGAGTTGTATGTTTTTTAGATCAATACTACTGTTACTTTCTAACCATTGTATCAGTCAAAATCCTTTTAATAGAGGTTGACCTAACAGTCATTTGTATAAATCCTTTGAACAAGGTTGCATTCTAATGCGATGTATGTAAGTCCTATAACATGGCACACTTTTAATAGAGTTGTTGAAATCCTTTAACTAGGTCACCCCTAACAGTGTGTTTGTAACCTTTGATAGGGTTGGGTTTTCAAAGAGCTCACTTCAGAAGAGTGAAAATAATAGTAACATGTTACAAAGTTGTTTTTCCCAAATAGGGTTTCCACTATAAATCCTGGTGTTAATACTTGTTTGAATATTTTTGTTTGAACATTTATGTGTTTTACAAGTTAGATACTATTGGATAGTTGACTGCACTATTATATGTTATGCAATCAGTAATGATCAAGTAGCTATTGGTTGTTGGAGCTTATTTGTTGAAGAATTTTAAAGTTTTTTTTATACATCTAGACCTGAGAACAACTAATTCACCCCCCCTCTCTATTGTTCTAAATCATATTAATAGGTTTTTGATTAGTGTGTATCAATTTATTTTGTAAAGGCTATGATCCTATTGTAATAATGTTGTAAACATTTCATTTTCATCATATGTAAACATGCTTGAGCCAATTAGTTTGGAAGCGTTGTGTGTGTTAGGTTTTAGGCTGACACAATATTTAGTTTTGATTGCATCTATTTGACATGTACATATATGACATGCAATTTTGTATCTGAAAAAGATATAGAGGATGAGAGATTTATAGAAGAGAAGAAGTATGCAAGTTATATAGAAGAGTAGAATAATTCACTCAATATGAGATAAATTTATACTAGAGGTTAGAGAAACAATGCACAAAAGGAACTAATCAGACAACAATGTCAAAGTAGTAGTTCATCCTTCTAGATATAGTGTGTATTTGATTATCAGGAGGTTGTATCCTTCTTCATTGAGAAGTGTGCTCTGGAAGTGTTCCATCCACCCCTAATAGGGTTTGTTCTTCCAGACTCCTAACAGAGTCATTATACTCAACACTATAATGATTCCTCCTCATAGGGAAAAGGAATTCTAACAAGTTCATAAGACTAGTGCAATTATTCATTGGTACTAATTCCGATTGGGGTTTCCCTCTAGCCAAGGTTTCCCCATAAATATATCTTGTGTTATGTATTAGGGTTGATTTTTTTATATTCTTTACTATTCATTTCAGTATTAAAGTAATTGAGCTAAGTTTCAAGAAGTAGAATAACATTAATTATAGAACGTTGATTCACCTCCCCTCTATGTATTCCCATTCTTAACAATTGGTATCAAATCTTTGGTTCTCTAAGAGAAGTTTAACCACTTAAGGATATCATGGGTTCAGAAGAAGCGAAACATCTGAAGAAAAATCTTGAAGTAGCTCTTGAAGATCTTGATAGATCTAAAAAAGAAATTGAAGAACTGAAAATGAAGGTCAATGGCTCACAAGTGTTCATCAAGAAATTAAGAAAAGATTTGAAATATTGTTCAATGAATGATTTGGGAAAAATGGTCAAAAATCTGAATGAAGAAAAGATGTCTCTAAAGGATCAAAATAAAAATTTAAATGAACAATTAACAAATAAAAAGTTAGCCTTTGAGGAATAGATCACAGAAAACAAACAATTGGATGAAGAGCTTAAGCAAGAAAACATGAAAATCTTGGAGTTAGAGAACATCAAGAAAAAGATAGAATATGTGTTAACAGAAGCCAAGAATCATATTGACAAATTGCACACAAGTACTTATCTATTAGACTCATAGATTTTTGCACAGAGGACAAAAGGAGATTCCAGTGGTATTGGATACAATGAAGCACAAATTAAAATCAATATAATGCAAGAAAGAATGAAAGCACCAGAAGAATCTAGAGAAGCTAAGAAGACTAAAAATCATGTTGAAGCTAAAGCAGAACCAACCAAAGATGAATGCAAGCTAGTAAACTAAACTTTTTATGCATGTAACGGGCATGGACATATAGAAAGAGATTGTAAAGAGGTAAGACATTTCAGTGGTTATTTTTATTCATGCAATAAATTTGGTCATAGAGATATACATTGTAGATCAAATCAAAGAAGTCATATATATTATAATCAGAGAAATCAACCACAACAAAGTTCTAGAATTCCTCAGAATATTACATGTCAGATATGCAATTACAATGGATACACAACTAAACAACATAGTATGGTAACTCAAATCAATGCACCTAGGAATACAAGGCCTCCAGTCATTTGTTACTCTTGTAAAAAGGTTGGATACTATTAGCACCTAGAAAATTTTTCATGGCTCCTAGTATTTTCCCCTGGTTTCTGCAATGTTTTTCATGGTCTCTGGTTTGATACCCTTGGCAAAAATTTAAAAATCTATCCATTGGGTCCTTAAAATTTAAATTTGCCATGGCCCTGTTCTATTTTCAAGTTACCTTTTTGGCCCACTTAAAACCTTATTTTGCATGTGTCATTTAAAATGAACAACTTTACCATGTTCACAGTTAGGTTTTCATGTGTCAGCGGGGTCCCTTTTAATTTTTCCTAAGTCCCTACCCTTTAATCTTTCCTAGGTTCCCAACACCTTGCAAGTTTTAATTTTCCTAGGTCATGAGCTTTAATTTTTCCTATGTTTCAGTAGCCTTTAGTTTCCTCAGGCCATGCTCTGACACCATCTCCATCTAAAGGTGGGCATATCTTCTCAAGTGATGTGTCAAATGCATAAGATCTTGAGACAGCCATCAATTCTTTGTATGACATTGCCTTTTTCTCATGCGGGTCCACTTGCCAGGTTTGCAAATTTTGTTGTCTCTCATTGGTCCACCTATTATGATTTAGAATGTTTTCAGTGGGATCGGCCTTCTTGGTGTTCAGACAGATTAAAGTCTAGTTTAATCTTGTGGCTATCATTATACCATTAATGAAACATGCTTGACCTTTAATGTAGCAGTATAGCAACAGTCGTTGATTCTCTTTAAGACTGCAGGTGGGTCCAATTACATGTAGGCACAGTTGGCATTATTTGATTCATCCATGTATTTTCATAGTGGCTTGGTGTCTGTGGGACCTCATTTTCAGATGTGTTAGAGGGTCCTAGTCTTGTTAGAGGATCGACGGTGGGCATGTCTTCGCAAGTGATGTGTCAGATGTATGCGATTTTGAGATGACCATTGATTCTATTGAGTGACGTAGCCTTTTCTTTGGGTAGGTCCACTGCTACATGTACTTAGTTGGTGAATGGTGATTGGTCCAAGTGTGCTGAGGTGGACTTGTCAGTGGGTCCACCAATCTCAGGGAAGTTAATACACTACAAGATCTGATGGTTGTCATGATACTGTTGATCAGAGATGCACGATGGATATGTCAGTGGTAAGGTGATAGTCGTTGATCTTCACTAAAGGGGAAAGCTTTGCAGTGGGTACTATGTCACTGGTTACTAGGCGGAGATAGTGAATGATGCAGTGACATGTGGTAGTTTTTAGGTAGGCCTAGGTGGGGTCAAAGGGTCTTGGCAGTTCTGACAAGTGTTTTAGCGGCTGACAAATTTTTAAAGAGTTTGTTCATTTGTGTAATAAAGTGAAGATATCCTAAATTGACTAGTGACTTGTCGAACAATGTTCGTGTAATAGCTAAAAGAATTGGTGGAGAGATGAAACATTCAGCGAATAGGCAAAAAGGGTCTTCAGTCACCAGTTTGTTAAAAGGGCTAGAGTTAGTTGTTTTCCTTTGTTCGCTAATTCGTTGGAGTTAGTGATGAGTTAAGATTTCTTTCTGTGAATAGAAAAAAGCACTGTTGCATAATCACTAAATGTAAACCAGGATTCCTTGTAAGGTTAAATCATAAAAGACCATGAAAAGTGAAGATCTAATGGCCACAACTTAAAGTTAGCTTGATTTTAAATTTAGACTGCCAATTTGCTGCTGGCGCTTGGAAATGACCGTTATTATTCAAATTCAAATTTTTGAGGGGTGTCCAGTGACAAGAAGGACTAGAATTCAATGTAGAGGTCACTGGAACTAGTGGGAAATGATCTTTTTGCTATTGCAGTGTGGTCCAAGGTGTGCCATGTTCATTTGTAGGGTTTGTACTATGTGGTTTTGTGCTCATGGCATGTTGCAGGGTTGACATTTTGGATGTTTTTGTGATTCTCAGTACCTTCTTAGTGAGATTTTGTCATGATTGAGGATCAATCCAGGGCTTGTCTTCTCCTGGCTGCCTAGGTTTCTTCCCTGTAATTAATTTGTGACCATTTCTAGTTGGTTGGGTGGTTGAAACCCTAACCCTAAGTCATTCATAGCTTGTTGCATTCTCTTTGAGAATTCCAAGATGACTAGGGAGTATAAGTTGCAAAAATTTTGATTTTGTAGGGGTTCCAAAACTTTCTTTGGTCCCATTTGGTTGTTAATGGTGTTTTACTGATAGAGGAGCTGGATTTTGTGTCTTTTCCTATCTTTGTGTTATTCTAATTGTATGTTGATTCTGAATATATTAATGAGAATTTTATTGAGTTCCAATCTTGCATTTTTGTATGTCTTCTTGTTTCGGTTCTAATCTCATATATGTTAGTGTCACAAAGTGTATTAACATATCTCTCTTTGATCCTTGTCAGTTGGCCCTTTTTCCTGTCAAATTTGGAGTGTTGAGCGAATGTGACACTAGCCCTGTCAATCCTAATGCCAAGCTGACCTTTGGGGAAAAAGATCACCAACAAGATGGCGACTCTACTAGGGACAAACAACAAATCCTGTTAAGGAAATCATAATCTCTGGTAGCCATTGGAAAGAGTCAAATACAAAAACAAGCATTTGCTGAAATCTTCTCACCTATCGTGAGTGGCGGCTCTGATTTTTTCTGTTTGATCAGTTTTCCTCTTGATAAATAATGTGTTACCTGGTGTAGTTTTGTGTTGGTTGGGAGTAGAAACAAAGAATATACTTTCCTCTTCAAGGAGGTGGTGACTCTACAAAGAAAAAATTTGATGGAGCTAAATGGTGAGCTCTAGATCTACCTTGCCTTCCAATCAACAAGAAAGGTTCTTGCTATAGAATTTTTAGGTATTTTTCAAGTTTTAAATGTCTCCTTATTAAGTGGTCAAGCACAAAGAAAGGAGTAAGTTGTGATTAGAGGTTAGCATACTTCAAGTTCTCAGTTGTAGTTTGGCAAAATTTTATGGAAGTAGTGCACTAAGTTGTAATGGGTAAGCTTGAGGAGGAGCTGGCTTTCCTTGAGCAAGGCATCCTTAGAGATTACATGAGATTAGTAAGATTAAAGGTAGGATACAGAAAAGATCTATCCATATCTCTATTTTATGATAGATTTTGTGAGGTGTATGATAAGCTTCCTGAGGATGTTGAGTTTCTTGAATCTGAGTTCATTTGTTTATTCTTGGAGCTCTATTTTCATGAGTCAACCAGTTGGTCAGATGCTTTGTGGGAAGAGCATTATGTATGTGTCAGGGATTGGGTACTTGGTGATGGTAGTCTTGAACTTGAGGATGCACTTGGGGCTTTTCTCAGTAGTTCTGATATTGAGAGTGATGAAATTTATGAAGGAGATGTGTCAGGTGTTGACACTCTTTCTTGCAGTCATGAGAGTGATGCCTTTTCTCAATATGGGGTAGAGAGTTTATGCAGTCAATCAAATGAAGAAGAGGATGGGATTGATGAATATGTTGCTGATGATTATATGTCAGAGGAGGGTGTTCTTGTGGATAGTTGTTCACTTCACAGTGAACAAATTTCAAATTTATTATCTTGTGAGTATCTCAGATATTCATGGGGTGATGGCTCTGAGTTCCTACATCCAGCACACATTGATGTTGACCAAGAGCATGAGTCAAAAGGTTTTGACTTTGACATGTGTGCCTTTGATTCTTTTGCTACCCCCACATTACTAGATAGCATCCAGAATGCTCCTATTTTTGATGCTCCTTTTTCATCAGAGATCCCCTCATGTAATGACCCTGCAGAAGAAGAGGTAGAAGGACATGATAGTGTGTTTTCCTATCATCAAGATTGCAGTGATGAACAAGTCTTTTGTTCAAGCTCTTTTCCTTCTTTTGCTAGATATGATAGTGAAGAAGACCTTCACTTGGTTCATGATGCAATCAGTGAAGACACCATGGATGAACCAGGTTACTTAGTGGCTGAAGCAATGCATGAAGATGAATCTAAGGATCCTAGTCCTTCTCAGCCAGGTATTTTTTATGTAATGCATGATGCTCAATGTGTTTTATTTTCTGATGCATTGTAAGGTGAGCTTTTTACTTTTTCCAGTCATCAAGAAGTAGATGATGTTCCCTACTTCTTGGAGTTTGAACATAAATGCAACAGTCATGATTGGAAAAGCATGGGTAATGATCACTGTATTTTCATTCTTCAGCCCATGGTTATTCACATATGCTTGCAACAAGGTGGTCATAAAATTTTTAGGAGGTTGGTTGCATATGTGGATGAAAATCAGACCTTTGATTCAGGGGGTCATTGATTTCATTTTGGTGGCCTGGGGCCATCAAGTAAAGTTGTAAATCTTGTAAATTATGTAAATATTCTTTCCTTTTCCTATTGTGTGTTTCTTTCCTGGCTTGTTCCCTATGTTTTTTGAGGTCCCTACCTTTTTGTCTAGTTGGTGGTCTGCTCTCCCTAAAATCTTAAATTCTCGCATGGGCACAAGTTACCCATCATCCCCAACCAGAGCCACTGTTAGGACATTTTTCTGTCATAGCAAAAATCTTATGAAATCGGCCTATTTTCCTTGCAAGTGTTCTTCATTGCCTCCTACCCTATGTTCTCCATGTTGTCACCTTGCTCTGGTCCAAATTTCACATGCTAAATCACCGAATCTAGAAAGATATTAAAGTTCTAAGGCCTGCTGTAATATTTTTAAAATCTACCACAGTGTCGAAAACACACAGTGTTTTCAAAAGTCCATGATGTTTTCAGTTTGTGTGTTTTCAGCCTTCACTATTTTTAACCTTGTGCCTCCTACTTTTGTGTGCTTATCCTTTGGTGTCAAAAACTCTTTATATTTTTGATCTTCCGCTATGTCCAAAACCCTGTGTGTTTTTGACCTCGCACTAGTTCCTTATTTGTTGGCATTCCCTCAACTGTGCAAGTCCAACATGGGTGGTGGGTCCATGCTCTTCTTGATTGGCTGTCGCATGGCCACATGTCAAACTTTACTGACATGCAATCATGCGACCACCTACCACCTGTCTGTGTGGTCCCAGTTCTCAGTGATGTTCTTCTCAGCTGCTTGGTGGTTAGTTTTTCATTCAGTGACCTGGCGATTGTGTAGTCATGTGATCTCTTCTCTTCTAGTGGTTAGCGGCTAGCATCTCATGACATGACAAGCAATTTGTCGTATAGTCACTGAATGCCTGGCGGTTAGCGAGCTAGTTTCTTTAAAGCAACAAAGGAAGGAGATCGACGGTCAGTGTGTGATCGCAAGGAATATTCTTTCCTCTTGCGATCATGCACCTATCATTGATTCTATTTGTAGAGTGTGGTGGTCCTGGTGTCAGAGGGGAGTGAGTTGGCATCTTTTGATTGGTTGGTAGATTGACAGGTTGGATAGCATCGATGGGTCTGCAGTCTTCTAAGGAGGTTAAAGTGTGGACAGATCTGGTGGTTATCATTGTACCACTGAGCAGAGGTGCTCACTATTTAACATCATAGTATAGCAATAGTTGTTGATTCTAGTTTATGAGGAAACTAACCAGTGGACTCATTTGCAGTAGGTGGTGATGTGGCAGCCTGTGATTGGTTGTCAAATGGTTGCATAGCCTAGTTTTTGGCCATGCGATCATGTGACTACTTCCCACATGTCACTGGGGCCTGGTAGTGGGTGATGGGGCATCTTTCAGGTGCGCTGGTGATGTTCTATTAGCCGGTGGGTGGTGGTGTTATATCCATGTGGTGGTAGTTGTGGTGGTGGTTGCGGTGATGGTCACGGTAGGGTAAAAGGAAATGTCATGTCGCATGTTCGCATAGCCCATTTCTGGGCTATGTGATCATGTGGCTAACCATCGTGTGTTGTAGTTGTGGAGTTAATGGTGGAGTGGATTTGGCGGTTCGCTAGTTGGTCTGGTGACTTGGTGATGAGTGGTCGTGTGGTCACTGAGTATAACTAGAGTTAAGATTTTCATTGTGCGACTGGGAATTTGCCTTATGGCCAGTTCGTAGAATGTTGACCCGAGGTGCTTGATGGGTTAAGATCTGAAGCTCGAGAAAGTTGAAGAGATCTATGGTCGGGACTTAATACTGATCTTCAATCAAATCAAGATCATCGATGTCCTACTAGCACCAAGACTTAGCCATTAGAGTTTGAATTTGAATCTTAGAGATGTTTCCAGTGACCAGTAAGGACTAAAATTGATGATAGAGGGGGCCAGAGTTGGTGAGTTTGAACTTCTCCACCGTTCCAATGTGGTCTAGGGTACTTTGAGTGTTTGTGGGGATCTGTACCATGTAAGGATTGACATGGAATGGCTCGAGGCATGATTGCAGGGTGGTTGATTTGATTTTCTCTCTTGATAGATCAGTGATCTTCTATGATTTGTTTTGAGAATTATGATGATTGGAGATCATCTTTGATCTGTTTCTCTGAGGTTTCTTGGTTTCCTGCCCCTGTAACAAATTCTGATGTATTCTTTTTCTTGGTCAAGTAGTTGAAATACTTACCCTAGCTGTCTGTAGCTTGTTGCATTCTCTCTGAGAATTCTAAGGCAGCTAGTGGTATAAATTGTAGGTTGCTCATTTTTGTAAGGGTTCCTTCTTCTGCAAATTTTTGAGGAGAATTGGTTCCAAGTGAAGGGTCCTTTTTTTGTAGATTTCTCCTTCTCTCTACATATTGAGTCTTCTTCTCTCCTTCCTGGTTCACAGAATACAGTGCATGTTGTAATAGATTTATCTTATGTATGAAAAGTGAATATATTCTTACTGTTACTGAGCTATCTCCATTTGAATTCTGAGTCCATTAATCATACATCAAGGGTGTTTGATTTTTCTATTTGCATTGCCTGAGTGTTTGCAAGTGGAGTTGTCTTCATAGAGATAACTGGTTCAGAGTTAGTATTCTTGTATGTATGAGCTGAAATATCAAAGATAGGTCATGCTTGTCTTCCAGTGGATGCTGGTTAATGTATTATTTGTTCATAGGTCTCTTCTAAGGTTATCACCAATAAGATATTTTTCCCCAAAGGTCAACTTGGCATTAGGATTGATAGGGCTAGTGTCACATTCACTCAACACTCCAAATGTGATAGGAAAAAGGGCCAACTGACAAGGATCAAAGAGAGATCCTTCTACACTTTGAGCTGCACATCACTCAGGTGGGTATACTTCATCTACACACTCATACAACTTGTGTCACACTACAGGCCTGCAGGTAACTGACTATGGAATGGTTCTCAAACTCCTAGGTATCATGTACCTCAATAAAGCCAATATCTCATGCAATAGCCCTACTTGCATGGAGTGAGTATGAAAACTAGAGACATAACCTATCAGCAAGAAAGGGAAAAGGTGCGACTGAATGGAAATGATTTTAAAATGGATTTTGAAGGGACCCCTGAGATACCCTAAGTCTCTGATAGACCAGTGCCTTGTCTAATGGGCCTCCCCTTAGAAGAGACCTATGAACAGATAATATATTAACTAGCATCCACTGGAAGACAAGCATGACCTATCTTTGATATTTCAGCTCATACATACAAGAATACTAACTCTGAACTAGTTATCTCTGCGAAGACAACTCCACTTGCAAACACTTAGGCAATGCAAATAGAAAAATCAAACACCCTTGATGTATGATTAATGGACTCAAAATTCAAATGGAGATAGCTCAGTAATAGTAAGAATGTATTCACTTCTCATACATAAGACAAATCTATTACAACATGCACTATATTCTCTGAACCAGCAAGGAGAGAAGAACACTCAATATGCAGACAGAAGGAGAAATCTATAGGAAAAAGACCCTTCACTTAGAACCAATTCTCCTCAAAAATTTGCAGAAGAAGGAACCCTTACAAAAATGAACAAACTGCAATTTATACCACTAGCAACCTTGGAATTCTCAGAGAGAATGCAACAAGCTACAGATAGCTAGGGTAAGGGTTTCAACTACTTGACCAACCAAAATAATACATCAGAATTTATTACAGGGGTAGGAAACCAAGAAACCTCAGAGAAATAGATCAAAGATGATCTCCAATCATCATAATTCTTCAAAAAAAGCATAGAAGATCACCGATCTATCAAGAGAGCAAATCAAATCAACCACCCTACAATCACACCTCTAGCCATTCCACGGCAATCCTTACATGGTATAGATCCCTGCAAACACTCAAAGCACCCTGGACCACACTGGAATCGTGGAGAAGTTCAAAATCACCAACTCTGGCCCCCTCTATCATCAATTTTAGTCCTTACTGGTTGCTAGAAACATCTCTACGATTCAAATTCAAACTCCAATGGCTAAGTCTTGGCACCAGTAGCACATCGATGGTCATGATTCGATTAGAGATTGGCATTAAGTCCCGACCGTAGATCTCTTCATCTTTCCCAGGCTTCAAATCTTAACCCATCAAGCACCTCGGGTCAACATTCCATGAACTGGCGACAAGGTAAATTCCCAGTCATGAAATGAAAAGCTTAACTCCAGTTATACTCAGTGACCACATGACCACTCATTGCCAAGTTGCCAGACCAACTAGCAAATCATCGAATCCTCTTGCAAACCCACGCAAGAAGCAAATTTATTGGGCCACTAGATCTTTATCCACTCCGCCATTAACTCTGCAATCGTGACACATGATGGTTAGTCACATGATTGCATAGCCCAGAAATGGGCTATGCAAACATCCAACATGACATTTCCTTTTACCCTACTGCGACCGTCACTGCAACCACCACCGCACGGAGATAACACCACCACCCACTGGCCAATAGAACACCACCACTACACCCAAAATATGCCCCATCACCTGCTATCGGGCCCTAGTGACATGTGGCAAGTAGTCACATGATTGCATGGCCAAAAGATAGGCTATGCAACCATGCGAAAACCAATCATAGGCTGCCACATCACCACCTATTGCAAATGGGTCCACCGGGCAGTCTCCTCATAAACCAGAATCGATGGCTGTCGCTATACTGTGATGTTAAAAAGTGAGAACCTCCACTTAGCGGTACAGTGGAAACCACCAAATTTGTCCATGCTTTAACCTCCTCAGAGGACTGCGGACCCATCGACACTATCCAACCTGTCAATTCACCAACTAATCAAAAGATGACAACTCGCTCCCCTCTGACACCGGGACCACCGTGCTTTGAAAATATAATCAATGATAGGTGCATGATCACAAGGGGAAAGAATATTCCTTGCAATCACATGCCAACTGTTGCTCTCCTTCCTTTTTTTCTTTAAAGAAACTAGCCCGCTAACCGCCAGGCATTCAGTGACTATGCAACAAACCACTTGCCAAGTCGTGAGATGCTAGCTGCTAACCACCAGAAGAGAAGAGATCACGTGACTACATAGTTGCTAGGTCATTGAATGAAAAACTAACCGCCAAGCAGCTGAGAAGAACATCATTGAGAATTGGGACCATGCAGACAGGTGGCAGGCGGTCGCATGATCACATGTCAGTAAAGTCTGACATGCGGCCATGCGACAACCAATCAAAAAGAGCATGGACCTACCACCCACGTCAGACTTATGCAGTTGAGGGAACGCTAGCAAATAGGGAAGTAGTGCGAGGTCAAAAACACACAGGGTTTTCGACACAGTGGAAGACCGAAAACACATAGAGTTTTTGACACCAAAGGATAAGCACACAAAAGTAGGAGGCACAGGGTCAAAAACAACAAACGCTGAAAACACATAGATCGAAAACACCATGGACTTTTGAAAACACTATGGGTTTTCGACACTGTGGCAGATTTTGAAAATATTGCAGCAGGCCTTAGAACTTTAATATCTTTCTGGATTCGGCGATTCAGCACGTGAAATTTGGACCACAGCAAGGTGATAACATGGAGAACACAGGGCAGGAGGCAATGAAGAACACTTGCAAGGAAAATAGGCTGATTTCATAAGATTTTTTCTATGATAGAAAAATGGCCTAACAGTACCCTTGAATCTAACATGAAATGAGAGGATGAATGCTAAGAATAGTGCCTACCTAACTGCATGGTGCCACAATCCGAAGGTTGCTGTTTCCATTTCAAGTTCAGAGACTGCCAGTGAAGATGGAAGGTTTCCAATTATTGAGGGAAGGATCCACAGTATCAGTAGCCTTTGGATTTTGAATGAAATATCATTCATTTTTCTTTTTTCTCCCCTTTTGGGTCAAGATTCCTCCACCTCTTTTGCTATGTATTTTATGCTTGGTGAAGGTTTGGAGGTCTTTTGGTTGGGTTACATTATTTAGATGTATTCATACCATATGAAATTATTTCAATTGTAAGTATTTTGGATATTCTCCCCACTTTTGGGCTGAGGTTCTTCAAAATATATCACGAGTCCATATTTTTGTTATTTAGGCATAGGTGGGTCTTTAGAAATATGATTGTTGTTAAATGCTTTCCCCCATTTTTGGGTTGAATCATTTAAAACTTTATTAGATCCACTTTTTTCATAGGGGGTAAACTTTAAATTTAAAGTCATTGCAAGTGTTATTGTAAATTATGACACATGGTGTTTTATAAGCTATTGTCAGAATATTGTTTATGATGCATGACTTAGTGGGTAGGGTCTTTCCTTTGACTATCTTTTTTAGGAGTCCCACTTTCCTCACCCCCTAGAATCTTGGGAATCTGGCATATAGATTTAAAGACATGATCATGGGCCTAAATGGCAGAGTTTTTCTAATTTTGGTGAGGGTGTGGTCATGAATGCAGATTCCTAGGGTCTTCTTTTTATACCTCTCACTTGTGTGATTGAGGTGAGTTCTTCTTTCCCTCTTTCTTAGAGGTGATTGAGTTATTTGGCTCCTTTCATTGAAGATAATATAGTATTCCTTCTATTTCTATTATTTTCTAAGTTTTCCTATTTGAATTCATGTTAAAGTTATTGTGATCTTGCCATCCTTTACTTTGCATGTTTGTTCAAGTTGAATTCTTAAGAAGGTGTTTTACAGTTATTGTTATAATCTGTGTACAGTTGGTTTTAAGTTGTGGGATTCTTTTCCCTTCTTTTAACAGAAGTACCTCTTATTTCAAGAGTTGTCAAAGTAGACAGGGTCAAGTTGTGAGTTGCCTGGTTATTCTAAGTGTCATTGTGAGTTTTGTTTCAATTTGTGGATCTATCAAAGTTTGGTGAATCGCCTAGTTAGTTTCAATTTTCATGCACTCTCTCTCCCTTTTCCTTCAAAGTTTAGTTCAATTTTTAGGTGATTCAAGGGGAAGCTAGCCCCTAATGTGGAGGTCTATTCTCTGATAGGTTACCCACAACTTGAGAATAGTCCCATGTTTCACAGGATTGCTAGGTTCTACACTTAGCCATACTCGGGTACAATCTCTAGTGACAACATTTCACAAGGTAGAAATAATAGTCTAAAGAATTTTAACTAGGTTAATTCTCTTAATGGGGTATGCTATCAGAAATAGCTAAATGGTGTAGCTCTAACCAAGCAAACTTTTTACTACAGTAGTGAAGTCTTATGGGTGTCATCCCCACTATAGTTTTTATCCTCTAACAAGGATTTATGTGATACCAAAATATTTATTGTATGAGTTATATGTTACATCTTTTTTATTTTTTGTGAGATGTATGCAAAATCTATGGAATCAGTAAATGGTTAAGAAGGAAAGTTTAATTAGTTTAAATGTTTTTATAGTACTGATTCACCCCTCCCCTCTTGGAACTTGCCTCTATATACTTAGTCCAAAATGGGAATCAGAGCTCAATCTCTTATTAATTTATTTAAACACTTGAGAGGAAGATCTAGAAAGATGGAATACTACATGTATGAAAGGTTTATTGAGAACATGGAAATGGAACTTAAGATCGCTAACAAGAAAGTTGAATAATTGAGCAATAAATTGAAACACTCAATCAACAAGAGGAAAGATCCTGCACATCAACTAAAAGAAACTCAAGATCAAGTTGAGGAACTTCAAGAACACTTAGAGGGAAGCATGTCTGAAAAATATGATGCTATAATATCAGAACTATCTAAAAAGAATAAAAACATAGTTGATCAGGTGAAAGCATAAAAGATAGAACAAGAAGCACAATTGTTAAGGATGTGTGAAATCCTTGAACAAAAAGGAAAAGTTGAAGATGAAAAAAGAAAAAGATGAATATGAGAGAAGACAAATGAACACAAGACTATATGAGAAAGATAGTGAAATACTAAGGTTGATAGAAATTCACTACAACTCGTCAAACCAACTAGCTAGTGCAAACCAGGATGTTGCAAGAAAAGTTGGAGAAATTGTTGAACTGAGATTTGAGAGTGAACATCTAAAGAATGATCTAAAATTTTAAAGAGATGCTAATGAAGTGTTGAAAAGGAATGAAGAAGCATTGACAATATTGGATTAACAACTAAGAAATTAGAGACAACCAAGAGAAACTATTGGACTTGATACAATGTGAATAATTTCACTGAGAAGGGTAAGTCCTCCAAACAAGAAACAAATTGAGATAATGGTGCCAATCCAATGAAGGAAAATAATCCTACATGATACCACTATGGGAAACTAGGACATACAAAAAATGTTTGCAAGAAAAAATGAGGTAATTCACTAAATACTCCTAATTTTAATGGTCATTTTTACAACATCAATAAGTATGGTCATAAGGCATTTGAATGTAGAGAAAGAGTTATTAACAATCCAAGGAAATCAAGATTTCAGGGTTACTATAACAATTGCAAGAGGTATGGTCATAAATAGGAGAATGAATATTTGAAAGGAAAAATGAGAAATGGGTCCCTAATTGATAGAGTATAGTAAACAACCGACAAAGACCAACTATACCATGAGATTATAACAAAAGAATTACTTGTATTACATGTGGAAGATTTGGTCACATTGCTGAAAATAGCTTTAAGATGCATGGTATGAACAATAGGAAATCATGGAGAAACTTTGTCCAATGGCTTATTTTCACTGTCACAAGGTCGATCACCTAGCCAAGGACTGCAGGTACTAAAATAAAGACTCAACTGAGGAACAACTGAGTGAAAAGACTCAAGTTAGCATTGATGAGATAAGATATCATATGACTAGTACTTGAAGAAGGAAGTCTCAGGATGATGGAACATAACTTGGAAAAATTGATGGCTCCACATCCTATAAATGGGGTGCACCTATCTTCACTTAATTGGTCAAAGATATGTGTAGGAGATGGTAACCTAAATTACATTTTAAATCAGTTCCTAGAATTAGTGCTAAGATCTATATCAATATACTAGGATGCATTTGGATATAAGTTGTGAAATTAATGCTTCATATGTTGATCTATATAGTGTATGACTTAGTTTATCCATTCAGTGAAGGGAAGTGTAGTTTGGTTATTGGTAAAATAAGAAGTATTTAATGTGAAAATTTTATAGTAGTTGGAAGCCCCAATCAAAGAAAAACTATAAATAGAGGGCATGCTATTTCATTTTTACCTTACACTTTCAGGAGCACTTTGAAGCATTTGATAGAGAAGAGATCATCGAGGAATTCCAAGTGATCATTTGAGCATTTCAAGCATCTAAAAAGAATAATCAAGGTATTTACAACATTTACTGAGCTATGTTCATAGATTCTAATTACTATTCAAGTGGAACCCTCATGTTTAAATAATATTTATGAGATCAAGATGACACCTAAGATACAAAAACTATTTATTATTGAGAAGACTGATCCTGTGAATTTGAAGTATAAGTTACCTCATGCCGTTACTATGCAAATTGATAAAGTTGGAGCGTTATCATCAATCCCTCCAAGGGTTATTCTAATTGAAGATGTTCAAGCCTTCATCCATTACAAAATTGAAGATATATGTCAAGGAGAAATTGAAACATCATACAAGAATCTGTGTGTGATTGGAAAATTGAAAGGTGACCACACACATTTGTAGACTAAGACTTTAGTCCATGCTATGCATGTGCCAACAATATTTAAGCATGAATAGATGAGGATAGTGCTTATCTAAGTGCATCATCATTTTATGTGGCTCGATGGACCAGTTAAAATCATGAAGGGCATTTTGCACATAGTCATAGGATTTTCGATCAATGATAGACCAAGAGAATACAAACACATTGATAAGAATAATCTATGTGATCTTAAAAAACTCAAATGGGATGGAAGAGGATTTAATTTATCCATAGTAGCTGACCCTAAATTGAAATTTGCATCCAACATCATATCCTACAAAATATTTTAATCATCTAGAGTAGGTAGTGTACCCTGTGGAGAAGTTGACATAGCATACAAGATTATCAAAAAGGATATGAAGATAGATCTCTATGAAATATTGTTGAAGAAGATGGACACCAACATGAATACAATAAGGAAATAAACCTGCAATACTTTGAAGTTTGGTCCACTTCTGGTATGCATTTTATTCTATTTTTAGAACTTTTTCCCAATAGTCGATGAAGTAACTTGAAAAGTAGATAAACTAATTGTTTACTAGATTAATGAGTAAATTCAAGGCATAGGAGATAATTTTGATTTGATCATGAATGATTATTTTTTAAAATTTCAATGAAGAATGCACAAAAGATTCAGGATTCCACCTGAGCTAGTGGAAGAGTACAAATATGAGATTTGTTTTGAAGTAGATAATGACATATATATCATAAGATTTGTAGAGACTATAATTGAGTGGATACCAGCTATGGGATATGACAAGAACATAGATGCTACATCAATTCAAATAAATGTCCATGTTATTAAAGAAACTAGTTGACATAAGTTCAACTCAGTATGGTACATTTGAGGAAGTAAAAGAGAAAATAAGGATAGGTATCTTGATACCTAAGGAAATCAGAAAATAAGAAAAATGATACACACATTGCCTAATAATTTGTGTATTTCTACTACTAATGAAGAGGTTGATGAACCATCACAGCCTAAGGGGAAGAAGATAAAAGTGAAGAAAGAGACTCCTAGGCCAATCGGTGTTAGACCATCTACAAGGTCTAACTCCACACCAAGAGTAAAGAAGAAAGTAGAAGTAGATCTAATTAAAAAAAAGGACTTATGTTAGAAAAGAAACACTACCTGAAGGCCTAGAAGGAAGTTGGAGCAAAAAAAAGAGAGTGATACAATGTCTGAATACCTATCATAATTCAACGTTGTACCAAGTAAAGGTAAGAGTCTTGATGAATTTCTCAAGATACTTGAGAAACATAGTGGATATTTGGTTATGAAATAATTAAAGTATGACAAGAGGAATGATGAAGATAAAAATAAAATTCAAGAGACTATCATTACCACTTTACATAAATTATGAATAACACCTATTGAAGTGGCACCAAATCTTGAAGGAGAATTATATCAAAAACTTGATGCTAGAAGAAAGTATTCTCTTGTTGCAGAGAAAATAATGAGAGAAAGGTCCTTAAAAATTACTCTCCCAGACTTAAAAAAGAAAGGAATCAAAGATACATTGCAATAATACTAAAAAAAATTTTGAGTAAAGGATAGAGAATTAAGCATCATGGTCAGTAAGCTTGAAGAAGTTCAAAAAGACATTGATGATCTTTGGAGAAATATCTTCTCTATTGATCAACTAACTATTGAAGGAGTGAAAGATCAAGAAACCAAGTCAGATACTATTGACTTGACAATAAATAAAGATCAAGTCATTATTAAGGACACAACTAACCAATATCCAAATGAAATAATAAAATATAATGAAGACATTATGGCAATTGAGGCCATAGAAACACAAGTAATGGATGTTGATGATTCTGCGAAGGAAAGATTGATGGCAGAAGATCCTGTTATTAAATAGGTATTGAGTTTTCCTTAGATTGAAGATGTAATCTCATAGGTGACAAGAGATGTGCTTGCTGATACTAAGACCCCTACCAAGGAAAAACAAGATCCTGCAACCAAGGAAACCAAGGAAACAAAAGAGACTGACTCTACACAAGGTCAAAATCAATAGTCCATAATGTTGGTGTCTCCCATTAATCTTCAACTTGTAGATTTATACTTTAATGGATAACTTTTAATGATACTTTGACTCTATCACCACTCAAAACTCTACAAGGAAGAGGGCCAATTAACAAGGATCAACAATGAGATCCTCCTACACTTTGAGCCTTAATTCTCAGGCAGGTGTACCCTTGACTCACTTCTCCAAAGGAGTCTCAAAACAATATGAAACTATACCCTTTACTAACTGACTGAAAGATATTATCATTTAAATTTGGGTGTGTGTGGTTGATGACAATGAAATGCCTCCAGAGAATGGACCAGTGCCTTAACATAGGGAAAAGAGTCACCCAATTGCATACATCAGCTGAAGCTCTTAAATCAACCACTCTTGGGCTCAGGATAAGTTCTTTTCTTATTAGCCCTCTCCCTCAAACACAAGGACATCAAATTCTTATTTGGTTGTAAACTCACTGAACTCACCTAAAAGACTTTAATCCTAACTTTTTTAGGAACTCAGAGATGACTTCACAATACTCTTTGTTTACCATATGCTAATACCCTTTGTGACACTAACATATATGAGCTCAAAACCAAAACAAGAAGACGTACAAAAATGTAAGATTGGAACTCAATAGCATTCTCATTAACATATTTAGGATCAATGTACAATCAAAGCAACATAAAGATAGGAAAAAGACCCAAAATCCAACTCCTCTTTCCTCAAATGTTCATACAATCACAACCAATGGAACTGTCTAAAATTCAGAATAGAACCTCCGAATTGAACCCTTAATCTATCAAAAAACTAACCACTTATACCCCTAGTCACCTTGGAATCTTCAAAGAGGATGCATCAAGCTTCAGGTGACTAGGGTTAGGGTTTCAACCACCGAACCAACTAGAAATAGTCAAAAATTTAATACAGGGGAAGAAACCCAGGAAACCAAGAGAAAATAGATCTCGGAGTGATCCTCAATCATGACAATTTCACTAAGAAGGTACTAAGAACCATGAAAAAGCCAAATTTGTCAACCTTTTTGGCCACCTGCAATAGGCCTTGAGCACAAAGAACATAGTACAAACCCCTGCAAAAGATCATAGAACACCCTGGATCACACTGCAACAATTTGAAAATTGTTTCCACCAACTCCGACTACTTAAACATTGAATTTTAGTCCTTTTGGTGACATGAAACCCTTTACAAGTTTGAATTTGAAATTAAATGACTATTTTATGGCACCAGTAGTGAATCGGTGGTCAACATTTGAATTTAGATCAACTTTATATCATGACCATCAGATTTTGCCCTTTCACAGGCTTAATGATTTATCTTTTAAAAAACCCAAGTCACATTTAGTGATTTGGCGAGTAAAGACCACCTCCAAGTCACAAAATACTTTATCTTTCCACCACTTAGTTTAGCGGTTACGTGAACACTTGTTCACTGAATCACCATCTTTTTTAGAACTCCACTACTTTTCTTCACGAATGAGCGAAACCTTTCTAATATATCAGAACCGCCAAACATTTTATCTGAACTACTAGATCTTTGACCCCCACCTAGGCCCACTTTATGCCACTTTTCAGTGCCATTCACTACTCATGCTTGGTCATCTCTGACACAGGACCCACAATTAGTAAGCCTTCAAATCAGACGACAGACGCAAGATCTCATGGCTCTGACACAACCCATGAGATCATACGCCAACCATTGATTCCATCCTTATCACCAACCTTTCTAACAATGACCCCACCCTACTTTATCATCCACATCAACCAATGAGGAGATTCCATTTGTGTACACATAGCAGTGGACCCGCCGTATTTGTCACCTCTGAAAAAGGGAAAATTGACGGTTGTCTAAAGATCTCATGCATTTGACACATCCTTTAAGAACTTATGCCCGTCGTTGATTCTCTACAGATGTCAGGACCCTCTGACAAGTCAAAAACTATGTCCCACTCACAACTACCAACACATCATTATGTGGACCAATAAGAGACTACCAAATGTACATGCGTGGCATTGGACCCATTGAGAACATTATACCACCTAGAAGATTGGATGGACAATGCATGATCTCAAGGGCCTGGAAGATTCCATGAGATCATGCACCCACCATCGTTCATGAATCTTCTGACTAAGATATCAGGCCCACCTTTTAACACATCTAGCTCACTAACATACCAACCAATAAGATGCTACCATTTTAGCACCCTCTGATAGTGGACCCGCCCACTTAGAAAAGCTACGTCATGAAAAGGAATCAATGGTTGGTGTAAGATCACAAGCCTATGACAAAACCCTTGTGAACTTACGACAACCATAGCATCAAGATGGTGTTAGATCCAGGCCTAGGAAAAATTAAGTTGAAACATTAGGAAATATTAATTGCTGAGACTTAGGAAAAATATTAGCACCGGGACTTAGGAAAATTAAAGGCCGTCGGGGGTTAGTGACTTAGGAAAAATCAAAGGCATGACCCCGTGGGATGACAAAATATTAAAGCACATGTGCTAAAGGGATTTTAAGTGATTCAAAAAGGTAACGCAAAATTAGAACAAGGCCTAAGACAAAATAGGGCTTTTTCACACCAACAGCTATATTTTTGAGTTTTCTAAGCTTAGGGTTTAAGGCAGATACCAAAATAATTGTAGAGACTAGGGGGAAATTGCTACAACCATGAAATTTTTTGCAGGCACTAACAATGGCTCTATCTAGGGATGTGTGGCTCTTTTAGGCACAATAAGAATCTAGAATCACTGGTTAAAGTAAACCACCCACAGGTGAAAACTTGCAGACAACAGGGAACAAGCAAGGTAGAACATGCAACTTAGACAAAATAGGAGCAGAGACCAGACAAAATTACAAAATTTACAAGGCTATACATATATACACAACCTAACTACTGCTCATGGAAGACATAATACTTCAAAAGAAATATTTTTTCAAGAATTGTCCATGAACAGGCAATTCTTGAACATTACCATTCAGTTCTTTTACAACATAAGAATCCTGGCCCCATTTTTCATGAATTTGATATGGCCCTAGCCAGATGGGATCAAACTTTCCATGTTTTCCTTTATCCTCCAATCTAGCATTCCAAACTAACACCAAATCACCAGGCTCAAACATCTTGTCAACAGTCTTATTTTCATACAACTTCTTAACCTGTAACTACAATTTGGTATTTCTTGCAACTGATTCTCTTCTAGTCTCATCCAACCTAATGAGGGTCTCAATTATTAACTGTATCTCATCATCTATGTCATCATCATATAATTGCACAAATTTATACATTTCCAACAGATTATTTTGAGGCATTCTTGCATGTATTCCATACACTAGGTCAAATGGTGCACAACCAATTGCCCTCTTCATAGTTACCCTATCAGCCCATATAGCTAATGGAAATTTTGAATTCCATGCCTTTGTCATGCCCATCAAAAACACACTAAAAACACACCAATTTTTTTTTAAAAGATAAGTTAAGTGTAACTCAAAGTTGCAAAATGAAGGGGTAATCTTAGGCAACGATTCTCAAGACATCAATTAAACAACTAGTCAATCAAAGATGGTCTACAAGGTCACTAGGATAACGTCAAAACAAAGGGGACTTCAATAAGACAAAGGGGATTGCACTAAGACTAAGCACGATATGCCAAGTGGGTTTACAAGCTAGGAGGTCTCGTTAATCGAATAATCGAACAGTTCGAAGTGTTAGCAATCACATAGGTCATAAAGGATTTAAAGAACAATGCTTAGATTATTCCCTAAACAATCATTTTCGATCTTGAGGAGTTAAGTTGTATCCTTCGAGATAAAACAATCTCTTGAATGTCGAGGCATATATTAATAACTATTATTTGTAATATTCCATATATGCTAAGTCCTAGGAACCATTGAATGACGTTTATAAATATAAGAGATCAACATGGATAATCTAATTAATCCTCTAAAACATATTTTTAACTAAATTTATATATATATATATATATATATATATATATATATATATATATATATATATATATATATATATATATATATATATATATATATATATATATATATATATATATATATAATTAATAATAATAGTAGATTCTACCTGACCATTTCCTTGTGGATGATAAGGTGAGGAAAAAGAAATCTAAATTCCTAGACCTTTGCAGAATTCTTTGTACTCAGCAGACCTGAAGCACATGTCATTGTCACTTACTATCCTCTCAGGGCACCCAAACCTTGTAACAATATTATTCAATAGAAAATCAGTTACCACCTTACTAGTTGCATTTCTTGTTGGGATGGCCTCTACCCACTTTGTAAAGTAATCAGTGGCAACTAGTATCTAGGAATGTCCTCCACTAGACTTATTTGTTATCTCCCCCATGAAATCAATTCCCCATTGTTGGAAAGGAGCCTGTACCTCTACTGGCCTCAAAGGCATGTTGCCTAAAAATTTAAGCTTACCAGAGAACCTTTGACTAGCATCACACCCCCTTACCAACTGCTCTGCATCCTTGAAGATTGTGGGCCACTAGAATCCTACTCTCAAGATTTTATGAGTAGTTGTTTTACCCATATAATGGCCACCACAGACTCCCTCATGCATTTCTTTTAACAACTTATTAGCTTGATCCTCATCAACACATTTCAAAAGTATGCAATCTAAATTCTTTCTATACAATTTACATTTCACATTTACATACTTGATGGCCTGTAATTTCAATGTCCTCTTCTTATTGTCATCCATGTCTACTGGACATCTCATATTTCTCAAGTAGTAGATAATATCCTGATACCAAATACAATCATCCATATCACAAGTATAATCAATCTCATCCTGATTTATCTGATTTGCATCAAGATTGGATTGAGCCATCATTTTTTCCAATCCTTGTCCTCTAACCAATTTAGTAATTTGGATATCAATGTTAAATTCTTGGATCCTATTGATCCATCTGCATCTTCTCCCAGAAACCTCTTGCTGTGAAAGGATATCTTTGACTGCTGCACTTGGTACAAAAGTAATCACAACTGCCCCCATCAAGTAACACCTAAAAGCCTTGACTACCTTCACAAGTGCATATGCTTGTTTCTCATTTATGTCATACTTCAATTCAGCAGCCTACAAAGATTTACTAAAAAATGCAATAGGCTGCTCAAAACCATCCTTATTCTTCTGCAACAACACTGTAGCAATAGTGTGAAAAGATGCAAAAGATAAAATATGCATTGGGATACTATAATCAGGTGCCTTAAGCATAGGTGCATCCTTGATAGCTTGCTTGATGTTCTTGAAAGATTCATCAAGCTCACCTTCCCATGTAATAGCAGATCCTTTCTTCAACATCTTGGATATAGGTCTAATGACCTCAGCAAAGTTTGTTACAAATCTTCTCAAGAAATTTACCTGACCAAAGAAGGACTAAATTCCTTTAATATTCTTTGGCCTCTGAATCTTATCAATGGCTGCCACCCTCTCAGGATCAATCCTAACTCCTTGCTTCCCCACTAAATGGCCAAGCAACTTACCCTTAGTGACACCAAATGCACATTTCATTGGGTTTAATGAAATGCCATATTCCAAAGCCTTCACAAATATTTTTTCTAAATGAATACAATGATCTTCTTCCTTCTTGGAATAGGTAGTTAAATCATCTTGATAAACAATAAGGAAATCATCAATAAAATCTAAAAAAGCAACATCCATTGCCCTCTGAAAAGTAGCACTAGCATTTTTGAGACCAAAAGGCATTCTTACATAAACATATGTCCCCCAAGGTGTTGTGAAATCTGTCTTAAATTATTTTGATTCTTTTACAACTACCTAATTGTAACCAGAGAAACCATCCATCATAGACATTAGTTCAGATCCGGTTACCCTTTGTAGCATAGCTTCCATGTTAGGTAGACAATAGTTATCCTTTAATGAGCTGATGTTCAAATTCCTGAACTCCACACAAAGTCTGATGTCACCATTCTTCTTCTGACAGGGACTAAATTTGAAACCCAAGAAGAGTGCCTTATGGGCTTGATAATGCTAGCATCTCTTAGCTTCATTAACTCTTCTTGCATCTTAGGTGCCAAAGTGGGATTTATATGCCTTTGTTTTTGTCGAAAAGGTTTAGCATCTCCTCTCAAAGGAATAATATGTTGAAACAAGTCTTCTCTATAAACCTTTAGGTCATCATATGACCATGCAAAAACATGCGTAAATTTTCTTAGTAATTCAATCAGAGATTTTCTCACATTGTGAGACATGTCCCTACCAATGCATACCTTCTTAGGTCCCTCATGTGTTCCAAGGTTTAACTCCTCTAGATCAGCATGATCTTCCTTTTTACTATCCTTCTGAACTCTATCCTAATTATCAAACACAGTTTCCAAAACAACAAGCCCCTAGGGAACCTTATTAGTTCTAAGCTAAATAACTTCATTGCCAAAGACAACCTCCCTTCCTTCTATAGTTTCAACCAAAGTTGAGCAATCAAATTCCTGACCATGATACTGATCTTTACAACTCATAAACTTCAAGATATCATTATCATCATCAAAAACTTGCCAATTTTCAATATTGTTTGGTACACTAGGCCTAGCCTGAATTTCAACTTTAGAGATACTAGTAAATGTAATATCACTGGGATTGATTGCTATATTGGCTAGCAAATCAGCCATCTTATTGTTACTCCTATCCTTCCACTCAATATTGAAGGCATCAAAATGTTCAATCAAATCCCAAACTACATTCCTATATTGTTTTAACCTTTTTTTCTTGGAAGCATATATTGACCTAACTTGGGATACCACCAACTTGAAATCACCAACAACACTTAAGCACTTAATACCATGTTTTTGTACCAAACTCAGTCCTAACAACAATGCCTCATATTCTTCTATATTGTTGGTACAAAAGAAATTCAATGTGAAAGAGAACTTGTAGGTGTTTCCATTAGGAGAAATAAGTAAAATACCTACTCCTACTCCATCCTTGTAATTAGCACCATCAAAGTACATTACCCACAAATCATCCTTCATAGAATTAACACTTACCTCGACAGAGATAAGTGACAAAATAGGTTCCTTCTCAAGTATAGGGATCTCTTCCCTAAAAGCATTGATATCAGTATCCACAAAACATGTAGTTTCATTATCAATACTTCTCTCAATCATGTGGCATACTCTTGGTTCTCGCTCAATCTTGACAAACTTATCATCAATCTTGAAAGTGGCATAGGACAGATCACACTGTAAACTTCCACCCATGGTAGCACTCCACCTTCTAGATAGCAACATCCCATAATGAGGAGGGATGTCCACCACCAAAACACTCATTATTAACTCTTTCTCTGGATATGATGCTAGCCTATATGGCATTGCATTGATAGTCCCAATAACTAGTACCTCCCTCTGATCCATTTTACAACATCTGCCTTGAACTATATCAACTTTAAGGCCCAATTTTTCCATAATCTTAAAAGGCATAACAATATTAGAGGCACCAGTATCAATGATACAATTTATTAACTTCATTCCATTTAGAAGGACACTTAAAAAGAATGGATCAATGTTTTCAATGCTAGCATTGACAGAACTATCCAAATATATAGCAGGAATTTGAGATACAATTCCCTGAGCAGCAACACCTTTCAAAGCTTTATCTTGAGATCCATTGCATGCAACATCATTATTTTGAACATTATCTACACATGCCATAGCTCTTTCTTTGTGTTCAAGGATCCTCAACAATTCTGACAATGGAACCTTAACTATAATTTGGGACAATACAGATAACATATCAACAGGAGCAGAGGAAGGAATCTCAATCTGCACTACTTTAGTATCCTTTTTCTTATCTGATACATTAGGTGTATTGGCCATCCTCATTTTTTCATTCTTAGCCATTGTCTTAACTAGCTTCTCAATCTCACTAGAAAATCTTTCAAATCCAACTCCCTTAGGCTCAAAATTCTTACCTTTTACATTTTTGAATTTCACCATGTGATCACCTTTTGATTTGTTCTCATTAGGCTCTCTGGAGTTGGTACTCTTTATAAACATTCCTACAGCTTTCCCATTTATATCCCTTGCCACCATGCCCTTGTTTTCACTTGGGCAATCATTTCTATAGTAATCCTATCCATATCTTCTCTAGAAGGTCTTCTCAAATTTACTGGCTCAAAAGAAGAGTTCATGTTACATGTCTTCTTATCAATGTCTTCATTATCAGAAAAAACCTCTTGATGAAAAAGGGCTTGAGTGTGTCTCTTCATATTCACATCTGCTTCTTCATCAAAATTAGAATTATCTTTATATCCTAGATATGAAGTAGCCATGTTGCATCCAACATCATCTTGATCTTCTTCTTGACCTATCTCCTCATTGCCACAATCTTGATTTGCAGCCATAGAATGTACAACCACACAATGCTTTGTAGAATGAGGGGACTGGCATGCAACACACTAAGGTATGTCCTCCATGACATTTATTGAAGCTTTTTGTAGAGGGTTAGGGACACCACTATCATTTTTTCCTCTTGTAGTAGGGACAACAGGCTTTCCATCCTTCCATTCGGTGTTGTAGGGGTAGTTCTGCAATCTATTATGCTTATTGAAAATGTTGTTGAACTAAGGCCTCTCATTGGTAGGAGCACTGATGTTCCTATTTTTAGGTGCCTTCAAATCCTTCAATGCATTGAGCACCTTATCCAATTTATCTTCTTCTTGGCTCCTAGTTCCAATACTCCTATCATTTTCTTTTTTTGTATTTCTTGTCCCCAAACAACTTAGGGTCATCTCTCTTCCCACCCAACTTCCTTGATATTTTCATATTGTTCTCAATATTGACAGTAATCCTAAAAGCATCTTTAAGGGTTCTTGGTTCTTTGTCCCTCAACAAGTATCCCATCTTTCCATCAAATGCATTGAAGTATGTGGCCAGACAGACATTGTCATCTAACCACATAACTTGAAACAACTTATGCATACCCTTCTAAAATCTCATGTTGAATTCAGCTGCAGACTCATTTTGATTTTTCCTTATGGTATTGAATTCATTCAACATGAAACTAGCATTAGGCCTATCACCATACTGCTTTGTAAAACATCTCTCAAAAGAATCCCAAGTATCAATACATTTATCAGGAAGTCTCTTAAACCAATATCTAGCATCCTCCATTAGAGATTGAACAAACAACTTCATGACTACATCCTCATGCTCAACCTCATAATCAGTAAGCATATCAAAAAATAACCTAAGATGCTCCTCACAACTAATAGCATTATTACCAGTAAAATTAGGTACCTTATCTCTTATATCATTTGGAAAAACATTTGGGTAGCCAGGAATCCCATCAAAACTAATTTGCCTATAGCCTTCTAGTTGCATAGGTCTTCTTTGAAATCCTAAACTAGTGTTCCCACTAGAGTTATTATTTTTATCTACATTCCTACCCACTTGCACATTTGAATGTCTATTAGGATCAACAAATGACTTTGTAGATACATTAGGAATTGGATTACTAGTAGTAGCATTGCTAAGTGGAACAGTAGTGTTCATAGATGGCATACCTAGTTCAGTAGCAGAAGGACCATAAACATTAGCTGATGAAGCCTTCAAGAACTGGATCTTTCTTCTTTTCTTTGCAATAGCAGCATCAAATTTAGCTCTTTCCAACTCTTGAGCTAGAGCTTCATCCTCTTTTCTTTTTCTTTCTATCTCTTTCTCCCTATTTGATTTGGGTGGTGGGACCCCTAGTATTGTCACTAGTTTTCTTATTTGGACACCCACCATCTTCTACTTTCCTTTTTCATTAATAACTATAGTAAGCTTGGTGATCTCATGTCCATTCCTACTCTTAGGCAAAGGAGCATAACTTTGCACTTGTTTGATCATAGGGCCCTCTTCATCAAACTCATGGTCTTGCAACAAGCGTTCCTGATCACTTCTTAGAGCTTCAAGATCATCAAAAATATCATGCTCCAACACCCTAGGAGCAGAAGCAAGCATCTTGTTTCTCTCCTTCATTTCATTAATTTTTCTTAAAAGAGACTGCCTCTCCATTACAGTGTTTACTTATTTAGCCTCTCTCTCCTCTTGTAACCTTTTGTATATGGCATCCTACTCTGCCAACTGCAACCTAAGTGCATTTAGGTCATGTGGATCTATCATGTTGTCTTCAGAGCTTGATGATACTTCCACATTAGTAGCATGGTGATATGGGAAATGCACTTTCCATGATCTCATGGGCTCCCTTCTGAAATTATCCTCACCAAGATCTAAATCAATCTCAAAACCCATCTCTCTAGCTTGCTCATCCTAACCTGTAGGCAATGAACCCTTGTCTTGAAATACAGCCTCTGGGGTATCATAAAATTTATCTTCAGAGTGACCACCATTTGATCTAGAAACTCTATCTTGTGAACCTTCCTCACTTGAGGAAACATGTGGTGCTCTACCTCTAGTATTTCTTTGTTCTCTTATGGGAGCACTAGTAGACTCACCATTTCTTCTGATCCAACTCTTCTTCTCTTGTCTAGGTAATTGTTCTAGGGTGACCTCTGGATTTTTCCTGACAAAGGACCTAGTATTCCTCCTTTTGTCCATCTTTTACAGTTTATAGCACCGGTTCTAACCTTTTGAGTCACCACCCACCAAAGTGGGAAATTTTTTAACTAAATACAATAGGAAAACAAGAGTGCATTTTGAAAACTTTTATCTCTAGACTCTCCCCGGCGGAGTCACCATTTTATTGGTGACTCAGATGGGTAAATCAATCTAGTCAATAAGATTTTGTCTTTGCAAGATAACTACAACCAGACATTCTAACAAATATAATTCTTTATTGTTATTCTCCCCAGTAGAGTCACCATTTTGTTGGTGTGTCCCTTTGATCTTCAACTTGTAGATTTATACTTTGATGGATAACTTTTAATGATACTTTGACTCTATCACCACTCCAAAGTCTACAAGGAAGAGGGCCAATTAACAAGGATCAACAATGAGATCCTCCTACACTTTGAGCCTTAATGCTTAGGTAGGTGTACCCTTGACTCACTTCTCCAAAGGAGTATCAAAACAATATACAACTATGCCCTTTACTAACTGACTGAAAGATATTATCATTTAAATTTGGGTGTGTGTGGTTGATGACAATGAAATGCCTCCAGAGAATGGACCGGTGCCTTAACATAGGGCAAAGAGTCACCTAATTGCATACATGAGCTGAAGATCTTAAATTAAACACTCTTGGGCTCAGGATAAGTGCTTTGCCTATTACCCCTCTCCCTCAAACACAAGGACATCAAATTCTTATTTGGTTGTAAACTCACTGAACTCACCTAAAAGACTTTAATCCTAACTTTGTTAGGAACTCAGAGATGACTTCACAATACTCTTTGTTTACCTTATGCTAATACACTTTGTGACACTAACATATATGAGCTTGGAACCAAAACAAGAAGAAATACACAAATGTAAGATTGGAACTCAATAGCATTCTCATTAACATATTCAGGATCAATGTACAATCAAAGAAACACAAAGATAGGAAAAAGACCCAAAATCCAGCTCCTCTTTCCTCAAATGTTCATACAATCACAACCACTAAAACTAACTGAAATTTAGAATAGAACCTCCAGACTGAACCCTTACTCTATCAAAAAACTAACCACTTATACCCCTAGTCACCTTGGAATCCTCAAAGAGGATGCATCAAGCTTCAGGTGACTAGGGTTAGGGTTTCAACCACCCAACCAACTAGAAACAATAAAAAATTTAATACAGGGGAAGAAACCTAGGCAACCAGGAGAAAATAGATCCTGGAGTGATCCTCAATCATGACAATTTCACTAAGAAGGTACTGAGAACCATGAAAATGCTGAATTTGTCCACTTGTTTGGCCACCTGCAACATGCCTCAAGCATAAAGAACATAGTACAAACCCCTGCAAATGATCATAGAACACCCTAGACCACACTGTAATAGTTTGAAAATCATTTCCACCAACTGCAGCTACTTAAACATTGAATTTTAGTCCTTCTAGTCGCAGGAAACCCTTTACAAGTTTGAATTTGAAATTAAACGGCTAGTTTATGGCAGCAGCAGTGAATCGAAAGTCAACATTTGAATTTAGATCAACTTTATATCACGACTGTCAGATTTTTCCCTTTCATGGGATTTATGATTTATTTTTTAAAAAACCCCAGTCCCATTTAGCAATTTGGCAACTAAAGACCACCTCCAAGTTGCAAAATACTTTATCTTTCCACCACTTAGTTTAGTGGTTACACGAACACTTGTTCATTGAATTGCCAGATTTTTTAGAACTCCGCTACTTTTCTTTGTGAATAAGCAAAACCTTTGTAATATATCAGAACCACCAAAAATTTTATCCGAATTGTTAGACCTTTGACCCTCACCTAGGCCTTCTTTATGCAACTTGTTAGCAAGCCATTGACTACTCATGCTTGGTCATCTCTGACACAGTACCCACAATTAGTAAGCCTTCAAATCAGATGGTGGGCACAAGATGTCATGGCTCTAACACAACCCATGAGATCATACACCAACCATTGATTCCATCCTTATCACCAACCTTTCTGACAATGACCCCACCCTGCTTTATCATCCATGTCGACCAATGAGGAGATGCCATTTTTGTACATGTAGCAATGGACCTGCCATATTTGTCACCTCTGAAAAAGGGAATATTGATAGTTATCTGAAGATCTCATGCATCTAACACATCCCTTAAGAACTTACACCCATCATCGATTCTCTGTAGATGTCAAGACCCTCTGACAAGCTGAAAACTAGGTCCCACTGACAACTACCAACACACAATTATGTGGACCAATAAGAGACCACCAAATGTGCATGCATGGCATTGGACCTGGTGAGAACATTATACCACTTGGAAGATCAGATGGACGGTGCATGATCTCAAGGGCCTGGAAGATTCCATGAGATCATGCACCCACCTTCAATCATGAATCTTTTGAGTGGGATATTGGGCCCGCCTGATAACACAACCAGCTCACTAACATACTGACCAATAAGATGCCCCCATTTTAGCACTCTCTGACAGTGGACCCGCTTGCTTAGAAAAGCTACATCATGAAAAGAAATCAATGACTGGCGTAAGATTGCAAGCCTCTGACAAAACCCTTGCAAAATTATGACAACTGTAGGATCAAGATGGTGTCAGAGCCGGGCCTAGGAAAAATTAAGTCGAAACATTAGGAAATATTAATTGCCGAGACTTAGGAAAAATATTAGTGCTGGGACTTAGGAAAATTAAAGCCCGCCGGGGGTTATAGACTTAGGAAAAATCAAAGGCATGACCCCATGAGGTGACAAAATATTAAAGCACATGCGCTAAAGTGATTTTAAGTGATTCAAAAAGGTAACGTGAAATTAGAACAAGGCCTGAGACAAAATAGGGCTTTTTCACACCAACGACTATATTTTTGAATTTTCTAAGCTTAGGGTTTAAGGCAGATACCAAAATAATTGAAGAGACCAGGGGGAAATTACTGTAGCCATGAAATTTTTTGTAGGCACTAATAGGTCACTCATATCAAAACCACTAAACAATAGAAGGAACTAGAAAAAGAACAAATATAGGCAATGGTTGAGAAGAAGAAATAAGAGAAACAATAGAAGAAGGAAGAGAAGAAACAAGAAGATTACAAGAAAGAAAAAGAAGAAAAATAGAATCCATCTACACAATCTGATGCAAAGAAGGCATCTAATTCTAAAGGAAAATCAAAGAAGATGATGTTTGAGAAAGAGGTTGATACCAGAGAACCTATTATTTTTCCTAAATTTTATATTAGAACCCTGATCCAAAAGTAACTCTCTGAGTTCATCTATCTACTCAAAAGTAAAGCCTCACAAGACAAGCTAATAGAAAGGAAGCAAAAAATAGATGTTTTAGAATAAGTGAAAGGAATATTGAATGAGATTGTACTTGAGGCTAGTATAAATGAAAAAGGTGATATTTATAGTCAATTTAGAGAATTGGTAAGTCAGATAAACCAACCTGGGACATATACAACCAAGTGTATGCTACAAGTTCACAAGAAGGAAATGGAGACAAAAGTGATTGAGTAAATCCTTCAATTAGTTGCATTAGAAAAGGTGACTCTTTCTTAGTTAGTAAATGAATTGGAAAATGAGCTGCAATAAATTCTTTTATTATTTCAGAAAATTTGTTTGATTTCCAATTTTACCAAGGATAAAAGAGGGAGAGATAATAATGTGGAAATGAGCTCACCGAGAAACTCTCAAAAATTTCTACCGAGCCTAAGTCTATAAAATAATATTATGAAAGGTTAAAGCACTACATGTGAGTTGAATATGAGATAAGAAAGGATGAGAATGACATCAAAATGGATCTACTGGAAATCCAAATAATTTTGATTCCACATATAGAATGATTACACAAATAGGTTCACAAGGCTAGAGATTTAGTTAGTACATCAAATGTTAGTGCTATGGATAGTATGGTAAGTTTGACTGTAGATTTAAGTGAGAAAATCATAGTGTTACAGACACTTAAGGAAACATGGAAGAAATTACTCAAGGCTACACATGATAAGTACAAAACTATTTTTGACAAGATCTCCACAATAGATAAGGAGTAAGTTCTTATTTTGGTATTTTTGTTAAAAAAAGTAGAATAAATAATATAGTAAAAAGCAAGAATATATTTGACAAAGTTGAAAATATATCTCAATGTATAATATATGAATATAGTATAGATAAGGAAAATACATTATGGATATGTACAAGAGACATTATTTTAGGGGGAGAAATAAGTTTTACCGAGGAGAAATGGATATATCCATGGACAAGGATGAATTTTGAATTTTGTTGATGACTTTGAAGGTTTTTAACAAATATAACAAACTAATGCCAAAGGGGGATATTGATACTCCTAAGAGTTTTTTTTGTTTTCATTATTAATGAGGAATTCATATTTCTTTTCAAATTCATTCGATAATGAAGGAGAGATAAGTCGATAAAGAAGGGAAATCTATTCAGAAAATAAAATAAGGAACATGTAATTTCAGTAAAGGAATAGAAAGTTTAGGCACCGAGAAAGGAAGAACTGAGCACCAAGAATGAAGTTATACAATGTGATATCTACCAATGATAATTAAGTATGATATATGCATTGGAGGAGTAACCAATGCTAGTACTTCTTGTATAAATGATTCTAGAACACCTAGCACCACTTCTCGAGTTGTATATAAATGGATTAGAGAAGTGAAGATCATAGTGTTATGCATGAATGCAAGAGAAGATTGCATGCATGAAGTATATATTGTAGAGAAGGTGATGAGGAGAGAAGCTACTGAGTAAAATAGTAGTGAAAAATAGAAATTTATTATGATTCAGAAGTGAACCTACTAATTAATGACTTGTTATTGTGAAAGGTATATAGTATGAGGTAATGAGTTATTGAGCATAAAGAGTTTTATATGCACATGTTTTATGAAATTTTAATAGACAATTTAGTTTTACTGATTAAAGAGTAATTAGAATTGTAAAATCTCTTAACCGAGTAGATCCTAATACATCTTATATTGTAAATCTTTTAACTAGGTACAGTTCTTAGATTAGAATTATAAAATACTTACAAAAGGTAAACTTAATAGTCTAAAGACTCTTAACTGGGTTAATACTCTTAACAAGGTAAGCTATCGAAAATAGCTAAATATTGTAGCTCTAACCAATAAAAAATTTTACTGCACTAGTGAGGTCTTTTGGGTGCCATCCCCATCACATTTTGTATCCTCTAACAAGGGTTTATGTGATACCAAAATATTTGTGTTATGAGTTATCTGTTATATATTATATTTATGACATGTATGAAAAATCTATGGAATTAGTAAATGGTTAAGAAGGAAATTTTAATTACTTTAAAGTGTTTTAGAGTACTGATTCACCCCTCCCCTCCCATTACTTACCTTTGCACACTTATTCCCACAAAGTGATGTGTGGTTGGAAAATTTATTGGTCCCTTCTTTACTATTGAGTCAATTTGCTCTTGGGTGGAGAGGGAATAGAATTAAAAATGCCATATTGATATGGTCACCATGGCCAAGGGATTATTTTTGTATTCCTCTCCTTGTGAGGAGGATTTGTTTCCTTCTTTGATAGGTGGTGATAGATGTTGGGATTCTCTTTATTGGCCTTGAAATGCTAGGAACTAGTGTTTAATCATAGGGAGTGATCTAGTAATAAAACCCTATTTTGATTAGACTTCCTAGATTTCTCCTTGAGTTCTAGGATGAAGAATTTTTTAGGAGTGTGAATTTATTGGTGCCTTACTATTAGTTGACTCTATTAATTCTTCTAGAAGGTGATTTGTTTATACCTAGATCCATGCGAACATAAAATGATCTCAACACCTACCTTTTGGGACTAGGATCAATTAAAAACTTGGTAAGTGGATTGAAATTTTTGAATATAAAGATCTATACCTTTTCCTTGTTCCCATTGCAAGAAAGTGGGCCTCTAGGAAATAAATTTTTCCTTAAAAGTTGTGAAGGTTCCCAAGAAGTTATCAAAAGATAAACCCATTTAAGGTATAGGTGTTCAATTAGTTGTGTACCTAAGCCTATTGATCAAGCCAAATATTTAATAGAACCAATGGTTTCATATTGTAAGATAGGAAAAATGAACAAAACATGCACACAAGAGGAACCATCAAACTCTAAAGTATGCACAATCAACCTATCCAAACACAAAATAAATTGAGACAAAGAAATGTAAACTCTAAACAAAACTCCCTCAATTTGACAATTGTGCTCTTTATGTCTTCTCTAAAAGAGTGTATGTAGCTCCCATATTGACACAATGAAAGCAATATTTTGTTGATAATGAGATTATAATGATGAGGAGAAGATTCAAAAGAAGATGGTTAGTTGGAATTGATAAATTTGATCTCAATTTATATGAATTGGTGACCATAATACAGATTTGGGAAAGAGAGTGCAAATTAGAAGATTGCCCTAATTATGTCAAATTGAATGCATAAATCAATGCACAAATCAAGAAAAAAATGATGAGGCTAATTAGTATGCAATTAGAGGGAAAATTAGTGGGAAAATTGATAGGGAAATATGGAAGAAATCATGAAGCATAATTATAGGGATTGGAAGAACAATTAGGGTGAAGGAATTTTTTAATTTAAAAACTCATTAATTCCCACCAAAAGGAAAAATTATGAATAAGGAATAAAAAATTCCAAAATTCATGGAAAAGAGAACAATTCATTAATATAAAATTAATTAATCGTGGGAGACATAGGATAGGGGATTTAATCTAATAAATAGATTAATACAAAAGGGATAAACTATGGGTTATATATCCCAAGGAGAAAAATTAGTAAAATGATTGGCTAAATTGAAGATGTATGATCAAAAAAGGATTGGTCTTGAATGATATTGATTAAGGTTTGAGCCCATATTGATAATTAAAAACTGATTAGTGATCAACGCAATATTGATGAACTTTGACAATGTGCACAATCGAAGGATGATGGGATAAGATAGCATCGATGAAATTTGACAATGCTATTGGGCTGGACTGATGGTGATGAAATAGCATCAATGATATTGGTTAATGCTATTTAAATTTAGTTGGATTAGGATGAGGACAATGAGTCATCGATGAACTTTGACAATAGACTCAGGATTGGATTGTTGATGATGATGAGGCATCGATGAAATTGGACAATGCCTTGGATTGACTTCCGATTGAATTGATAAAGATTGTATTTATGAGGATAAGATTGATAGATATTGGACAAGGATAGATTGATTTGAACCTAGTTTGATTAGACATTGATGATCATGGAAAATGTCCTAAAATTGATATGATAATGATTGAATGCATTTGAAATAGTTTTGTACTGATTAGGAAAAATTCAATTTTATTTGAACTAATTTAGGAATGTTTGACATCATTTAGGATTGATTAGGATCAGTTTAGGAATGTTTAGGAGCATTTATGATCAGTTAGGAATGTTCCAATGATGATTCAGGCTTGATCAATTTGGCCAAAGAGGTCAAAGTTATGATACAAAAAATGTTAGAGATCAATTAAATTTTTTTGAATGTCTAATAAATAAGGGAGGAAAAAAATGTTTTCGGATAGTAAAAACTATATGCACAACATAAAGGAAGACAAATAGAATGTAGAATAATGTTTCAATTGTAATACGAAAAGGATAACACCAAAACTAGAAGTCTCAAGCCATTTTTAGGTGTCTACACTTTGGCCCTCTTTGATACAATGTTATTATGAGCATTGGTTCAAAGAAAAATAAAGATCATGCTCCAGTGGATCGACAAAATGGAGGTAGGATGCCCCTTCGACAAATTGGGTGGAAATTTATTCGAGGACAATTTTTTGAAAAGAGAATGGTTACAAGGACTAATGGAAGGAATGTTAGTAAAAGGATAAAATTAGATGAATAAAAGTTAATAATGATGAAACCTTTCTTTCATAAGTGCATTTTATGTCATGAGATATTTATTTAATATAGAAAAATTGGAGTCTCACCATGGCAAAAAAAGAAAGGATGATAATACAATCTATTTGCATGAAACAAACACAATGCAAAAAGAGAATGATCTTGTCTCTCATGACACATATTAATGAAATGCTCCAGAATCTCATGAGATCATCCAAAAAGAAGAAAACTAAATAAAATAAAGGACCATGAACCATCCTAGCTACTCTCATCACTCAATGATATCCTAGAGTACTATAGGAACATGATCAAATGATTAATAAATAAAATATAAGACTCACTAAATGAAGAAAGCCAACAACCATCATGGTGTAGTCAAAATTTATAGTTTTGTTTTTGATTGATAATGATGATGGTGGTGTTTGGTTTCAGGCATGAAGTACCCCATCTAAGATAGATACTGTCGGGTTTCAAGTATACAACACCCTATATAAGACAAAATGAAAGGTTCGGTAAAAGGAAAAATTGATGTTGATGATTGATATGACAAGTTTGATATGATTGATTGCTGACTTGATTGGATAGTTTGCCTATAAATGCATGATTTTGTTAAGTGCAATGTTTTGAAAAGTGTTAAGATTGTGTCTATAAAATGTTTGTCTCGTCGCAAAGGACAATTTATTGAAAGAAGCAAAATGATTATGTACAAATTTATAGCATATTTTTTAAGAATTTGATTTTTTAGGATTTTGAAATATTTTTAACTTTTTGTGCTCTTTTTTTAGACATTTTTGCAATTTTAAAGATTTTTTCATGACATTATTTGATTTTTTTAGTAATTTTTGTAGGACATTTTATGAATTTTAGAGATTATTTCAACTTCATATTTCATTTTTAGAGGTTTATTTCAAGATGTTTTATGCTCTTTACTAGTTTTTTAAGGACATTTTGTTCTTTTTACTGATTTACTCATGACATTTATTTGATTTTTACTGCTTTTTTTAAGACATTATATGATTTTTAGAGATTTGTTCAGGACATTTTGAAATTTATTTGAGTTTTTTTAGGTTTGTATTGAAATTTTTAGGATTTTTTTCACGATCATATTTGAATTTTTAGGATTTTTTATGATATTTAGTATTTACATTTGCAAGAATTATTGAATCACCTCCAGTGTCTAGCAAGGCAAGGACATTATGGATTGATGAATGAATTGGTAGATGGATGTAGGCGAAATGGTTGTTGAGTATGTCATTGAATCTTTGTTTGGGTTGCGAAGGACTATCCACATAATGGGATAACATGTTTTAAGCAAGATCAAGGATGGGATTTTACAATGATAGGGTATATGTGACACATTGGAATGGACATGTCAAGATTTTTTCAATTTTTTTTACATTTTTACATCCTTATTTTCATAAAAACTAAGATAGGGATTTGGATAGGATAATAATAGGACATAGAGAGGATAAGAAAGATCAGAAGTGGACAAGGGTAGGGATATGGATAGGAGGTTGTGATAAGATAGATAATATGGAATAAAGGTATGTAGATAAGATAGGCATTATGGACCAAAGGGATAAGGATAATGTAAAGCTGATAGGACATGTGATGCTCCTAGGAAGATCCTTAACCTTGTCAAGATCAAAGTTGGGAAAAGGGGATATGGAAGCTCTTAAGAGATATCAAAGGAAATAGTATAATGGAGGATAAGATAGGGATAATGTAGGAAATGACAAGAATATAATAGGATATGGAAATATCAACAAAATTTGCCCCCAAGTATGGAATGCAAGAAGTTCGTAAATTACACATGACTCCTGTTTGCCAGGTTTTCATCATGGTACTTGTCCAAAGCACCTATTTTCCAGGTTCTCACCTTTGGGTGAAATTATTTTACTTTATTTTTTTATTTTTTGTGTTACCAAGATGCCTCTTTTCCAGGTTTTCATCACAACTAATTTTTTTTGTCTTTTATTTATTTTTTTTAAAAAAAAATTAAATTTTTTTGTGGGTTTTTTTACATTTTTTAGAAGGCAATGGATGCATGACATGACATGGAAAAATGACTCAAGCACCTTGTTCTTTGGATAATTCTCTTGAACACAAATTCAATAATGGACCATGACTATAATAGTATGCTCAAAGATGTTGGTAGGGTAATGATAAGGATTAGGTAAATGATTGGATAGGCTAGATAAAATTTTGGAAAAGAGGTGTTGGATACTAGAGCGAATGAAAGAAGGATTCATTGTGAATGTATGGAAATTGATGCAATAAAAACATTGACACACATATTGAGGGGTGATGGAGTTTTGGAGGGAAATGATATTTTGGATTTGATGGAGGAATGAATATGGATTTTGAGATAGAAGGACACAACAAAAATTTGGAAGATGGAAGGCTTTTAGATGGAGGGATATGAGTTTTTGATGCCAAATTAGATTTTCCTTGAGGATTTTGTGCTTCAAGAAGCTTCTTGGGAATCCACATGTATTTTAATTTTTCATACCTTTGCGGGTCCTTTGATTGCATTATCTACAAAAGAGATTTACGAACCCATATTACTTTTGATTTTTCTTTTTCTTTAATGGGCCTTTGTGGATTTTTTGAAATTTATTTTTCTTTTCCTTTTTGGATCATGTTTTTTTTTTGTTTTCACATGTCTATTAAATTGGACATGTTGATCTTTTCACGCATGTGGATTTCTTGACTTATGGACTTTATTCTTGGAATCCAAATTACTTGGAAGATGAAGGGGATTCACGAATGGATAGGAATTGTATGAAGGCCTTCTGGATGGATGTAAGGTTCTCTAAGATGTGTTCCTTTTTAAATTTTATATGGGAAAGGGTAAGTGGATTGTGAACTAGTGGATGGAGGAATATATGGAGCTAAGATGGATGGAAGGGGTGAAGGAGGAGGTATATGTTCGGATTTAGGTTTTGAATGGATACCAACACTTTGAGAGTGAGATTTAGGACTAAGGTCATGAACTTAAAAATTATCTTTGACATGAAAGGGTTTTGATATAATTTGTTATTGAATATTGAACTCTTTGAATTGAGAATAATTTTGACCAATGGGAGACTTGCTAGTAGACATGAGTTTATTTTGAGGTGGACATGATATGAAATAAATAATAGCATTATAAAGTGTATTGTAATATATTCTAATTGAGGAATTCATTGGATATGTATGAAAAATTGCACAAATGTGGCTACATCATGAGGGGGGTTAGGAGGAATAATGGGATTCTACAATATCACAGAAGCAATGGAAGGATCAAATAGCAAGATAGGTTCTTGTAGAGGATTTAGAGGATTAGGACATGGAGATGAAGGGATGTAGGGATCTCAGGGAGGATCTAGAGGGATGACAAGATCTTGTGGACATGAAACTGAAGGGATAATTTGATCTTGACTTGGAATTAAATCTTGGGATTCCATATTAAAGGGTGTTATACTCTTGAATTTAGATGGAATCATTGGAAAAAATGGAACAAAGGTTATGATATTTCTTAGGAAGTGAAAGGTCAATGATATTTGAAAGGAAATTTCATTGTTGAATGGGATCATCTTGGATAGGGGATTTGAGGAGAATAGGATCATCATTAGGCTTAAGAAAAATGGGATCTCGGTAAAAAATTGGATAGGATTGGTCATTTCTAGGATCTTGATTTTAATTTATTTTAGGAATCATTTATTTTTGTTATGGATCATCCTCTTGACATGGGTTTTGGCCAGGGATCTCTATGTGTGACTCTAGAAAAGGGTCAATATTTTGACATGATGGAGATGGAGTTTTAATAGGACTTTCTTGAATAGTATTGTTTGAAGATGGAGGAAATTGTGGCATTGGATCTAGCATCTTGGAAGCATGGAAGGGAATTGTGTCAAAAAATGGATTATTATGATTTTTTTCTATGGATAGTGCTTGGAAGGTTTCATCATTGGAAGTGCCATTGGTGGGAGATGGAGAAAATTTATCTTATGAAAATTTAGGAGATAAAGGGATGGAAGTGGACATGGATGTTTCTTGAAAGTAAATAGGTTTTTCATCCATGTTATTTTTTTTGGATGGGCCATTGCTAGACATGGGTGAATTATTATTTTTATATATAAAACCCAATTGTTGAAGAAAATATTTTAAAAAGTTAGATTTAGAATTTTTCTTCTTCTTAGTTGATCTTGTTGGTGAGACCATATTAATGTTTGCAAGTTGTGAAAAAAAATTTGATGGAAGATATCTTAGAAAAGGTTGATCATTGATCATCCTTGATTCACCTTAAAAAGATGACATATTTGTATTTATGTTCATTTGTGGAAACCTTGGTGGTTAATTTGAGGATATATAAGAATTATCTTCAACATGAAATATTGTTGAAGGAAAATAATTTTATGACCTTGGAATTGGAATAAATATTGTTCCATTATTAGGTGGAGGTCCACATTGATTTACACCATGCTTTGCTTGAAAACCTTGATTTGAAACTTGGTTGAATGCTTGATTTTAAATTTGATGGCATGGCATTTGATTTAAAATTTGATTGAATTGAGCATGATCTGGGACTTGGTTGAATTTGTTTTCTCTTGAAAGTGATTGGATTGGGTTTGATTGAGCTTGGCTCGTGCTTCATCTAGTTGTGAATGAAGTATTGGTATTTTTGATCTTTCAATGAGAGCTTTAATGTTAATTTCACCCAAACTATCTTCATGGAATTTATAGAGTTTGGCTGTATCTCTTCTAGTCTTTTCAACAACTTGGATTTGTTGTTCCACAAGCTCAATTTCTTCCTCTAATTCATCTATCACCCTTTTAATAAAGTGTGTATAAGATTGATGAGATTGATTATTGGATTTCATAAATTCCATTTGGCTTGAATTAGGTAGTGTTTGAATCCTTTGTCTTGAAGGGTACATGATGTTTGGATCACAACCTTGTGTTTGAAAAGGTAAACCTTGTCTAGGATCAAAGGGAATTTGTGTGTTTCCATTTGAAATATACATGGCTTGTGAATAGTGGTAAAATAGGTTCACCACTATGAATGGAGATTGAGTATTGAAAGGGGATGAATGTGAATAGATAGGGTGTGACATATATGTGATGGAAAATGTTATGGAATTTTATACACTAAGTTTTCACCTTTGTCTCAAGCTCTCTTGGTCTTGATAACTCAGTATAACATGGGAATCATCTCCAGGTTGTGGGACCTTTGCTAACTAAGATGAGACCTCTAGGTTCTATGCTGGTTCCTCTTGGATAATCACCTTAATTTGATCTTAGACATGAAAGTAAAACTTTTGGAGGAAAGGGATAGAAGGAATGCTTATAAAGGGAAATGACTGAAAGAAAACTACCTACTAGGTGATGCACCGAAACTAGGGTTTGCATCTAGGTATGTAGGATGAAATCAAATGAACAACTCAGGTCTAGGAGATCACAACTCACTAAATAGGCTTGCATAAGTATTTCATAGGAGGGGTCTGCAAACAAAGAGGGTATTCAAGGGAAGAAAGAGATTCTTTCACAAGTAATAACACTCCTTGGGGTAGACAACAATCTATGACCTACAAACAAACATTCACCCCTACAACTGGGTATAGGAATGAGACAAGATTATTTAGGGGTTGTAGTTACCCACAAAAGCATTCAAATCAAATCATTCACAATAATACACATGAATTGTAGAAATAGAGGAGGATCAAGAACCCTAAGATATCATTGAGGAACATCATATACTTTGATTCAATAAGAGAGAATACAAGCAAGGAAGCATAAGGACATAAATAATTGTCACAAAGTACCTCTACAATATTTGAATCCTCAATGGGAGGTTATAGAATGTAGAAAACTAGAGGACAATAAAAATGTCTCAGATAGCCTTCTAAGAAAAGATAATTTTTTCTCTTTACCAAATGTCAACTCTGAGCTTCTAAAAGCTCCAAAACAATATATACATACTCAACTACATGCAGGTAGGAGTCAAAAAACCTAACTAGGGTTAGAGAATTTTCACATTAGAATAATATAAAAACCCTAACTGCCATCAAATCTGATCATAAATGTATCTCTGTAATACTATGGCTGATCAGATATTATGTGCCCATCTTTGTACTACATCAACTCGCGGACAAGCAACTTGGATTCATCTAATTTCCTGCACAAAGTCTCACCATGAATGCTTAAGCTGGTACCTTTTTGAGACAATAATCAACCCATGACAACTGCCTGGACTTCCTCATCATCTTCTTTCAACTGCAAATGTCCTGGAGACATAAATTTTTTGAGCTACCTCACCGCTTGTGGCCTGCAAATCAAATACTGGTGAAAACCCTCTTAGACACATTTGAATTTGAAAATTAACAAATAGCCGGTCATTTAAAATGTGCTCATCAATATTCTTTTCTTCCCAAAAAATGAATGGCTCAGATCAGCTTTGAAACGGTTGTGAAACCCTCTTGAAAAGTTAGAGTCCGTATCAGCATATCATGACCAATGAGGACCAAGCATATCAGCATATCTGTTATTTTGGACCCACCTTAAACTTTTCCTCCTTTAATTCATTCAGTGAATACGTGATTGAAGACTTCTTTCTAATTCACAAAATCCTTCTCTTAACCCTGGTCCGATCAAGTGATTCAGCGAACACTGCAGTCGTTGAATAGTTGAGTCTTTCTGATAACCTTGGTTACATTAAGAAAACATGGGGAGACCTCTTTATTCACTGATTCATTGAATAGTCCTTAACAGCCCATGAGAATTCTGACTTGCATTTGGCAAACTAGCGACTGAAGACAATCGCTAGGTTGCTGAGAATTTTAGGGCCTCACTAACTTATCCTATGATCTTGCGAATACACACATTCACACACTCGCTAGATCATTTAGAGTATTTCTATCCTATCACATGAATGAGCAACCAAAGAGAAGCTATCAAGGCCACCAAATATTTTGTCAAACCTGGGCCCATCTCCACATGTCAATTTTCTATTTGTTCTGATCTCCCCATCAGCAGACACCTTGGCAAGCCTTCTGATGATTGACCCACTAAAGATAAGATTCTGATCCAATGATGGGTGCATGATCTCATGGCCACCAAATATTCCTTGCACCTTTACGCCAGCCACTGATCTCTTTAAGCCAGAACCCCCTTTGACAAATAGACCCACCGCAAAATCTTCGTCAGCACTTGGAAACCAATTACATTTGAGCAAGTCAGCACACCTGGCAGTTTGGCCCCACTACCTATAGAAATAACATTGGATGGTTGTTGCTAAACTGCTAACTTAAATAGTGTGCATCTTATCCTAGTAGCGTAGCGACAACCACAAGATCTTGTTGTACTTTAACCTCTTGAAAAGATCAGGACACACTAACATATGCCTAATCACCATTATGTGGACCAATCAAAAGTTTTCATTCATATACATGTAGTAGTGGACCCACCTAAATGAAGAGTTACGTCACCAGGATAAATCAACGGTAGTCTGAAAATCACATACCTCTGACATTTTTCATAAGAAAACATGCCAGCCGTTAGATCAAAAGAGGACTGACAACTCGGCCCGCTGACAAATTACAAGTCATTTCCTTTTGACCAATGAAATACCTCCACATAGGACACCGTGGCAATGGACCCATGAAGGCATGAAGTGCTGAGGAAAAGGGAAGATCGACGGTCATCGTAAGATCATGACCCACTAACACATGCTATGAGATCTTACGACAACCGTTGTTCTTAGTTACTGGGACCCCACTAAAAATATAACCCTGAAAGCCTTAGCAAATGCACCACCAAAAGGAACCTATCACTCAATCACTGAATAGAAATCTTAACCCTAGTTAAGTCTGCAGAATATGTGAACAAGGCATTTGTAGAATCACTGAGTGTTTAGTCCAACCTGGGGTTACAGTTAGTGCATGCCTGACTGAAGGTAATCCATGGAATCATTGAAAACTTAAGGGAACTACCACTTTATTTCACAGCTAAGAGAAACATTGCAGTTGCTAGTTCACCAAATGGAAAAGGTAACCACCGAAAGTCTTAGCAAACTAGCGACCAAAGAAAAAAATAATTAAAAGCACGTGCCTTTTTTGATCACTTAAGTTGCCGAAAAAGTAACAACCAAATAGAATGAAGGCTTAGGGTTTGCCAGGTTAATTTAGCACTGACGACTACTTTTTCAAATATTTAAACTGTAGACCAGAGAATTAAAAAGATTACAAAGGCCAGGAATCAAGAGATAAATTCATGAAAATTTTAGGGATGCCTAGCAAGGTGAAAATAGAGACTTGGGGATAGGTTTAGCCAAATTTCCATGGATATGAAAATTAGGGTAATATTTTGGTGATTTCTGCTGGATGTCAGCCTGCTAGACATGGAAACCAGTGACCTTGACAATCCATTGGGCATGGGGTCATCAAAATTTCAAAATTCTCACAGGGAGACAGAACTGGAACTAGAGGGACAAACTTGTGCACAGGCACTTTTTGAAAGCAAGAAATTAGCCTAGAAAATAGGGAAAGAAAGTAGGGAGACTTATTTACAAAAATTTATAGAGAGGGGTTAACCTCAAAATAGGGCTTCAAGTGGAAACCATTTACTGATATTGACAAGGCAACTCCTTCAAGATTTGATAGCTGGAAAGCATTGGATCCCTTGCATTCTATTATAACAAATGGTCCACCCCAAAATGAATCAAATTTTGTGTGCTTGCTAGGTCTTGACTTGAACTCATCCCATTTGAGGACTACATCCCCAACCTTGAAATTTTTGACTCTAGCTCTTTTGTCAAAACTCCTCTTTGTTTAAATCTGATGAAACTCCATATCCTTCATTTATTTGTCTCTGATCTCTTCCAATTCCATCAATTGAGCATGCCTGATCTACAAAGGATCTCCTTCTTCAAATAGGGCATACTAAGTAGCTAGGTCCAAAGCTAGTAATTTAGTTGAAATGGACAACTTAGCCTCTTTTCCATACACTAGCACATAAGGAGCATTACCAATGATCTTCTTTGGGGTAATTCTGTCTAACCACAATGTAGACCTTAGCTTAGTATGCCAATCTCTCTGATTATCTTGCAAAGTCTTCTTGATTGTCCTAATCAATTTCTTATTAGTGGATTCTGCCAAGCCATTGCCTTGGGGGTAATAATTGGAACTAGTATTCAGATAGATGCCATTCTTGACTGCCCACTCTGAGACTTTAAGGCTTGTGAATGCTAAGGCATTATCTAAAATTATGGAATCAGGAGTGCCAAACCTAAGAACTATATCATCATAAAAGCCTAGGATGACACTCTCATTGGCCTCTTTTAATGCAATTGCCTCTATCCATTTGGTGAAGTAATCTATTGCAATAATTATCCATTTATGTCCTACACTAGATGGAGGATTGATCATGCCAATGAAATCTATACCCCACTTCATGAAGGGTTGATCTATTCTGATTGGTTGTAGAGGCAAGGCTGCAAGCCTCTCTTTTCCTACAAACATGGCACACTTGATACATTTCATGACATAATCATGACTATCTTTAAAGATAGATGGCCAATAGTACCCGACCCTCATGACTTTAAAAGCAGTAGTCCTAGGAGAGAAATGACCTCCAGAAGGTCCATCATGAAACTCAAATAGGATGTCTGCTACCTTCTCTGAATCTATGCATCTTAAAAGGACACCATTGTGATCCTTTCTAAAAAGAACCTCATTTATTAGCACAAAAGGAATAAAGTGTAACCTATAATACCTTCTTTTTGCTAAATCTAAATCTCTAGGACATTGTCCTATCTTCAAGTAATTGATCATATTAGGCAACCAGCTTGTTGCCTTGGCTTGTTCTTCTGTAGAATTCACCACCAAAGATGCATCCATTTGTTCTAATTTCTTTGAACTTTCATCCTCTAACAAATTCTCACAAAGACCTCTTCCTCTAACCAGCCTGGTACTCTAAATATCTATGTCATATTCCATCACCTTGGTGATCCAACCAGCTCTTTTCTCATTTAGGTCGTTGGAAAGCAAAAACTCTTTGACACTTGGATGAGTAACTTTTAAATGTACCTTGCTATGGGTCAATAGGTATCTGAGCTTTTTAAGGCTTTTCACCACAGCAAGTACATGTTTATCTACAAAAGAATATCTTTGTTCATACTCTTCTAAACCTTTGCTAAAGAAAGCAATAGGCTGCTCCAATCCATCTAAATTTTCTTGGGTCAACATTGCAGATATGGCATCAGGACCTCCATAAGCATAAAGGATAAAATCCTTACTAAAATTTGGGTTTAAGAGGGTAGGAGCTTCTATTAGGGCATCTTTGATGGTCTAGAAATTGGCTCTCCCTTCCTTAGTCCAACTAAAAGCTGAACTCTTCTTTAACATGGCTGTCAAAGGCTTTAATAAATTTGCAATGTTAGGCAAGAATCTCCTAACAAAATTAATCTTTCCTATGAAAGATTGGAGACCTTTCTTGTAATGTGGTAGGGGTAGCTCTAGGATAGCTGCAATTCTTTCAAGATCTACTATAATTCCTTCTCTGGATACTACATATCCCAACAGCTTTCCTTCATGAACTACAAACACACACTTCTTGGGATTAAGAGATATCCAAAACTCTCTACACCTTTCAAAAATCTTCCTTAGATGTTTGATATGGTCTTCTACATATTTTTAATAGACAGTTATGTCATCCAAGTAGACCAACACAAATTTGTACATAAGGCTTTTAAAGTCCATATCCATTGCCTTTTGAAATTTAGCTCCTACATTTGACAAACCAAAGGGAATATTTTGATAAGCCATGGTTCCCCACTTGGTTGTAAATGTAGTCTTATATTGATCCTCTTCATTAACCAGGATCTGATTGTATCCTAAATAGCCATCCAATAATGAAAATCTCTCAGATCCAGAGAAACATTGTAGAATTTTTTCCATAGAGGGTAATGGATGGCGGTCTTTTAGTGAGGCCCTATTAAGATCCCTGAAGTCAACACACAACCTCAGCTCCCCATTCTTCTTCCTGACTGGAACAAGGTTGGAAACCCAACTAGTATTCTTAATGGGGTAGATGATACCACTTTCTATCAATTTGAGTACTTCTTTATGCATAAGTGGCTCAAGCTTGGGATTAACGGGCTTTTGCTTTCACCTCACTAGTTTGGCATTTGATTCTAACTCAATGGTGTTCTAAGCAAGAGCAGGATCAAAACCCTTGAGGTCTTCATATTGCCATGCAAAAAAATCACTGAATTCTTTGAATAACTAAGTATAAGCTTTCTTTTCCAATTTAGTGTTCACTTTTCCAAATTGTAGGCTCTTGCCTAGTTCCAACTCTAGTTCAACACAATGTTCTTGTTGGACTACCACACCAGATTTGTTCTTCTTAACTTCATCATCCTTGTTGAAGATAGTCTGTAATGTAACAAGACCTCTAGGCATCTTATTGGACTTCAGTTGTATTACTTGATCACCATAATTTTGTGATAACCTATCTTGATTATGCCTTGAAAAGACATCCTCTTCAAACAAGAACTACAGAATTTGTTCATCATTGTCAAACACCTTCCAATTGACATTATTATAAGGAATAGAGGGTCTAAAAATCACTTTGATATGTTGATCCATTTTTTTGAAATGCTATTTGGGATGTCATATTTGGATCCAACAGCCACTAACCTATCTACATTTTGGTTTAACTTTCTAGGGATGGAAACAATATTGAAAGCACAAAAGTATTCAATTGCATCCAAAACTCTATGTTTGTATGCTTTCATGGTGTCATTCTTGGTTGCACTTATCCCTCTTACTTGGCTGACAACTAACTCACTGTCACCATAAACTTTTAAGGCCTTAAGCCCTCTTTTTCTAGCCCACTCTAGTCCATTGACTAGACTTTCATACTCTGCAGTATTGCTAGTGTAGGAGAAACTAAATCTAAAGGTAGTATAATACATTTCTCCTTTTGGGGACACTAACATAACACCACCACTACAACCATGCCTACTTCTAGCTCCATCAAAAAGTAGTTCCCAAACCTGATTATTCTGATCCTCTGAATCAGTATCCTCTTTGAAAAGGCTTGGTTCTATGGCTCCACTCTCTTGTATTAAATAAATTCCCAAACCAAAATCCAAATAAGATTTTCTTGGGCCTCTAAAGCTCTTTCATCTAGAAGAATATCAAGGATACTCTCTATCTTTGTGCTTGCTTCACTAACAGTTTGGAAGTCACTTTCATCAAATATAGGGCAGTATAAATTGATGGTATTGGACACATATGGTTCTATATGGTGTGCCACTAATGGTTCTGACTTAATGGTGACCTTGCTCCCATACCTTGTATGAAATAACATATGAGACCAGTCAGAAGATAGGTAGCCTCCTATCTTGGCTGTAAACTCCCTTGAAAGACATATAGCAAACAATGTAGGGAGATCCATAATATATATATCAAGGAGGATGGAAAAATTAGGACTAGCATGAAGGATCAGACTGGTATCCTTAGCCACACCTATAGTATTGACTGAGGATCCATCAAGTTGTGTAACCTTCTTTTGAAAGGGTTCATACTTTAGTCCTAATTGATCAGCTACTTTCTTGGGCATTACAGTGCTAGTAGCTCCACTATCTACCATACAATTATGTACTAAATATTTTCCAATGATTAAAGATACATAAAAGGGGGGTGGCTTTGAATTCCTACCTTGTGTGGCATTGGCCTTGGAGTTGCTACATGGAGCTCCTTCTCTTGATTAGTGTTAACCAACACTGGCTTTGCAGCTTCTTTTGCAGGTTGAGGAGTTGCTACTTCTGTCATGGCCTTCTTCAAAATTTTAGGTTGCCCTGGAAGAGCCAAAGAATCCCACATGGACATGGTGACATTCACCTTATTCATGTTATCTACAATATTATAAGGTGTCAGAGTGCATACTCTTTGTTGTATCTTTGGCATGATGGGCTCCACCTCTTTAGAATGTTGGCCTTCTTTGCTTGTAATGACAGGAGACTCCCTAGGTGTGATGGGAGTAGCTTGTTGTACTGGCTCTGTAGATGTAGTGGTTTTGGCATTGGAATCTGCTCTCTCCATGTCTTGAGCACTTCTCTTTTCTCTTGTATAGGAAACAAAAGCAACCTCATCATTGACTCCATTGAAGTCTAGTTGTTCCTATTTAAAGAGAGCAGTCTCATTCTCTTGTGATTCTTGTTGAGGGACTGACCCACTGGATGAAACCTTTGATTGAGCTTGGGAGGCATTCTAGACCATCAGAGCTTGGTTCATCCATCCATTTGAACATGTGGCCTGATTATGAGGTTTATTATAAGGAAAACACCATTCATTCTCCATGGCCATATTATTTTGACTAGGGACCATATCCCTCACCAGATTTGTAGAATTGAGAGGTGCAGGATTATATGGTTGGAATGATCTCTAATTGAAGCTTTGTCTTTGTCCTTGATAGCCTCCTTGGTATGGTGGCCTATTTTGTTGATAATGTTGTCCTTGATTTTGATATTACTGACTAGGACCTTGGCCTTGTGGCTGAAATGGTGGTCTGATTCCTTGACCTTGCTTTTTTAAATTTGTGACGTCTTTAGTTAGAGTCTGCAATAGATTGGTCATTTCTTGTATACTAGTTTGCTGACTGCTTTTTATTTCTTGTAACTCTTGAGAGAAACTAGCCGTTGCATGTTCTTGACCACTGGTACTAGCTTAAGGTGCTAATGTGGTGGGAATAAGGGTAAATGGGGGTACTTTTGTAGGTGCAATGGGCTGAAGGCTAGGAAAGATGGGTATTGGAGGCCTTCTAGCAATCATGCCTACTTCAATTAAACAATTTTCAGCCTTGATAGCTATGTCAAAGGCCTGGGGTAAAGAAGTACCACCCATAGACTGGATCATGATAGAGATTTGGCCATTTAGACTCTGTAAGTAGTATAGGAAAGCATGGTCAACTGATGGCCTCACAGAGACTGGGATTCTACTCCATGTTTTGAGGAATCTACTATTATAATCTGTCATTTGTTCTTGAGGGTCTCTCTTAATGGTTGTCAACTGCTCAACTAGAGACAAGTTATCTAATTTATCCTCAAAATGTTTGCTTAATGCATCCCCTAACTCATCTCATGATATAATAGAACCAATGGTTAGAGTTCTAAACCATTCTAAAGCCTTACCTTTTAGAGAGGCTGCTAATAATTTTGTGGTGACATCATCTTGGGTTATGTTGTGTATGCTGTAGATGGTGGTCACATCTCTTATGTGCTCAAAAGTAGTTTTCTGCCCTTCACTAGTGAAATCAGGTATGCTTTTAAGTGCCACTAAGGGCACATCATGATGTTGGGCAAAATTTAATGGACTACCCTGATTAAAGGGTGCAAAAGAAAATGGTCTTGCCATTGTACAAGTTGGAATCTAAAGATTAACAACTATATGAGCTATATTTGCTACTAGAGTTGAATCCACTCCTAGATCTCTGGTTAGAGACCTGCCTCTTCTTCTGGAATGAAAGGGGAAAGGTCTCCTTTCTAAGGTATCAGGAGGTGTAGATTGAAATCTTCTTATAGGAGATGTTCTTTGAGTTGACCTACCTTTGTGACTTCTTCTTGAGGGAAACTCTGAAAATTTAGTGGGCTTTGAGCTTCTAGTCTCAATCTTTCTCATAAAACTTTGAACAAGGTAGCTTGGATCCTTGAAATTAGTGGAGTCACCAAATATACTTGATAGAATGACTTCTAAAATCTTGTACTATGCAATCTATATATCAGAGATAGCATATCTTTCACATGAATCTAATCTTTTACTAGTCCCACCGGGTGTGCCAAAATTGTTATACACTAAGTTTGTGCCTTTGTCTCAAGCTCTCTTGGTCTTGATAACTTAGTATAACATGGGAATCATCTCCAGGTCATGGGACCTTTGCTAGCTGAGATGAGACCTCTAGGTTCTAGGCTGGTTCCTCTTGGATAATCAACTTAATTTGCTGTTAGACATAAAAGTAAAACTTTTGGAGGAAAGGGATAGAAGGATTGCTTATAAAGGGAAATGACTGAAAGCAAACTACCTACTAGGTGATGCACCGAAAGTAGGGTTTGGATCTAAGTATGTAGGATGAAATTAAATGAACAACTCAGGTCTAGGAGATCACAACTCACTAAATAGGCTTGCATAAGTATTTCATAGGAGGGGTCTACAAACAAAGAGGGTATTCAGGGGAAGAAAGAGATTCTTTCACAAGTAATAACACTCCTTGGGGTAGACAACAATCTATGACCTGCAAACAAACATTCACCCCTACAACTAGGTATAGGAATGAGACAAGATTGTTTAGGGGTTGTAGTATACCCACAAAACCATTCACATCAAATCATTCACAATAATACAATGAATTATAGAAAGAGAGGAGGATCAAGAACCCTAAGATATCATTGAGGAACATCATATACTTTGATTCAATAAGAGAGAATACAAGGAAGGGAAGCATAAGGACATAAAGAATTGTCACAAAGTACCTCTACAATATTTGAATCCTCAATGGGAGGTTGAAGAATGTAGAAAACTAGAGGATAATAAAAATGTCTTAGATAGCCTTCTAAGAAAAGATAATTTTTTCTCTTTACAAAATGTCAACTCTGAGCTTCTAAAAGCTCCAAAACAATATATACATGCTCAACTACATGCAGGAAGGAGTCAAAAAACCTAACTAGGGTTAGAGAATTTTCACATTAGAATAATATAAAAACCCTAACTGCCATCAAATCTGATCATAAATGTATCTCTGTAATACTCTGGCTAATTAGATATTATGTGCCCATCTCTGTACTGCATCAACTCAGGGATAGGCAACCTAGATTCATCTACTTTCCTGCACAAAGTCTCACCATGAATGCTCAAGTTGGTACCTTTCTGAGACAAGAATTGACCAATGACGACCACCCAAACTTCCTCAACATCTTCTTTCAATTGCAAATGTCCTAGAGACATAAATTTTTTGAGCTACCTCACGATTTGTAGCCTGCAAATCAAATACTAGTGAAAACCCTCTTAGACACATTTGAATTTGAACATTAACGGCTAGCCAATCATTTAAAACATGCCCATCGATATTATTTTCTTCCCAACAAATGAATGGCTCAAATCAACTTTGAAATAGTTGTGAAGCCCTCTTGAAAAGTTAGAGTCCATATCAGCATATCGTGACCAATGAGGATCGAGCATGTTAGCATATCTGTTATTTTGGACCCACCTTAAACTTTTCCTCCTCTAAGTCATTCAGCGAATACGTGACTAAAGACTTCTTTCTAATTCATGGAATCCTTCTCTTAACCCTGGTCCGGTCAAGTGATTCAGCAAACACTGCAGTTGCTGAATAGCTGAGTCTTTCTGAGAACCCTAGTTACATTAAGCGAACATGGGGAGACCTCTTTATTTGTTGATTCACTGAATACTCCTTAACCACCCATGAGAATTCTGGCTTGCACTTGGCGGACTGGAGACTGAAGACAATCACTAGGTCACTGAGAATTTTAGGGCCTCACTAACTTATCCTGTGATCTTGTGAATACACACATTTGCGCACTCGCCAAATCATTTAGAGTATTGTATACCTATTTCATATGTTAGGACCTACTTAATATCTCTGGATTAAATTGACTATACTTTGTTTATATATTTTAACATATGATGGACTATAATTTATTGATATATGATAGACCTAATTGATGGTTCAATGGTTTTAATATATAGAATTTTATGTATGCTTTTATATATATTCTTGTATACATGTATGGTTTTATATGTATACTTTGTTTATTCGATGATTTTTATAGATTTCATATTAGTTAAAGATTTTATGTATGCTTTGATTATTTAATGGATTTTATGATACTTATTGTCCATTAGTTACATGTATTAACTAGTTATTTTTTATGATATTAATTCTAGATCCCCTTAATACCTCCCCTTAAGATTGCTTATTAGTTAAAGATCCCCTTAAGACACTTAAAAATGATGAAATTTGTTAGATTACTTATGACATGTGTTAGTTCTAGAATGAGTTAGAATAGTTATTTTCCATTAGTTACATGTATTAACTAGTTATTTTTTATGATATTAATTCTAGATCCCCTTAAGACCTCCCCTTGAGATTTCTTATAAGTTAAAGATCTCCTTAAGACACTAAAAAATGATAAAATTATTTAGATTTCTTATGATGTGTTAGTGCTAGAATGAGTTAGAATAGTTATTGTCCATTAGTTACATGTATTAACTAGTTACTTTTTATGATATTAATAAAATATAATCAACTGAAACCATCTAATCAACTCATTTAATCAAATCATACTATCTAATCAAATGAAACTATATAATCAAATCATATCATCTAATCAAATAAAACCATCTAATCAAATCATATATCATATAATCAAATGAAATCATCTAATCAAATCACACCATTGAACCAAATGAAACCATATAATCAAATCATATCATATAATAATATAATCTAATCAAATAAAACCATCTAATCAATCATATATCATCTAATCAAATCATATTATCATCTAATCAAATCATATCATCTAATCAAATAAAATTATATAATCAAATCATATCATCTAATCAAATGAAACCATCATAAATCTATATAATGTCAAATCATAAATCATCTATGTCTAGAGATCTTGATACCATATAAATAGATGTCTTGAATCATAAACTGAAAATATCAAACATATAATAATGACATATATAATGAGTCTCAAATAAAAGATCTATGCAACATGTCCTAAACTAGGGATTCATCTAGGCACATGCGAACAAAGAGACCCTCTGACCGACTGCCACAAGCATCCTCTGGCTGTGAGGCAGCAACTAATCCCTATGAATATAAATCCATGTATATAATAATAATGTAAAATACTTAAAATATTATGAATGCATGTTTAAACTTACATATTTTTAAAACTTATCTTACCACTAGTAGGTGTCACATCTATTGAATCTCTCCTATGAAGAGCATCCTCTAGCTATGAAGTAGTAAGTGACCCCTGTGAATTTAGTACAACAGTTGGTTATATACATGTGCATAGTATATATTATGTAAAGTACTTGAAATATATAAATACATGTGTAGAAGTGTACACATGCATGCTAAAAGCTACATATATCTAAAACATACCTGACCACTGGTAGGTGTCACATCTACTGGATCTCTCATATGAAGATTCTCTAAGCCTACACTAGAGGTAAAGTGCTCTGCTAACTATGCCTACAAAATATTATACATTGAAAAAACTTCAATACACACATCTACATTTAATGGTTCACTAAAAATCCTATGAAAGGAGAAAATAAAAATTTATATACCTGGGTCTCAGGACCAAGAGGATCATCAGTGCACTGTACCATCATATCATCAACTAAAACTACATCACCTACACCACCTTCAATCCTAAACCTCTCTAGTAATGATGAATGTAGGGGTGACACTAGCTGGGAGGGGAGTGACGCAGAGACTAAACCATTAGGATACAATAACATATTCATAAATGATCCAACATCAATGCCAACGTCTACCTGACCCAACCCATGCAACGACTCATCAAATGTGTCTAGGCCCTCAGTGGTGATGTGCACATCTCCAACCTAGATACTTGGCTTTGCAACTCTAGACTGATCTATGGATGAAGAGAACTCTACACTATGTTGTTCATGACTAGATGGTGTAGAGTGCTCTATGTTGGTGTTCTATTTCCCCAAAGGTCATCTTGGCATTAGGATTGATAGGGCTAGAGTCACATTCACTCAACACTCCAAATCTGATAGGAAAAAGGGCCAATTGACAAGGATCAAAGAGAGATCCTTCTACACTTTGAGCTCCACATCACTCAGGTGGGTGTACCTCATTTGCACACACATATTAACTTATGTCACACTACAGGCTTGTAGACAACTGACTATGGAATGATTCTCAAACTCCTATAGGTATCCTGTACCTCAACTAAAACCAATATCTCATGCAATAGCCCAACTTGCATGGAGTGAGTATGAAAACCAGAGACCTAACCTATCAACAAGAAAGGGAAAAGGTGGAACAGAATGGAAATGATTTGAAAGGATTGAAAGGACCCCTGAGATGCCCTAAGTCTCTGATAGACCAGTGCCTTATCCAATGGGCCATAGAGTCAAATACAATATTGCAAGGGACATCTATGAAGAAAGAAAATAATATACCCAATGTGTTGATGCCTTACATTAATCACACACCATGACCAAACCTCAACTTAACACCCACTTGTCCATTCAAGCATGTTATTATCCATCAAAGGATTTTGACTCTCCCCTTAGAAGAGACCTATGAATAGACAATACATTAAACAACATCCACTAGAAGACAAGCATGACCTATCCTTGATATTTCAGCCCATACACACATGAATACTAACCCTGAACCAGTTATCTCTGCAAAGAAAACTCCACCCAAAAGCTCTTAGGCAATGCAAGGTAGAAAAACTAGACATCCTTAATGCATGACTAATGAGTTCATAATTCAAATGGAGATAGCTTGACAATAGTAAGAGTATATTAACTTCTCATACATAAGACAAGTCACTTACAATATGCATTATGTTTTTAGAACCAACAAGGAAAAAAGAACACTCTATATGCAGAGAAAAGGAGAAAATCTACAAGACAGAACCCTTCACTGGAACTAGAAAGGAACTCTAAGCTGGAACCTCTACAAAGTCAAAATTTCAACAATTTATACCACTAGCTACCTTGGAAACCAAAAATAGGTTGCAACAAGCTACGGACAGCTAGGGCTAAAGTTTCACCCACCAAAACAATCAAATCAAAAATTCAAAACAATTTATCATAATTCAGAGGGAAAAACACTGAACCGTGCAAGCAATTAACACTTGATCTTCAATCATGAAAGAATCTCTGAAAGGCACCGAAGATCAATCAAAATTTTGCAAAATTCAAACTGGAAGTGACCCTACAACTGCTTTTGGTACATTTCATTTACTCCCCTACGGAAAGACACTCCTCTTCTGTAATCATCTCACACCCTGGAGCACACTGGAACGGTAGAGAAGATCAATTTTACCAACTCTGGCCCCTTTTTGTCATCAATTTCAGTCCTTTCTGGTCACTAGAAACATCTCAGAGATTCAAAAATGAAAGAAAATGGTCACCATGCACTTTGCAGGCTTGTGTTTTTAACCATCCAAACACCTCGGGTTAACTCCGCAACGATGACACCAAACAGTTGTCGCATGATCGCATAGCCCAGAAATGGGCTATGTGAACATGCAACATGCCACTTCCCATTGCCTTCTTCACAACTGCCAATGCTACCACTGCCACAAAAGGGTTTGTCGCATGTTCGCAAGCCAGAAAACTGGCTCATGCGAACATGCGACAAGTTGCAAACATGCACCCTGTCGGTTGTCATGTCACCGCCTACCAATAGGACCGCCAAACAACTACAAATGGGCCCCAGCACATGTGGCACCCTGTCGTATGATCACATGTCAGAAAACTTTGACATACAATCATGCAACAGCCAACCTTAGGCTGCCACATAACTTCCTCTGACAAACATGTCCACTGTGCAGTCTCCACATAAAGTAGAAATGATAGTTGTCGCTATACTGTGATGTTAAAAAGTGAGCATCTCCGCTCAATGGTATAATGATAACCACTAGATTTTTCCACGCTTTAAATTCCTCAAAAAATTGCAGACCCACTAATGCCATCCAACATGTCATTCCACCAACCAATCAGAAGATGCCAACTTGTTCCACCCTGACAACAGACCCACTGACAAAAAACCAAGTCACCGCCTCAGACCAGCCAGAACACACCACATCACCACCGTAGACACGTGTCAACTAGTCACATGATCACATGTCAAAAAACTCTGACATGCAATCATGCGATAGCCAACCCCCGGTTGCCACATCACCACTAGCGGGACCACCAAACTACATCACCGATGGGCCTCAGCAAAAAAAGGGAACTAGTCGCATGGTCGCATGTCAGAAAAATCTGACATGCGATCATGTGACAACCAATCATTTCAAAGCTCATTAAAGACCTGGGCCCACCAACTAACTACCAAGCATTCAACAACTACACAACAAACCACTCACCAGGTCATGAGATGCCAGCCGCTAACCGCCAGTCATGAAGAGATTACGCGACTAACAGTCACCAGGTTGCGGAATGAAGAACTTAACCGCCAGGTAGCCAAACACCACTAAGAGCTGGGACCACGCGGATAGGTGGCAAGCGGTCACATGATCGCATGTTAGAAAATTTTGACATGCTGCCATACAACAACCAATCAGGAAAAGCCTTTGAAGACCCGGGCCCACAATCCATCGCACTTGCGCAGTTAGGAAATGGGCTAACAAATAGGGTAGAAGTGCGAGGTTGAAAACACACAGGGTTTTCGACGAAAGAGGATCAAAAACACACAAAGTTTCTGACGCTGAAATACAAGTGCACAAAAGTTGGAAGGCACAAGGTCGAAAAAAATGAGGATTTTCACACAAACTGAAAACACCCTAGAGTTTCAAAAACACTGTGGGTTTTTGACACTATGGCAGATTTTGAAATTATTTCATGCAAACCTTAAAACCTGGATAACTTCCTGGGTTTTGTGAATTAGCTTATGTGACTTGGACTAGAGCAAGGTGATAGCATGAAGAACACAGGGCAGGACACTTTTACAAAAACATTTTCAGGGAAGAGGCCATTTTCAAAGGATTTTTGCTATGACAAAAAAATGGCCTAACACTCTGCACTATGTTGTGTCCAACCCCATGGAAATCTGATGAAATCCCTGACTGAATGTATTGGGATCCTCTGCATGTTAGCAATATAAGAATAGGACTATAGGAGATCCTCCAAAAATTAAAGTGCCACATCTAAATGGCTATGATGACCCAAAAGTTATCGTATCTCTCAAGGTGCAGGAAGACCTAGAGCTCTATATGCCTCATCACTGACACCTCCAATAGTAATAGATGAAGCCTCAAAATATGATCTAGCTCTACTCAGTCTAGTCAAAATGTATTTTCCCATTGAATCTAAAGTAATAGAGGTGGATGTAGAAGAAATATACCCTATCCTATCAACTACTCCCCTCTAAGAAGAAATGATCACTCTATCTAGAGTAGCAGCCATCGTCAATGCCACTGTCAGAGTCCTCTACCCAACCAGTTGTATATGAGGCTATTCAAAATGACCCACCCTACGATATTGATCATGGTCTACAACCCTCTCATTCCCTAGATTGTAATATGTAAGAAGATCTAAATAGTTGACCCTAAGTCACAAACGGAACTCAACGTACAATTATTGTGCAAAATATAAACTAATATGGTCGTTATTAGGATAACAACCATGTGCTACAAAAAATTGAGGGTATATCATGCATGCTATTTGAGGAATCATACACTTTGTGACTTGATATGCCCTCACCTTTGCCTTCCCCTCATAAAATGGGAAAACCTCTCATTTGATGATTTCCTTGGGGACACGGCTCTTTACCATCTCCAAGGAAACATCACCTGAGACCTCAGCTCTCAACTCTCAAAAAATAGTATCAACTACCTAAGGAGTGAAGGAGGAGTGGGATCTCAATCTACCAATCATCTCCTCCAAACTGGTCAATACACTGACACAAGTATCTCTATAGATGCTATATGTTGAAGATATACGGATGGACTCTCTAAGTCGAGCCATCTCTATGTCAGCAATATGAAAAATTATCTATATATCAAGAGTGCGAGGTGCATCCTGAGTGGCCATCTAGATACATAACATGTGAAAGCTAATTGTTAACAATTAAGTACTTGATTACATATTATAAGTGCATGTAAAATGGAAACAAATATCTGCATATATAAAATTATACTTAAATTTACAATACTAGAGTGTACTAATAGTCGTAAAGGGTCCTAGGATGTATTAATTGGTATTAATAGGTCCTATTAGGTCAAGTAAGTGGTCTTATTAGGTCTTAAGGGTCCTAGAATGTACTAATTGATTTTAATAGGTTATATTAGTCCTATTAGGTCTCAAGTCTAGTCTTATTAAGTCTTAAGAGGTCCTATTAGGTATTAAGGGGTCCTATTATAGGTCCTAAGGATCCTAAGGGTTCTTAAAGAGTTTTATGTCACAATAGGGGTCCTAAAGGAACCTAGAGTGTATTAATAGTCTTAAAGGGTCTTTGGATGTAATAATTGGTATTAATAGGTCTTATTAGGTCAAGAAAGTTGTCTTATTAGGTCTTAAGGCTCCTAGGATCTACTAATTGGTATTAATAGGTCCTATTAGGTTAAGTAAGTGGTCTTACTAGGTCTTACGAGTCCTGGGATGTACTAATTGATTTTAATAGGTCATATTAGTCCTATTAGGTCTTCAGTCAAGTCTTATTAAGTCTTAAGGGGTCCTATTACATCTTAAGTGGTCCTATTCTACATCTTAAGGGTTCTTAAAGAGTTTTATATCACAATAGGGTTCCTAAAGGAACCTAGAGTGTATTAATAGTCCCAAAGGATCTTTGGATGTACTAGTTGGTATTAATAGGTCTTGTTAGGTTAAAAAAGTGGTCTTATTAGGTCTTAAGGGTCCTAAGATGTACTAATTGTTATTAATAGGTCCTATTAGGTCAAGTAAGTGGTCTTATTAGGTTTTAAGGGTCCTAGAATGACTAATTGGTATTAAGAGGTCCTATTAGGACAAGTAAGTGATCGTATTAGGTGTTAAGAGTCCTAGGATGTACTAATTGATTTTAATAGGTCATATTAGTCATATTAGGTCTTAAGTCTAGTTTTAATAAATCTTAAGTGTTCCTATTACATCTTAAGTTGTCCTATTCTACATCTTAAGGGTTCTTAAAGATTTTTATGTCACAATAGGAGTCCTAAAGGAACCTAGAGTGTATTAATAGTCCTAAAGGGTCTTTGGATGTACTAATTGGTATTAATAGGTCCTATTAGGTCAAGTAAGTGGTATTATTAGGTCTTAAGGGTCCTAAGATGTACTAATTAGTATTAATAGGTCCTATTAGGTCAAGTAATTAGTCTTATTAGGTCTTAAGGGTCCTAGCATGTACTAATTGGTATTAATAGGTCCTATTAGGTCAAGTAAGTGGTCTTATTAGTTCTTAAGAGTCCTAGGATGTATTAATTAATTTTAATAGGTCATATTGGTCCTATTAGGTCTTAAGTCCAATATTATTAAGTCTTCAGGCATCCTATTAGGTCTTAAGGGGTCCTATTATAGGTCCTAAGGATCCTAAGCATTCTTAAATAATTTTTTATCACAATAGGGGTCCTAACGGTGTTAATATTATTTAGAACAACAGACCACGGGGGGTGAATCAGTTGTTGTCAGGTCTAGATGTATAAAACAATCTATAAAACTCTTCAACAAATCAAATCTAACAACCAACAGCTACTCGGTCATTATTGATTGCATAACAGAAACATATAACATTGCAATCCACTACCCAACTATAGCTAACTTGTAAAACATAGAAATGTTCAAACCAAAACGTTCTCACAAGTATTGACACTAGGATTTATAGTGGAAACTCAATTAAAGAAAAACCACTTTGTAACATGTTACTATTATTTTCACTCTTCTGAAGTGAGCTCGGTGAAAAGCCAACCCTGTCAAAAGTTACAAACACACTGTCAAGTGTGACCCGGTTAAAGGATTTAAATCAATTTGTTAAAAGTGCACCTTTTTATAGGACTTACATATACTCCATTAGAATGCAACCTTGTTCAAAGGATTTATACATATGACTGTTAGGTCAACCTATATTAAAAGGATTTTGACTAATACAATGGTTAGAAAGTAGGAGTAGTATTGATCTGCAAAACATACAACTCACTTTGAAAATATCAGATCTAATTATGTACACATATGTTGGCTTATTGACTATTAACCTTTACCATCACCATCACTAATCTTCTTGGAACTCTCCTTCAAGAAATCACAACACTTCTCCTTCAGCCTTCTCTACTTGTACAGTTAATAACATCAACAACACTTCCAACATCCTCTCTTTTGTTAACCTCATGCTTAGGTTTCCTTAATACTTCCTCAATTAGGTCAATACATCTCTTTCCACTTAATCTCCTTCATAGATCTTAGGGTTAGGTCAGATTCATTGAATCTTTCCTACTTTATGTTCTTCATCTCCTTTTCTAGAAACATCTCAAATCTCTTAATAGATTTACAATAAAATGTTTTATAGTGCATTAAATGCTTTCATAGAATCAATAAATAAAGTCAACACGTTTTACATAATCCAAGAATTCAACAATGTCGACTAGAAATCTGAATTCTCCCTCAAATGTAAAATGATGACGCTCAGTCAATATAGTGTTCAACTTCTCAATCTTCATTAGAAAGCTTAGTCAATACTAAAACTATTTCCTTGTCTAACACTGTCTTCCTCGGCAATTAACTGATGTCCGGTCAATACTAAAATTACTTGACATATACTAACTTGGTCAACACTAACATCACTCGACTTAAACTAGATTTCTTCACTTTTTCTCAGTTAAGCCTACTAGTTTAGTCTTCATTCTTACTAAGATAAACAATACATTATCTCATCATTGTGCAACATAATCAAGTACTCATTGAAGTATCAAGATAACTCAACCTTTCCCTAGGTGCTATTGTTACCAACCTTGCTTTTCCCCTTCACAACAATCAAATAGATATAATACTTTCCTAAGTAGAAACAGTCTTAGCAGTTAAGGTTTGACATCAATGACAATACAACAATTGCTTCAATTACAGTTTCCAACAAAAGGAACCTAGAGTGTATTAATAGTCCTAAAGGGTATTTGGATGTACTAATTGGTATTAATAGGTCCTATTAGGTCAAGTAAGTGTTCTTATTAGGTATTAAGGGTCCTAGGATGTACGAATTGGTATTAATAGGTCCTATTAGGCCAAGTAAGTGGTCTTATTAGGTCTTAAGGGTCCTAGGATGTACTAATTGGTATTAATAGATTCCATTAGGTCAAGTAAGTGGTCGTATTCGGTCTTAAGAGTCTTATGATGTACTAATTGATTTTAATAGGTCATATTATTCCTATTAGATCTTAAGTCCAATCTTATTACGTCTTAAGGAGTCCTATTTCATCTTAAGTGGTCCTATTATATGTCCTAAGGGTTCTTAAAGAGTTTTATGTCACAATAGGTGTCATAAAGAACCTAGAGTATACTAATAGTCCTAAGGGATCCTTAGATGTACTAATTGGTCCAAATAAGGGTCCTAGAATGTTAATGGGTCGTAGGTACAATAAGTGGTCCTAAGGGATCCTACATTACATTAATTGATCCTAGTATGTCTTAAGGTTTCTTGAGGGAAACAATGGGTCCTATGTGTCTTAAGATAGTGTAAGGGGTGGATAAGGGTCCTATAGTGTCTTAAGGGGTCGTGGGTAACATAAGAGGTCCTAAGGGGTCCTAGTTACATTAGTGGATCCTTGTATGTATTAATTGAATCTAAGATACGGGTAAAAGTACAAAACTTTGTTGCACTAGAGGAAAAACTTAGGGGTTTCAACTGGAAGGGGTCCGGCTAGACCCAGTTTGGTTAGAACTATGTGGCACCAACTAGGTGCCATATGGCATCTATGTGGCACAAGGGTTTCGGCCGGAAGGGGTCTAGCTGGACCCAATTTGGTCAGAACTATGTGGCACCAACTAGGCGCCATATGGCGTCTATGTGGCACAAGGGTTTCGGCCGGAAGGGGTCTGGCTGAATCCCCAAAATTCTATATAAGAAAATAAATCTGAATGCACCGCTCATTTGGTTTGAGTGGCTTTTGGATTTTGCAGAGAGCTACAATGGGTATTTTGACCAAAAGAGGTAGGCCATTTTTTAGTTTTTTTATTTTAATGTTTTTTAAAATTTTTTTAAGTTGTTTTTTATTTAATATTAAATAATTATAATTTAAATATAAACTTTTATTTAATAGTTTTATTTATTTATTTGATATTAGATAATTGTAATTTAAATAGAAATGTTTTAATTTAATAGTTATTTTTGTTCATTTAATATTAAATAAATGTAATTTAAATAAAAATGTTAACTAAATAGTTGATTTTGTTTATGTAGTTTTTTTAATTAATTTATCTTTATTAGATATGTTTTGAAATATTACAAAAATGTTACAAAACATTAGGAAAACATATATAAATTACTAGAAACATGATATTAAAACATTCAAATCATCATAAGCCTTAACATTAAATAAACATGAACCCTAACCAGAAACCTAATTTAAAAAGACCTAATAGGACCTCTTAAGATCTAGAAAAACCTAATAAGACCCTTAACATCTAATATGACTCTTAACATGATTAATATTTCCTATTAAACTCTAACACTAGAAACTAACATAAACAAAAATTCTAGAAACCAATTAAGACCTAACAAGTGACTAATATTTAACCAATTAGGACACATTAATTGAGCAATTAAAACTTTTAACATGTGACCAATATGACTAATAACACCTAAATTGATTAATATTACCTATTAAGACCTAATACCTACTAATAAGACCTAGAATAGTCCACCCTTAAGAACTAATAGGACCTATACTTGACCAATTAGGTCCAATATGACCTATTGAAACCTAATATTCCTACCAATTAAGACTTAACATGTGACTAATACTTGACCAATTAGGACCTATTAATTGACCAATTAAGACTAATTAAGACTTAACATGTGACTAATATGACCAATTAAGATAGGTAACATGATTAATACGACCCCTTAAGACTCAATAGGATTAATATGACATAAACAACATAAACAAAAATTCTAGAAACCAATTAAGACCTATTAAACTATAACACTAGAAACTAACATAAACAAAAATTCTAGAAACCAATTAAGACCTAATACCTTTAACCAATTAAAACCTAACAAGTGACTAATATTTGACCAATTAGGACCTATTAATTAAGCAATTAAGACTTTTAACATGTGACTAATATGACTAATAAAACCTAAACTGATTAATACGACCTAATAAGACCTAATACTTACTTTAATAAGACCTAATAGTCACCTCTTAAGAACTAATAGGACCTATACTTGACTAATTATGTCCAATATGACCTACTAAGACCTAATAGTCCTACCAATTAAGACTTAACATGTGAGTAATACTTGACCAATTAGGACCTATTAATTGACCAATTAAGACTAATTAATACTTAACATATGAATAATATGACCAATTAATATATGTAACACGATTAATGGGTATGTGCAAGATCATGAGGGGCCAAACTATGCCCTTAAGTGGCAATAAAAAATCAGCAAATCAAGGTTAGTCAACTTGACGTGAAAATTTCAACTAGCTATGAACCTAATATCAAAAAGTTGTAAGAATAGAATCTATAAAAAATTTAATGTAGTTTCTAAACTACTAGGCCTTTTTTGAGAAAAAGTTAGTATGATTGGTGAAAAGTATAGACTTCAATGCAGCAGTACAAAAATTTTAGGAAAAAAATAAGTAGGTGTATGTCTGATCACCTTAATCATAATCAAATGATAATATTTTATTATAAGATTTTATATATAAGTAGTAGACTCTTGCCCGAATGTGACACATACTTTTTTGTAATTTTATTCCAAAAAAATAATTAAATATGAATTTTTTACTACAACTTTTTCAGAATAAAAAAACTCCTGTGTCTGACCACCTTAACTCATTCAAAACTTTACAAAATTCAATTTTTTATTTATTTTTCCTTATAGTAGGCAAAGCATAGAATGTGACACATTTTTCAGATTTCAAAAATGTTATACTATTTGAAAGTTATAGTCATTTTTCAATCAGTATATAAATTAGCACTTTAGAGGTAGCTCAATTAGAAAATAACTAATAATTACTTACCAAATTCAAAATTTGATAGCAATTATATCGATAGAAAGTTGATAATCTCCTTAAGATACCCTTTTCATTTTATCAAATTTGGGTGAAAAAAAAGTTGTCAGCTACATTGTCAAAGTTTTGAACTGACATCACCACTTTTTGGCCCCTCATGATCTTGCACATACCCTAATAGGACCCCTTAAGACTTAATAGGATTAATATGTTTATTAAATTTGTTTGTACATATATATATATATATATATATATATATATATATATATATATATATATATATATATATATATATATATATATATATATATATATATATATATATATATATATATATATATATATATATATATATATATATATATATATATATATATATATATATATATATATATATATATATATATATATATATATATATATATTTCATTTTTAAACTAGATGATCTTAAATTTGTAACATGTATGTTTAAATTTGTAGTTTATGTATGCACATTTAAATTTGTAACATCTATGCACGTAACATGTATGTTTCTTAAATTTGTATGTACATGTGCAGAGATCTATATATATATTCTTATTTATCTATTACATGGCATCGGGTAGCGGGTCTATAGATTCAAGAGAGTCTAGTGTTCATGGGGGGGGGTGGTAGTGGTTGTCATACTAGTGGTTTCTCCTCTCATAGATCAGTTGATATAGCACAGGCTAGAGAGAAGCTATTTGCAGATACTATTGATAGATTGAGACAGGCATTAGATGTTTTGGATCAGACATTAGCTTCATCCACCACCATTCCCAATAGGGAAAGGGTGAACATTATTAGAGATGATTTGATGCGTATGATTGACACAGTTTAATCATAAAACCCATATGATACTATCAGCATTGATAGATTCTATAATTCTTTGTCTCGCGGTGTTATTGGCACTGTGAAGTACAAGGAGATCGATATTGTCATTTCCACCCCTATGGTGAAGGGGATGTTTCTTCATTATCGATACATGAGTAAGGTGAGAGGGTACATGGTCACGAGATGTGAGGATGACCTGGTGGGACAATTTATATATCCTGGATGATTGGTTCCTCATCATAGGTGGCTACAGAAGGATGAGCTACCACTATATTTCTATAAATAATTGTTTGCAGAATTTCATTTGTACATTGATGTTGATTATACAGATGTTTCTGATTATGTTGGGCATGGGAGAGGGAGATTATCTAATAGGTTTAGAGTGCCTAATACCCCTGTGCCTGCTAATAGAAGGCAAGGGTGGGTCCAAACCTTCTAGTTGCACCAAAAGATTTGGAAATGGTAGGAGCTAGTGTGCCAGATGATAGGATAAGGAGGGACATTTATTCTAGTATAGCAAGTATCACTACATAGGTTTAGGAGATGTCTTATGATCACATAGGGAGATACATGTCATGTTATCATTCCCACATTCCTCCACCTACATGGGATGCATCCTCTAGTGGTGATCTATATGATCTAGTCAACATACCATCTCCGCTGGAGGTTACAGCTATATCAGATATGGATGATTTGTGATGTATGAGTGCATTATTATATAGTGATCTACTTTGTGCATATCAAACCATATAGATGCTTGGTTGGATTTCACTCAGGGAGGTTCCATCATTTGTTAGGAACTATATTAGTATTGGATCAAGTTCTCTGCAAACTACACCACCAACAGATCCTCCGGAGACTGCACCACCGATAGGTCCTCAGTAGAATGCACCACTGATAGGTCCTCAAATGACTACACCACCACATGTAGCTCCTCCATAGATTCTACCACAAATAGGTCCTCAGATGACTACAACACCACCTGCAGCTCCTCTGCAAACCGCACCACCTATAGCTCATCATCACACCACGCATGCCACTTCATCACATCTAGGTCGTCAACTTTTTAGTACATTGTTTATAGACAACCAGATTGATCCTGTGGCTATATCATTACAATCCTTAGATTTGAGTTCTTTTGGTAGAGCATTAGAGGCTGCAATGGTATATATAATTAAATTAAATTTTTATTTATTTAAAAAACTTACACATATATTTGAAATTTGATTAATATATGTTATATATATATGAATACTCCAGGAGGTTATCATCGAGGATGCTACAAAATATGGAGATTTACATACTCCATGCAATCCTATCCATCATGATACATAGGTACATTGAGATGTTTATTCAAAAAATTAATTTTTCTATGATCATAAGTATATTAAATTTATTATACATGTATGTATGTGTGACATATTTTGTTTATTGTGTACACAAACATTGTTAGAAATAGGGAATACTAAGAGGGGGGGTGAATCATTATTCTAAAAACTTTATCTTTTGTCCAATTATGGATATAATAGATTATCTTTATACATGCATAACATAAAAAGCTAAACAACATGCATAACAATAAAGAACTCATAACACATTATTTGTTCTTGAGGAAACCCTAGCCAAGGGAAAACCCTGGTGGGGATGGTACCCACAAAGATCCACTAATAAAAAGTATCTTGTTAAGGATGTTGACCCTGTTAGGATTCTATTACAAGCATATAGTGTATTAGTCCTGATTAAGGGACTATAAGCCTTGTTAGAAGCCTCAACCCTGTTAGGAGTTGTAGTACAAAATGTGATTACTAGATGAGCCCACTACCCAAAAAAGTAATGTATAATATACACTGATTAAAAAATAGGTTAAGGTACATAACCTTATACTTCTTGCATCAATATCACTTTGCTACTCTTTCACTATCGCTATTACATATGCTTCATATACTTCGCATCATATTACTACAATTACTTGTTGCTTGTTACAATTACTTTCACTTTAAAATTACAATTACATTTATATTTATACCAATAGCTTTATCAAAGAGTTAACATCTAGGGTGTTGTCCCTTTATATTTTTAAGTCATTATTTTGATAAACAAAATAATCCCTTAAATCTTTACTAGTTTTGTCTTCATATTCTGTCCTGTCGGCTTCACAATGTCTTCGATAAAACTGTCATAACTTCTTATGTACATGTCATACTGACTTGCACTCTAAGATGGGTGATCAATAGACATCATAGAGTCTATTTTTAAGTGTGAAATCATTGAACGTACTCCAGTCAATGTTGCAAACAAAAACTATATCCCGGTTCATTGGTAAAACATTGTCTTACACTTAGACAAATTTGCAATGCACTTTGTCATACTTGCTCTCTGACTTGTGCAATCTTCATGAAGATCATATATTTCCATAATGACAACATCTATGCAATCAACTCAGCCAAATTGCCAACAATCTCCCCCTTTGTCATTTGTGGCAACATATGAGAAAATTGGCTAAGTGTGCAACTCAAAAATCTCAAAATTGTTCAAAACTATGGCCATAGTATAAAATACATACTATCCTTATAACTCCTAAAAAATTATTGCCTCTAATATAGTACTCCCCCTAAGAGTAACAACTCTTATCATATACTATCAATTTTCTTCTATATATATCTCCCCCTTTGACAACAATGACAAAATAAGGTAGGGAAGGTCACAAAATTGTATCAAAAAAAGTTATACCTCAATTTATTTATTGCAAAGCTGGTAGGCTTGCAACACAATCTAAAAAATCTATCTTCATGGCTTCTATCTCCTTCTCCCATGATTTCTTAATGGAATATACCACATTAAGTAGTGCGCTTAGTCCATAGGAAGCAATTTCACATGCTTGGAGGTTTTCAAAGTTAAATTTCTGAAAAAATGTCTTTGTTAAAAGACAATCTTCCAACTGTTCTTCAATTATCCTCAACTTCATAGAAACATGCTCTCTCAAAAGAGTATATCTTCTCAGTTTCCTATCTTTCTCATCTTGTACAATTCTAATTTCATTATACAGTTTTCTAATTTTCTTCTCAACATTACAGACCTTCACATTGGGGTTTGATAGAAGGTTTGTTTCATTTAGAATCTATAATTCCTTCAACTTTATCTTTTGATCTTCCTCAGCTGTCAAAGTCTCTGATTTTGTACATTGTATATACAAATATTTTCCTATTTGCAAATGTTTCCTCAAATCTTTGATATAGATATCAAGAGTATTCATATCATTGTTGATGTACTGACTGATGTTCAAAAGCATTCTAGCATCATAGTTTGCTTGTGCTTTCACTTTTGCAATATTAGCTAGGTGTGTGAATTAATTATCAAAGGTACTGATTACCTTCTTTTCCTTCTCCATAGGGTCTTCTTGTGAAATTTGTGTGGTCACAATACTTTGTAAGTTCTTAGTTAGTTCCTTCAGACATCCTTCAAGAATCTTCACCTTCTTATTCTTACCAATTATTTTGTTTAAGGATGTAATCAGTTCCAACTGATCATCATCATCTACTTCTTTTCCCAAATGCTCAATCATAGAGCCAATTTGAGTCTTCTTTCTAGTCTCAGGAGTAAGATTGATATCTTCTTTGGTGGGAAGGGGAACTTGTTCTTCTACAACTGGTGGCTCTGTAACGCTTTGCCAGTCAACCCAAGAGGACAAGACATAAAACCTCTATAAAATGCAAGTAGTACATTTCTTTTTTTATTTTAAATAAAATAATATTTATCACTACACTTCATATTTCTAAAAGAAGAAATAATTTTCTACCACTTGAATGTAAGATTTATACAGCTTAAGTCCTCACGGGTTCCCTAATGTCGCTACTAAAGCAACATCATAAAAAACATTTACATGCATAAAATATTCATGGAATCGTGAGCTTAAAAGATCTACATTCATTTTAATGCATCAAGTTAAATGTCCCTAACTTATTTCTTTTATTAAACATAAGTTAATCATCCAACATCATGATTCCTTTTATCAACTCATTCCATAAATTCATATTGATTTCATCTACATCTACTATCCTTTATATCACTTTTCTCGAATAATTTAGGTAAGAGATTAATATTCATTAAAGTAGGAATTATCCTAGGTACTTCATTAACATGAACCAAGTATTAACATTATAATCAAGTTACTATTTTATTGCATTGTCTCATAACCATTCATTGTTAATAATTCCAATCACTAATCTATCATTTCTCAATAATTTCCTTGGATCCTTTCATCAAGAGAGAATACACTATTGTTGCGATACATTATTATATATAACTATATTTAAGGTTATTTTCTTTACATATGGACAACATAATAGGATAGGAGAAATAACATAAACACTTTCTTTTAATGCTAGTAACATGTCCATTATTCCACATTCTTTTCCCTTTCTTTTACATAGAACTACCCATTCCCTTATGCATTGCTTTGAATTGAGATTACGTCAATAATACAAGAATCCTTTTAGGAGATTAAAATTACATGAATACAGATACATAAGTACATCTCAACATATTAAAATATCTAATAAGAAATCTTCAGCTGCAAATCTGGAAAGGAATATGTGCTAGGATCATCCAAAGAATCATGAACAATACCTTGATATAAATATTAACCACCCAACCACGTGGAACCAATAGGCCCACTCCCTTGAGCTAGGAGATAGAACCAAAGGCCCATACAAGAGTTAACAACTAGGAAATTCCTAAGGTGGTGATAAAATTTCCCCAAAGTCACAACACAAAAGAAAAGACAAGAAGACCACAAGGACTACCAGAGGCATGATTAAATTTGGTAGAGACTCAAAGGTACAAGCTAGGTGAGTGTCATCACATAGACCTCACCCCTTGGGTTGTCCTGGTACTAGCCACTCTTGGCCCTGGCCCCCAAGTAGGCACATGCAGAGCCGAATGCCTCTCGTACAGACAAGGTCATTCCGTCATACCTATGCATAGGTACCTTCTCCCACTCCCATCCTTAGTCTTTACTAGCACTAAAGGCATGGGTGAGGCACAATTAATCTTGATAAGTGTGTAATTTCCCATCCCAATAATCTACCATTCCCAATTCATTTATTTAGGTTATCACTTGATTAAATAGCTCATAGTAGGTTATCTTGGTATTAGCCACTTAGGGCCCCGACCCCTCACTATGAGCCACTCACCTAGTGTACTTAGGTTCTCGAACATACATATAAAAATCATAAGAGCATAATAGATTCATCATCAAGAATTCATATCAATTCCATAACAACATTTGATTGAGTTTAGGAAAACATATGTTGTCCCTAGTCCACTTGACAACCCTAAACCCAATATGGCATTCAGAATGTTCCAAACATATAAGAAGACATCCAAGTGATATTATAAACATATTAAGAGTACACATAGATGAAATTAACCTAAAAAAAAATTCTAATAGCCTCTGGTAACCATACAAAACCCTAAAACTTAGTGATGTTCTTCAACTAAATTATTTCAGGTAAGGATTAAATCCAAAGAATAGTCATCATAGAACAATCATCAATATCTTCCTCAAAACAAATAATAAAGACAATATCTTTAGTGGAGATTTAGATAACATAATTATGGACTTTAAATTTTATTTTTAGGAAGAGCCAATGGTGGGAAAGAAAGTTATGACCTCTAGTTTAAAACAGAAAACTCTGGTTAGGGTTAAGACCTGCCTTCACTAAAATGATTATAATTTTCACAAAACATAATTAAAATTCTCCAAACCAATTTTAAATGAAAGATAAGACTTAGGATAATCTCTTATATCAAATTAAGGCTTTTATATAATCATATCAGCCTATAGCATACAAATACATTTGACAAAAAATTCAGAATCCAGAATGGACAGACATAGTCTGCCAAAATGTCAAAAATAAGGCATTAATTCGACCCTAAAAATAAAATCAGAGAGATACCCATTTTAGATCTGGGGATTTTAATTCAATAAAATCAATTTAGTAAAACCATAGATGAAATTTAAATTATTATAATAAAAGATCTCAAAAAATGGGTTGCTAAAAATCCTAGGAAAACACATGCCAATTCTTACAAACAAAAACTCAAAATTTTAAAATAACCATAGAAATGAAAAGTACAGATATAATAAATAATGATAATATATAAATAGATTCATATTATATTAGAGACATAAAATAACTAAAATATTCAATCCATACCTCATGTCCTACGAAGGTTGAATCGAAGAAGGAAGGAAACAAAAGAGAAGACATCCAAACTTGAGACGCATCCCTCAAACCCTATCCACTTTAAGAAATATCCATGAAAGAAAGAAATATTTCCACAATAAAGAATCCCTCTCTCAACTACTGAAATTATCACAAAAATGTCTCTCTCCCAAAAGTAAAGATAACCAAAAATTCTTAAAGACATATGCTTACAAACTCTCCCTCACATCTCCGAGTTTTCTCTCCAAAATCTCCATGAAAACTAAGGCCATCCTCTCCTCAATGCTTCAGCCCCAAAATCTCCTCTCTTCAAATGAGAAATTAGTGCATATAAATAGATTTCCAAAGGTTGAGAGGAAAAGTAACCAACTCCCAACTAACTCTTAACTAAAGGGTATTATAAAATAACTTAATATCATACAACTATATTACTCAAATATACAATAAAAGATGATTTGTATTCATTCATACACATATGTAATATTATCCTAACATATATGCATATGACATCATTAATTACATCAATATCTATATATATATAAACTATCCACATTATTAATAATTAACAATTGAGAATAATATACCTCGCATTATTTAATATTTAATTATTAATAATATTATACTTTACATTAATCCCAAAATATACACCATCAACAATATCTACAGTAATTAACATATAATCACATATAAATTATATATATATACATACATATATGTGTGCACCCATATATATATATATATATATATATATATATATATATATATATATATATATATATATATATATATATATATATATATATATATATATATATATATATATATATATATCTCTATATATATATATATATATATATATATACATGCCAAATACCAAACACTATAATCTATAAGATTATGAAGTAATAGATCACAATATTATTACGTATTTATAATTACTATAGGATATAACACTAAGGTAGAATAAAATCACATGCCTCAAAATAAATCTAATCATCCAAAGAGGAAATAAAAATCAACTATGAAACATATCGAGAAAACCATAAGATCAAACAAGGTCAACCAAAGTCAACAAGGAAAGTCAAGCCAAACTCCTGACCAAGCATGAAACTCTGAAACAACATAGAAAGATTAACTAAGAATCATACCAAGAAGGAGAAATAAATAAAATGAGTAAACAAATCATACAACCAAATGAATTCAAGTGGCCACAAGGCACTAACTACAATAATGCCCAACCGGGTGCCCTGGATCTGGGTTTTTCACCCAAAGGTTGACTAACAAAGAAGGAACCCTAATATTCCCAAATTTGAATAATGACAAAGGAAGACTCATGCAAGGACCTTAGTACTATCTCCATAACAACAACCATCAAGGATTTGAGGGCACGCTCAGACCTCTAAAGCCAGGTGAAGTCGATGCCTGGTACCTGCAAGCCTGCATCACAAAGAAGAAATACATATGCACGGATATACATATAAAAGAAGACATTGCAGATAGATGACCGGGATTGATACATCATGTGGACCTCAGCTATGTGAGTAACTATGACTTCATCCTGAATCATGAAAACACATCATGTATATATATACACTCAAAGTATGTAGCATCATCATAACAAAGGTTAGAATCTCAAGCATTGTGTTAGTCTCTTATCAATACTAATAATAAATCAACATAATCAAATCATCAAGTGAGATACAAGATTCATCCAAAGTAACCTTAATAGAAGAAAATATAGATAATCACTTATATATATCTATGAAGTACATATCATATAACATCCTAACTATATTCATAAAGGTCTTGAAGGTACTCAATACATACACGGAGATAAATACATACAAAAATGATACCTTTAGACAGTATGTCTAGTATTAGAATCCTTGAGTACTAGCTTATGAAATTATTATAAACAAACTATATGAATAGATCAAACAAGTATCATGAACAACTTAAGCTGTAAGAACACATCGAAAGTTCTTAATTCTTTCAAAAAAACACATAACTTATATTAGGGTTAGAGGGGTATTACATTCTCCCCCACTAAGATTTGACTTACTCCTGAAAGTCGAGAATGTGAACTATATATCACACATTATCGAACAGAATTGTAATATTACTATTCTAGAACTTAATTTAATGACTGCACACATACTTCTCGTATCAAGAGTTTTGGTAAATCCTATCTTATTACAACTTTAGTGTAGATTAACTCAGTTCAATTAGTAATGACTTTCAAAAAGAATTACCTATGTGATTCTATCACTTTATGCAATAAGTTTGTTAACAAGATACTTGAAATTACATCAAAATTATTTTTATCAAGCCAAAACTCTAAGGTATTCATGTTTACTCACTAATATCAATATATTAGGAAATTGCATGTTTTACCAACTAAGATTATCACTTCCTTTCATAATATCAAAGTTCCTATCTATGGTAATTGGTATAAAAAAAGGAAAGAATTTATGATATATTTTCCCTTTTGAGACATAATCTAACCCTACATAATACAACCTATGAGACCTTATTACAAATAAGGTACAAAACTCATGTTCCTTACAAGCTATGAATACCAAATATAGAGAGGTGTATAACATTTGTACTTGTTATGATCATGAAGGGAATACATCAAATAATTTTTATTTACTTTTGTAATCATGAAAATAAAACAATCTAGATACCTGAAACTTACCATTTGCATTAACACACAGTTTTATAAGAAATATTCCTTTCCATCAAAGCTTTAAGTAGAATTCCAATGACATAGGACACACAAATTTTACAATATACATATTCTAAGTCATCTTTCATAATAGTTGTAGTGCTTGATTTCCAAATACACATTCACACCCTAGAGGAGATCTAAACAATTTAAAATTTATTGCACCATTATTCATTAAGTTGGGATCCCTTCTTAAAGCTTACTATTTATATATGCACTTTTCCCTAATTTGCATGTCAGGTAGTTTCCATATAGCATTTTCTTAAGAGTTATTTCAAATTATTTATTGCATAACGATCATAGATCCATCAAGAGAGAAAGAAGTATATGAGTCCTACTACTATCTTCATAACCACAACATCTAAATTAATAACATTAACTACTGTACATAACTTTAATTTCTACCCTTTACCTATTTGAAGCATTACCCTCATACACTTTAAAATTTTGAGATAACATCAGTTCTAAGTAGAAATTGAGTAAGGTACATTCCTATAGCATTTATTTACCATAACAACTCCTTATTCATAGTTTATCAATCACTTAATGTTGTTAATTTCTTACTACTGTGGTGTTGATCACAATGTATACAAAACATGAATTTGTTTCCGAAATACCCATCTAGGATCCTAACTATTCACTAGGTATTTTGCAAGACATATATTTAATAAAAACAACTTCCTTCATTAGTGCAGATAATCCATCATCGCACATACTCTTCCCTAGAATTTCTTGATTATGTTATCTTAAATCCTTTTTGTACAATTTAATATGATATGTAGAAAGGTTATAACTTCTTACCAAGATACGGATAAAAATTCCTCTTCCTAAATGAAAATGTGAATTATAGCCTATGATAAAATCTTGGGGACATAGGTCCTTCACCCAAGGGTTTCCTAATTGAGTATTTACAAATTTTCTTGATATATTATTGCCTTTTCTAAACAATTTTAGTCATGCAAAACTGATTTCTGAAGAGGGAAGAGGGAAGAGAGAGAGAGAGAGAGAGAGAGAGAGAGATGACTATAAATTATTTGTTCCTTATTTATTTATTATTATTATTTATTTCACTTCTTTCCTAGGTACATATTATTAGCCATGTAATTTAATTATTGCCCTTTCAGTCCTATCAAGTACTACCACAATCATTTCTTTCTTTAAAGATCTAAAAAAAAAAATCTATTTCTAAGATACCTTGAGTAGGATAAAATTCAACTTGGTATTTGTAAGAAGATAGAGTGCACAACATTATATTATAGGTAGCATTAGGGGGTAATATTATCTACTACCATAATTAAGATTCAAAACATTTAGTATCCTTTAACTTTTGACCTTTCTAGAGATACCAATACCTTTCAAGAAAACAAACACAAGTCTCATGAATTCTTCACCATTCCATTATTATTATAGGAAACATCCACTTAACACATCATTGATCTCATTATGAAAAAACATAAGTAATTGTTAGAATATAACTCAATCATAGCGGAATAGGTGTGCCCTTGTAAGACAATACAACATAACAACATGAATTGTAGCCTTCGTTTCCTAAGATTCAAGTTTTAGCATAACAAAAAAATCCAAAAAGAGACAAAGTTAAGATACTCAAGGTTATGCATAGGTGAGCTATGAGTCCCAGAGTTCCTAGTGTAGAAACCTAGGGCTCTGATACCAGATGTAACGCCCCACCAGGAAACCCAAGAGGAAAAGACATAAAACCTCTATAAAATGCAAGTAGTAAATTTCTTTTTTTATTTTAACTAAAATAATAATCATCACTACACTTCATATTTCTAAAAGAAGAAATAATTTTCTACCACTTGAATGTAAGATTTATACAACTTAAGTCCTCATAGGCTCCCTAATGTCGCTACTAAAGAAACATCATAAAAACCATTTACATGCATAAGATATTCATGGAATCATGAGCTTAAAAGATCTACATTCATTTTAATGCATCAAGTTAAATGTCCCTAACTTATTTCTTTTATTAAACATAAGTTAATCATCCAACATCATGATTCCTTTTATCAACTCATTCCATAAATTCATATTGATTTCATCTACATCTACTATCCTTTATATCACTTTTCTCTAATAATTTAGGTAAGAGATTAATATTCACTAAGGTAGGCATTATCCTAGGTACTTCATTAACATGAACCAAGTATTAACATTATAATCAAGTTACTATTTTATTGCATTGTTTCATAACCATTCATTGTTAATAATTCCAATCACTAATCTATCATTTCTCAATAATTTCCTTGGATCCTTTCATCAAGAGAGAATACATTATTGTTGCGATACATCATTATATATAACTATATTTAATATTATTTCCTTTACATATGGACAACATAACAGGATAGGAGAAATAACATAAACACTTCCTTTTAATGCTAGTAACATGTCCAATATTCCACATTATTTTCCCTTTCTTTTACCTAGAACTACGCATTCCCTTATGCATTGCTTTGAATTGAGATTACATCAATACTACAAGACTCCTTTTAGGAGATTAAAATTACATGAATGCAGATACATAAGTACATCTCCACATATTAAAATATCCAATAAGAAATCTTCAACTACACATCTGGAAAGGAATAGGTGCTACGATCATCCAGAGAATCACGAACAATACCTCGATATAAATATTAACCACCCAACCACGTGGAACCAATAGGACCACTCCCCTAAGCTAGGAGATAGAACCAAAGGCCCATACAAGAGGTAACAACTAGGAAATTCCTAAGGTGGTGATAAAATTTCCCCAAAGTCACAACACAAAAGAAAAGACAAGAAGACCACAAGGACTATTAGAGGCATCATCAAATTTGGTAGAGACTGTTACCCTAATTTTTCATATGCATGAAAATTTGGCCAATTCCCATTTCAAGGTCTACCTTTTTATCCTTCCAAAAACTCTACAAAAAATTCATGGCTTTATCTTCCCCCCCTGGTCTCTGTAACTATTTCTAGGTCTCTGGCTAGGTGCAAAACCCTTAAAAAATTCATAAAACTAGTCATTGTGTCAAAAACCCCCTTTGGCCTGTTATATTTCTTTGTTACTTTATTGGCCACTTAAGTCCCTTCATTTTGCATTTTCATTTTTAAAAAATCCTTCAGTCGCCAAATCTTTGATTCTCGATGGTTAACCTCTTAACATTTAGCGACCCCGCAAGTGGTTACTGTTTCGGTTAGCGGTCTCAGTTTGGTGGCCAGGTCAAGATTCTAGATCTATGATTGTCACATGATCTCATGGCCTCAAAAGATTCCATGAGATCTTGCCATGATCATCGATCTTTCTTTTCCTTCAGTGCAGTATCTCAAGTGGGACCGATGCCACCTCATTCGATTTGGCAGCTTCTGATTCATCAGTGGTTGGTGATTCAAGCATCTGTCAGTGGGGTCGTTGTCAAGAAAATGTGCTACGTGTATCCGAGGGGGCAGCATTTGATTGGTTGGTGAGAGTACAAAATGGAGACAAGTTAGTAGGGGCCTAGTGGGCTTCCTTTCCTTTCAATCCAATGGTAGTCGCATGATCGCAAGGGCCCAGAATATTCCTTGTGATCATGCAACAACCATTGATCTTGCTTTATCTTTGAGCTTTGTCAGGTGGGTCCTTTTATGGTGACGTGCTTGTTCTCTATTGGCTCCCAGGTTATGACTAGGATGTGTCAGTGGGACCATGTCAGAAGGTCTACGGATGTGTCAGAAGGTCCAAGATCTATGGTGGTCACATGATCTCATAGAATCTTCTGACCCTATGAGATCATGAGACAATTGTCTGATGAGAATCTCTCGGTCATGGGTCTGATGTGCTACCTGGCGTTGATGTGCTCACATATGATTGGCTACTGTGTGATGATGGGGACTCACTTGTTAGTCTGATGTGCATGATCTGAAATAATATTCGGGGGTCATGAGATCATGCACCTACTGTTAGATCAGAATCTTATCTCTGTGGGTCTGATGTTAGGGAGGTACCGAGGTGTATGCCTACTAAGTGGACAGAATGAATGGAAGAATGACATGTGGTAGGTTTGGGCCCAAAATTTGAAAAGTATTCAGTGATTTGGTGAATAAAGGTTTTCTTGTGTTCACTTAATGTAACCTAGGGTTAGTTAAAAGTTCAGCAATTCAGCAAAATACCTTGTTTGTTGAATCACCTAACTGGACTAGGGTGAAGCTAAGGATTTCATGACTAAGAAATGGGTCTTTAGTCATGTAGTTCCTAAATGACTTAAAGGAAGAAAACTCGAGGTGGGTCCAAACATGCTGACGTGCTAAAATCTAATTGGTCATAACTTGTTGATATGGATTTGACTTTTCAAGGAGGGTTTGCGACTGTTATAAAGTTGATTTGGGTTGTTCAGCTACCGGGAAGGGTTTCTCATCGATGGCTACATTTTAAAATTTGCCTCTAGCCGTTATGATTTGAATTTGAATATATCTTCGAAGGTTTTTCTATTCTTCTACTCTTTCGGCTATGCATGACATCGAGTAGCTCAGGAAATAAAGTCTTAGGATAGTTGTGGTTGTGAAGATGGTAGAAGTGACTATTGGCCAGTGTTGCAGGGTCCTTTGCCACATTTTCATGATAGGAGGTGCTAGAAAGAGTTGGCACTACCTTTTGAGTAGTACCACTCCTAGGGAAATATAATCAGATTTGGAGCCTTCATGGCTTAATGGAGTTGCAGGTGGGTTGGTAGGTTGAGGTTGTTGTGTCTGTAGGCATTGTCAGTTTAGAAGAATCAACATGCAAAGAAAAATATGATTTGATCACCAGTGTTCTCAGATATTTTCATAATAAGTGATCAGTACCCTAGGGTTTGATATCATTGTTTAATTTTGTAGCCCTAGTTAGGTTTTGACTCCTGCCTACGTGCAGTTGAGTATGTATATATTGTATTTTTAGAGCTTTTGAGCTCAGAGTTGGACAATTGTGGAAGAAATTCATCTTTTCTTAAAGGTCATCTGTGGTATCATTTCTACCCTCTAGCTTATACAGTTGTAAAGTTCCCATTGATAATAAAATCATTGTAGAGGTATTTTGTGACAATCCTTCATGTCCCTATGCTTCCTTGTTTGAATTATCTCTTATTGGATTGAAGCATACGATGTTTCAATGATATCTTAGGGTTCCTTATCCCTCTCTCTTTCTATAACTATTGTGTGTTATTGTGGATGATTGGATGTGAATGCTTTTGTGGGTATACTTCAACCCCCTAACAATCTTGTCTCATTCCTATGATGAGTTGTAGAAGTGAATGTTTGTTTACAGGTCATAAATTGTGTCTAAATCCTTAGTAATGCTATTGTTTGTGAAATCCTCTTTTTCCCTGAATAGCCTCTCTCTGTTGCAGACCCTTCTATGAAATACTTATGCAAGCCTATTTAGTGAGTTGTGAGCTCCTAGACCTAAGTCTTTCATTAATTTTATCCTATATACTGAGATCCAAACCCTTTCAATCCATCACCTAGTAGGTACTTTTCTTTTGGTCATTTCCCTTTTCAAGCACTCCTTCTATCCCTTTCCCTCACAAGATTTACTTTTCATGTCTAGAAGCAAATTAAGGTGATTATCCAAGAGGAACTAGCCTATAACTTGGAGGTCTCATCTCAGTTAGCATAGGTCCCACACCTGGAGATGATTCCCATGCTATACTAGGTTATCAAGACTATGAGAGCTTGAGACAAGGGTGAAAACTTAGTGTATAACAATTTTGGCATGCCCGGTGGGACTACAAGAAATTCATTATTTAAAGATTATGTTATCTCTGATATGCAGATTGCATAATATAGACTTTTAAGAGGTTGTTCTATCAAGTATATCTGGTGACTCCACTAATTTCAAAGATCTAGGCCAACCTTGTTCAAGGTTTATGAGAAAGATTGAGACTAGGAGCTCAAAGCCCACTAAATTTTTAGAGTTTCCCTCAAAAAGAAGTCACAAAGGTAGGTCAACTCAAAGAACATCCCCTGGAAGGAGAGTTCAATCAACACCTCCTGATACTTCAGAAAGGAGACCTTTTCTATTTCATTCCAAAAGAAGAGGTAGATCTCTAACCAGAGATCTAGAAGAGGATTCAAATCCAGCAGCAAATACAGCTCATATAGTTGTCAATCTTCAGATTCTAGCTCCTGCAATGGCTAGACAATTTGCCTTTGCACCTTTCAACCAAGGGAGTCCATTAGCCTTTGCTCAACATCATGATGTGCCCTTGGTGGAACTAAAGAGTATACCTGATTTCACAGGTGAAGGGCAGACGAACACATAAGAGATGTGACCACCATCTGCAGCATACACAACATAACTCAAGAGGATGTTGCCACCAAATTATTAGCAACCTCTTTGAAAGGTAAGGCTCTTGAATGGTTTAGAACTCTAACTGTTGGTTCCATTACTTCATGGGATGAATTAGGGGATGCATTAAGTAATAATTTTGAGGATAAATTAGATAACTTGTCTCTAGTTGAGCAGTTAACAACTATTAAGAGAGACCCTCAAGAGAAAATGACAGATTACAATAGTAGATTCCTCAAAACATGGAATAGAATTTTAGTCTTTGTAAGACCATCAGCTGACCATGCTTTCCTTTACTATTTGCAAAGCTTGAATGGTCAAATTTTTTTCATGATCCAGTCCATGGGTGGTACTTCTCTACCCAAGCTTTTGACATAGCTGTCAAGGCTGAAACTTGTTTAATCCAAGTAGGCATGATTGCTAGAAGACCTCCAATGCCCATCTTTCCTAGCCTTCAACCCATTGCACCTGCCCAAGTACCCCCATTTACCCCTACTCCCACCATATTATCACCTCAGGCTAGTATCAGTGGTCAGGAGCTAACAATGAGTTTCTCTCAAGAGCTACAAGAAATAAAGAATAGCCAACAGAGTAGTCAGCAAGAAATGACAAATTTATTGCAGACCTTGACTAAAGAAGTAACAAATTTGAAGAAACAAGGTCAAGAAATTAGACCACCATTTCAGCCACAAGGCCAAGGTCCTAATCAACAATATCAAAATCAAGGACAACCTTATCAACAAAATAGGCCACCATACCAAGGAGGGCATCAAGGGCAAAGATAAAATTTTAATCAGAGACCATTCCAACCATATAACCCTGCACCTCTAAATTATGCAAATCTAGTGAGGGATATGGTTCTTAGTCAAAATAATATGGCTATGTACAATGAATGGTGTTTTCCTTGTAATGAGCCACATAATCAGGCTACATGTTCAAATGGATGGATGAACCAAGCTCTAATGGTTCAAAATGCCTCACAAGCTCAATCAGAGGCTTCATCCAGTGGCTCAGTCCCTCAACAAGAATCACAAGAGAATGAGACTGCTCTTTTCAATTGGGAGCAACTAGACTTCAATGGAGTCAATGATGAGGTTTCCTTTGTTGCCTATACAAGAGAAAAGAGAAGAGCTCAAGACATGGAAAGAGAATATTCTAATGCCAAAGCCACTACATCTATAGAGCCACTACAGAAAGCCACTCCCATCACAGCTAAGGAGGCTCCTATCATTACAAGAAAAGAGAACCAACATTCCAAAGAAGTGGAGCCTATCATGCCAAAGACACAACAAAGAGTACACACTGTGACACCTTTCAACATTGTGGACAACATGAAGAAGGTGAATGTCACCATGTCCATGTGGGACTCTTTGGCTCTTCCAGGATAGCCTAAAATCTTTAAGAAGGCCATGACTGAGGTAGCAACTCCTCAACCTACAAAAGAAGCTGTAAAGCCAGTGTTGGTTAACACTGATCAAGAAAAGGAGGCTCCAAGTAGCAACTCCAAGGCCAATACCATGCAAGGTAGGAATTCAAAGCAACCTCCCTTTTATGTATCTCTAATTATTGGAAAAACTTTAGTGCATAATTGTATGGTAGATAGTGGAGCTACTAGCACTGTAATGCCCAAGAAAGTAGCTGACCAATTAGGACTAAAATATGAACCCTTCCAAAAGAAGGTGACACAACTTGATGGATCCTTAGTCAATACTATAGGTGTGGCCAAGGATACCATTCTAATCCTACATGCTAGTCCTAATTTTTCCATCCTCGATATATACATCATAGATCTCCCTGCATTATTTGCTATATGTCTTTCAAGGGAGTTTACATCCAAGATAGGAGGTTATCTATCTTCTAATTGGTCTCACATGTTATTTCATACAAGGTATGGGACCAAGGTCACCATCAAGTCAGAACCATTGGCAGCACACCATATAGAGCCATATGTGTCCAATACCATCAATGTAAACTGCCCTATATTTGATGACAGTGACTTCCAAACTATTAGTGAAGCAAGCATAGAGATAGAGAGTATCCCTGATATTCTTCTAGATGAAAGAGCTTCAGAGGCCCAGGAAAATATTGTTTGGGATTTTGGTTTGGGAAGTTATTTGATACAATAAAATGATGTCATAGAGCTAGGCCTTCTCAAAGAGGACACTGATCCAGAGGATCAGAGCAACTAGGTTTGGGAATTTTTTTTTGATGGACCTAGAAGTAGACATGGTTCTGGTGGTGGTGCTATGCTAGTGTCCCCAAAAGGAGAAAGGTATTATACTACCTTTAGATTTAGTTTCTTCTGCACTAGCAATAGTTCAGAGTATGAAAGTCTAGTCAATGGACTAGAGTGGGCTAGAAAAAGAGGGCTTAAGGCCTTAAAAGTTTATGGTGATAGTGAATTAGTTGTTAGCCAAGTAAGAGGGATAAGTACAACCAATAATGACACCATGAAAGCATACAAACATAGAATTTGGGATGCAATTGAAGATTTTTGTGCTTTCAATATTGTTGCTATCCCTAGGAAGCTAAATCAAAATGCAGATAGGTTAGCTACTATTGGATCTCAATATAATATTCCAAATAGCATTTCAAAAGAAGTAGATCAACAACATATCAAAGTGATTGTCAGACCTTCTATTCCTGATAATGATGAACAAATTCTGCAATTCTTGTTTGAAGAAGATGTTTTTTCAGAGCATAATCAAGATAGGCTATCACAAAACTATGGTGATCAAGTGATACAACTTAAGTCTAATAAGATGCCTAGAGGTCTTGTCACCTTAGATACTATCTTCAACAAGGATGATGAAACTAAGAGAAACAAAGATGGCCTGGTAGTCCAATAGGAACATTGTGTTGGACTAGAGTTGGAAATAGGTAAGAGCTTACAATTTGGAAAAGTGAACACTGAATTGGAAAAGCAAGCTTATACCCAATTATTCAAATAATTCAGTGATGTATTTACATGGCAGTATGAGGACATCAAAGGTTTTGATCCAACCCTTGCCCAACACACTATTGAATTAGAGCCTAATGCCAAACTAGTGAGGCAAAAACAAAGGCCTGTTAATCCCAAGCTTGAGCCACTTATGTATAAAGAAATACTCAAACTAATAGAAAGTGGTATCATCTACCCCATTAAGCATACTAGTTGGGTTTCCAACCTTGTTCCTACTAGGAAGAAGAATGGGGAGTTGAGATTATGTGTTGACTTCAGGGATCTTCATAGGGCCTCTTTAACAGACCGCCATCCATTACCCTCTATGGAACAAATCTTACAATGTGTCTCTGGATCTGAGAGATTTTCATTATTGGATGGCTATTCAGGATACAATCAGATCTTGGTGAGTGACCAAGATCAATATAAGACTACATTTACAACCAAGTGGAGGACAATGGCTTATCAAAAGATGCCCTTTGGTTTGTCAAATGTAGGTGCTACATTTCAAAAGGCAATGGATATGGCCTTTAAGAGCCTAATGTACAAGTTTGTGTTGGTCTACTTGGATGACATAACTATCTATTAAAAACATGCAATAGATCATATCAAACATTTGAGGAATATTTTTGAAAGGTGCAGAGAATTTGGGATATCTCTTAATCCCAAGAAGTGTGTGTTTGTAGTCCATGAAGGAAAATTGTTGGCATATGTAGTATCCAAAGAAGGGATCATAGTAGATCCTAAGAGAATTGTAGCCATCCTAGAGCTACCCCTGCCACATCATAAGAAAAGTCTCCAATCCTTCATAGGAAAGATTAATTTTGTTAGGAGGTTCTTGCCTAACATTGCAGATTTACTAAGGCCTTTGACATCCATGTTAAAGAAGAGTTCAGCTTTTAGTTGGACCAAAGAAGGGAGAGTTAATTTCCGAGCTATCAAAGAGGCCTTAACAGAAGCCCCTGCTCTCCTAAACCCAAATTTTAGTAAGGATTTTATCCTTTATGCTTATGGAGGTCATGATGCTATATCTGCAATGCTGACTCAAGAAAATGCAGATGGATTGGAGCAACCCATTGCTTTCTTTAGCAAAGGTTTAGAGGAGTATGAGCAGAGATACTCTTTTGTAGAGAAACATGTACTTGCTATGGTGAAGAGCCTTAAAAGGTTAAGATATCTATTGACCCATAGCAAGGTACATTTAAAAGTTACTCAGCCAAGTGTCAAATAAATTTTTCTTTCCAAGGACCTGAATGAGAAAAGGACTGGTTGGATCACCAAGGTGATGGAATATGACATAAATGTTCAAACTACAAAGCTAGTTAGAGGAAGAGGTCTTTGTAAACATTTGGAAGAGGATGAAAGTTCAAAAAAATTAGAGAAAATAGATGCATCTCTAGTGGTGCATTCTACATAAGGACAAGCCAAGGCAACAAACTGGTTGCCTAATATGATCAATTACTTGAAGATAAGACAATGTCCTGCAGGTTTAGATTCAACAAAAAGGAGTTATTATAGGTTACAATTTGTTCCTTTTGTGCTGATAAATGAAGTTCTTTTCAGAAAGGATCATAGTGGTGTCCTTTAAGATGCATAGATTCAAAAAAGATAGCTGATGTCCTATCTGAGTTTCATGATGGACCTTCTGGAGGTCACTTTTCCCCTAGGAATATTGCTTTTAAAATCATGAGGGCTAGATACTATTGGCCATCTATCTTTAAGGATAGCCATGAGTATGTGAGGAAATGCATCAAGTGTGCTATGTTTGCAGGAAAAGAGAAGCTTGCAGCCTTGCCCCTACAACCAGTCAAAATAGAGCAACCCTTCATGAAGTGGGGTATAGACTTCATTGGCATGATCAATCCTCCATCTAGTGTAGGACATAAATGGATAATTACTAAAAAATATTATTTCACCAGATGGACAGAAGTAGTTGCATTAAAAGAAGCAACGGAGAATGATGTGTTGAGTTTTTATGATGATATAGTTCACCGATTTGGCATTCTAGATTCCATAATTTTAGATAATGCATTAGCATTCACAGGCCTCAAAGTCTCAGAGTGGGTAGTCAAGAATGGCATCTATCTAAATACCAGTTCAAATTATTACCCTCAGGGAAATGGTTTGGCTGAATCAACAAATAAGAACTTGATTAGGATAATCAAGAAGACTTTGCAAGACAATTAGAGAGATTGGCATACAAAGTTGTGGTCTGCCTTATGGCTAGATAGAATTACTCCAAATAAAATCATTGGTAATTCTCCTTATGTGTTAGTGTATGGTAGAGAGGCCAAGTTGTCTATCTCAGTTGAATTTCTAGCTCTGGACTTGGCTACTCAATATGCCCCTATTTGAAAAAGGAGATCCTTCGCAGATCAGATATGCTCAGTTGATGGAATTGGAAGAGATCAGAGACAAATCAATGTAGGATATGGAATTTCATCAGATTCAGACAAAGAGTAACTTTGATAAAAGAGCCAGGGTCAGGAATTTCAAAGTTGGAGATGTAGTTCTCAAATGGGATGAGTTCAGATCCAAGCCTAGCAGACATACAAAATTTGATTCATTTTGGAGTGGAACATTTGTTATAACAAAGTGCAAGGGATCCATGCTTTCTAGCTATCAAATATTGAAGGAGTTTCCTTGCCAATCTCAGTCAATGGTTTCCACTTGAAGCCCTATTTTGAGGTTAATCCCTCTCTGCAAATTCTTGTAAATGTGTTTTTTTTCTTGTTTCCCTATTTTCTAGGTTAGTTTCTTGTTTTCCAAGAAGTTCCCTGAGCACAGCTTTAGTTTTGTCTCCCTGTGAGAATTTTTTATTTTTGATGACCCCATGCCCAATGGATTGTTTATAGGCCACTGATCTATGTCTAGCAGGCTGACATCCAGCAGAAATCACCAAAATGTTACCCTAATTTTTCATATGCATGTAAATCTAGCCAATTCCCATTTCAAGGTCTTCTTTTTTATCCTTCCAAGCACTCTGCAAAAAATTCATGGCTTTATCTTTCCCCCCTGGTCTCTGCAATTGTTTCTAGGTCTTTGGCTAGGTGCAAAACCCTTAAAAAATTCATAAAACTAGTCGTTGTGTCAAAAACCCCCTTTGGCATATTATATTTCTTTGTTACTTTATCGGCCACTTAAGTCCCTTAATTTCACATGTGTGTTTTTAAAAAATCCTTCAGTCACCAAATCTCTGATTCCTGGTGGTTAACCCCTTAACATTTAGTAGCCCCGCGAGCGGCTACCATTTCGCTTGGCGGTCTCAGTTTGCTGGCTAGGTCAAGATTCTAGATCTATGGTTGTCGCATGATCTCATGGCCTTGAAAGATTCCATGAGATCTTGTGATGATCATCAATCTTCCTTTTCCTTTAGCACAGTATCTCAAGTGGGACCAGTGCCACCTCATCTGGTTTGGCAGCTTCTGATTCATCGGCGGTTGGTGATTTGGCTATCTATTAGTGGGGCCGTTGTCAAGAAAATGTGCTGCATGTATTTGAGGGGGTGGCATTTGATTGGTTGGTGAGAGTATAGTGTGGAGATAGGTTAGCAGGGGCCCAACGGGATGCCTTTCCTTTCAATCCAATGGTAGTCGCATGATCGCAAGGGCCCAAAATATTCCTTGCGATCATGCAAAAACTGTTGATCTTGCTTTATCTTCGAGCTCTATGAAGTGCCTCCTTTTCTAGTGACATGCTTGCTCTCTATTGGCTCCTAGGTGATGACTAAGATGTGTCAGTGGGACCATGTCAAAAGTTCTATGGATGTGTCAGAAGGTCCAAGATCTACAGTGGTCGCATGATCTCATAAAATCTTCTAACCCTATGAGGTCATCTGACAACTATCCGATGAGAATCTCTGGGTCGTGGGTTTGATGTGCTACTTGGTACTGATGTGCTTGCATATGATTGACTACTATGTGATGACGAGGACTCATCTATTAGTTTGATGTGTTGTGGGGTCCCAGTTCTAAAAGGATCTATGGTCGGTGCATGATCTGAAAGAATATTCGGGGGCCATGAGATCATGCACCTACCATTAGATTAGAATATTATCACTGTGGGTCTGATGTCAGGGAGGTAACGAGGTGTATGCCTACTAAGTGGCTGGAATGAATAGAAGAATGACATGTGGCAGGTCTAGGCCTAGAATTTGAAAGGATTCATCGATTTGGTAAATAAAGGTTTTCTTGTGTTCGCTTAATGTAACCCAAGGTTAGTTAAAAGTTTAGTGATTCAGCAAAATGCCTTGTTTACTGAATCACCTAACCAGACCAGGGTGAAGCTAAGGATTTCGTGACTCAAAAATGGGTCTTTAGTCATGTAGTCACTGAATGACTTAAAGGAATAAAACTCGAGGTGGGTCAAAACATGTTGACGTGCTAAAATCTCATTGGTCCTAACTTGCTAATATGGATTTGACTTTTCAAGGAGGGTTTGCGACTGTTATAAAGTTGATCTAGGTCATTCATCTGTCAGGAAGGGTTTCTCATCGATGAATATGTTTTAAAATTTTCCGCTAGCCATTATGATTTGAATTTGAATATATCTATGAAGGTTTTGCTATTCTTCTGCTCTTTCAGCCATGCATGATGTCGGGTAGCTCAAGAAATAAAGTTTTATGATAGTTGTGGTTGTGAAGATGATATAAGTGACTATTGGTTAGCGTTGCAGGGTCCTTTGCCATGTTTTAATGATAGGAGGTGCTAGAAAGAGTTGGTGCCACCTTTTGAGTAGTACCGTTCCCAGGGAAATATAATCAAATTTGGAGCCTTCATGGCTTAGTGGAGTTGTAGGTGGGTTGGTAGGTCGAGGTTGTTGTGTCTCCAGGCATTTTTAGTTTAGAAGAATCAACACACAAAGAAAAATATGATTTGATCACTGATGTTCTAAGATATTTTCATAATAAGTGATTAGTACCCTAGGATTTGATATCATTATTTAATTTTGTAACCCTAGTTAGGTTTTGACTCCTGCCTGCGTGCAGTTGAGTATGTATATATTGTATTTTTAGAGCTTTTGTGCTCAGAGTTGGACAATTGTAGAAGAAATTCATCTTTTCTTAAAGGTCATCTGTGGTATCATTTCTACCCTCTGGCTTATATAGTTGTAAAGTTCCCATTGATAATAAAAGCATTGTAGAGGTATTTTGTGACAATCCTTCATGTCCCTATGCTTCCTTGTTTGAATTATCTCTTATTGGATTGAAGTATATGATGTTTCAATGATATCTTAGGGTTCCTTATCCCTCTCTCTTTCTGTAACTATTGTGTGTTATTGTGGATGATTAGATGTGAATGCTTTTGTGGGTATACTTCAACCCCCTAACAATCTTATCTCATTCCTATGACGAGTTGTAGAAGTGAATGTTTGTTTGCAGGTCATAAATTGTGTCTAAATCCTCAGTAATGCTATTGTTTGTGAAATCCTCTTTTTCCCTAAAGAGCCTCTCTCTATTGCAGACCCTTCTATGAAATACTTATGCAAGCCTATTCAGTGAGTTGTGACCTCCTAGACCTAAGCCTTTGATTAATTTAATCCTCTATACAAAGATCCAAACCCTTTCGGTGCATCACCTAGTAGGTAGTTTTCTTTCAGTCATTTCCCTTTTCAAGCACTCCTTCTATCCCTTTCCCTCACAAGATTTACTTTTCATGTCTAGAAGCAAATTAAGGTGATTATCCAAGAGGAACCAGCCTAGAACCTAGAGGTCTCATCTCAGTTAGCATAGGTCCCACACCTGGAGATGATTCCCATGTTATACTAGGTTATCAAGACTACGAGAGCTTGAGACAAGGGTGCAAAATTAGTGTATAATAGAGACTCTAAGCTACAAGCTACGTGAGTGTCATCACATAGCCCTCACCCCTTGAGTAGTCCTATTACTAGCCACTCTTGGCCCCGGCCCCCAAGTAGGCACATGCGGAACTGAATGCCTCTTGTATAGGAAAGGTCATTCAGTCATACCTACGCATAGGTATCTTCTCCCACTTCCATCCTTAGTCTTTACTAGCACTAAAGGTATGGGTGAGGGACAATTAATCTTGATAAGTGTGTAATTTCCCATCCCAATAATCTACCATTCCCAATTCATTTATTTAGGTTATCACTTGATTAAATAACTCATAGTAGGTTATCCTGGTACTAGCCACTTAGGGCCCCGACCCCTCACTATGAGCCACTAACCTAGTGTACTTAGGTTCCCTAACATACATATAAAAATCATAAGAACATAATAGATTCATCATCAAGAATTCATATCAATTCCATAACAACATTTGATTGAGTTTAGGAAAACATACGTTGTCCCTAGTCCACTTGACAACCCTAAACCCAATATGGCATTCAGAATGTTCCAAACATATAAGAAGACATCCAAGTGATATTATAAATATATTTAGAGTACACATAGATATAATTAACCCAAAAAAAAATTCTAATAGCCTCTGGTAACCATACAAAACCCTAAAACTTAGTGGTGTTCTTAAACTGAATTATTTCAGGCAAGGATTAAATGCAAAGAATAGTCAGCATAGAACAGTCATCCATATCTTCCTCAAAACAAATAATAAAGATAATCTCTTTAGTGGAGATTTTGATAACATAATTATGGACTATCAATTTGATTTTTAGGAAGATCCAATGGTGGGAAAGAAAGTTATGACTTCTGGTTTAAAATAGAAAACTCTAGTTAGGGTTCAGACCTGCCTTCACTAAAAAGATTGTAATTTTCACAAAACATAATTAAAATTCTCAAAACCAATTTGAAATGAAAGATAAAACTTAGGATAATATCTGATATCAAATTCAGACTTTTATATAATCATATCAGCCTGTAACAAATGAATACATTTGGCAGAAAATTTAGAATCCAAAATGGACAGGCATAGTCTGCCAAAATGTCAAAAATAAGGCACTAATTAGACCCTAAAAAAAAATTCAGAGAGATACCCATTTGAGATCTGGACATTTTACTTCTAGAAAATCAATTTTGTAAAACCATAGATGCAATTTAAATTATTATAATAAAATATCTCAAAAAATGGGTTGCTAAAAATCCTAGGAATACACATGCCAATTCTTACAAACAAAAACTCAAAACTTTAAAATAACCATAGAAATGAAAAGTAAAGATATAATAAATAATGATAATATATAAATAGATCCATATTCTATTAGAGATATAAAATGACTAAAATATTCAATCCATACCTCATGTCCTACAAAGGTTGAATCGAAGAAGGAAGAAAACAAAAGAGAAGACAAATCCAAACTTGAGATGCATCCTTCAAACCCTATCCACTTTAAGAAATCTCCATGAAAGAAAGAAATAATTCCACAGAAAAGATTCTCTCTCTCAACTACTGAAATTCACACAAAAATGTCTCTCTCCCAAAAGTAAAGATAACCAAAAATTCTTAAAGACGTATGCTTACAAGCTCTCCCTCACATCTCCAAGTTTTCTCTCCAAAATCTCCATGAAAATTAAGGCCATCCTCTCCTCAATGCTTCAGCCCCAAAATCCCCTCTCTTCAAATGAGAAATTAGTGCATATAAATAGATTTCCAAAGGTTGAGAGGAAAAGTAACCAACTCCCAACTAACTCTTAACTAAAGGGTATTATAAAATAACTTAATATTGTACAACTATATTACTCAAATATACACATTATTAATAGTTAACAATTGAGAATAATATATCTCACATTATTTAATATTTAATTATTAATAATACTATACTTTACATTAATCCCAAAATATACACCATCAACAATATCTGCAATAATTAACATATAATCACATATAGATATATATATATATATATATATATATATATATATATATATATATATATATATATATATATATATATATATATATATATATATATATATATATATATATATATATATACATATACATGCCAAATACCAAACACTATAATATATAAGATTATGAAGTAATAGATCACAATATTATTACCTATTTATAATTACTATAGGATATAACACTGAGGTAGAATAAAATCACATGCCTTAAAATAAATCTAATCATCCAAAGAGGCCATAAAAATCAACTATGAAACATATCGAGAAAACCATAAGATCAAACAAGGTCAACCAAAGTCAACAAGGAAAGTCAAGCCAAACTCCTGACCAAGCATGAAACTCTGAAACAACATAGAAAGATTAACTAAGAATCATACCAAGAAGGAGAAATAAATAAAATGTGTAAACAAATCATACAACCAAATGAATTCAAGTGGCCACAAGGCACTAACTACAACAATGCCCAACCAGGTGCGCTAGATCTGAGTTTTTCACCCAAAGGTTGATTGGCAAAGAAGGAACCCTAATATTTCCAAATTGGAATAATGACAAAGGAAGACTCATGTAGGGACCTTAGTACTATCTCCATAACAAAAACCATCGAAGATTTGAGGGCATGCTCAGACCTATGAAGCCAGGTGAAGTCGATGCCCGGTACTTGCAAGCTTGCATCAGAAAGAATAAATACATATGCATGGATATACATATGAAAGAAGACATTGCAAATAGATGACTAGGATCGATACATCATGTGGACCTCAACTATGTGAGTAACTACAACTTCATCCTTAATCATGAAAACACATCATGTATATATATATATATATACACACACACACACTCAAAGCATGTAGCATCATCATAACAAAGGTTAGAATCTCAAGCATTGTGTTAGTCTCTTATCAATACAAATAATAAATCAACATAATCAAATCATCAAGTGAGATACAAGATTCATCCAAAGTAACCTTAATAGAAGAAAATATAGATAATCACTTATATATATCTATCAAGTACATATCATATAACATCCTAACTATATTCATAAAGGTCTTGAAGGTACTCAATACATACACAGAGATAAATACATACAAAAATGATACCTTTAGATAGTATGTCTAATATTAGAATCCTTGAGTACTAGCTTATGAAATTATTATAAACAAACTATAGGAATAGATCAAACAAGTATCATGAACAACTTAAGCTGTAAGAACACATCAAAAGTTCTTAATTCTTTCAAAAAAAATACAAAACTTATATTAGGGTTAGAGGGGTATTACAAGTTCCACAATAGTGGTCTCTATCATCTCTTCTTTTTTTGTAGCTTCCTGTTCCTCAAAGGTCGAATTGTCAACAATGTTCTCCAAATTCTTGAATACATTCTCATCAGTATCCAAGGTGATTTTTGTACCTTCTACATTAATCGTTTCATCTTCAATATTAATAGCTAGAGAAGAGGGAATGTCCTCTTGTACTTTCTCACCTGCTTTCTCTACTGCAACTAATGATTCTCCAACATACTCTGCCATAACCTTGATAATTGCATGTTCAGTCTCAGAATTTACTTCTTCATACCTACCTCCCATAATCTAAATTGTTCTCCTTTTGGTTCTCAGATGCGTTCTTAGGGCCTTCATAATCTGGTTGAAATGAGCTTCATCTATTATCTCACAAAGCTTCCTCACAAGCTTTTCTCTGATAGCTATTTTTTCATCTGATTCTCTCTTCTTTCTATTCAGAAGTTTGTTATAAAGATCATCAGGTATTTGTCCTTGAATGGTATCAAACTAATTGCCAATCAAGATCATATGCTTCACAACTGCACTCTCTAGATTAAGTCTATTAGTATAATCATAAAGATTGTAATATTTTTTCATTCTTGCAAAGTCACCATTCTCAATAATCTATCATTAAGCTTTTCAACTTTTGCTTTCCAAGATTTCTTCTTTGTAGTGACATCATCTTTAACCTCTGCAATCTTTCTTAGAATAGATTGCACTAGAGTTTTATGCCTCTTTCCTGGTTCAGTGGCACTCTCCTTAACTCTTTTGCTAGGTGTGGAGGAAGTGGATATAGTAGACATCTTTGTTTCTATGTCCTTCTCAGGTACTTCCACTTTCACCTTTACTTGTGGTTCTTCTTGTGGCACTGCAATTGATGATAAAGGAGGGATAGACAAAACTTCCTTTTGGCCACTCTTTCTAATTGCTGCTACTGTCTGCTTTGCTACCAAAAACTCTCTCTCTGTCATTCCTGTATCCTTTAATATTTTCTTAATGGTTCTCTCAACTCTCTTCTTAGATCATTTCTCTTCAATTAGAATCTTTGCAGAGTTGAAGTTCTCCTCAAAGGTTCCAAACCTATTACACTGAGTGTCCAACTTACACTTCAGTAGTCTGCTGTTCACACTCTTCAGTTTCTACCTCAGATATTTCATAGCCAAGAGGGTCTATGAAATCTGTTCTAGGCTCTACTGCTTCAATATAGGTAAGGTTAGTATCCACCATAAAACATATATCATCTTTTTATTTCTCAACAAGAGACTTAGGGATCCTTGATCTGCTAGACACAATATTTTGAAATGTCTTAATAACAAGTACTACACTTTCATTAACACTGTCAATAACATGCTTTCTATATACTACATTAATCCTTTCCATTATGGTTTGTCCATGATTCCAATCATTTCCTATGGTGTAAGGAAATCTCCTCAAAAGATGGAAGAACATGTATGTGATTAGGGATGAGAACCTAAACTGTGTATACTTAGTTTTCTTGATCTTCTCCAAATTCTCAAACAATTGAATTCTAAGAATTTCACACATATCAACTAGTACCCTATCAACACACATAAGATAAGCTGCATGTACCATTCTAGCTGCCATGTCATCTTCTCTTGAATTAGCACAAAACTTAGTAGTTAGGATCTTGCATATGTATCTCACATCAACTTTTTTGATCTTGCTAATCACAATTCCTCTACCATTATAGGATGAATTAGTGTTTTCAATGACTATTTTTCTCATTAAAAGGAATAGCTCCAGTCTTTGATAATCCAATGACTTCATGAATCAAATCAGCTGTAATATCTATCACTCTATCCTCTAGCCAAAACTTTCCATTATGAATTCTACTCAAAATGATCTTACTACATTCTTCATTATCAAATTCATACTGTAATCCATATTTGACAATTTCATCATGTTCCAAGTATTCAAAACCTTGTTTCACTGTCATATCCTGATTGTACATCTTCTGATATTCATCTATAAAATCATTATCATTTACTGTCTCTAGTTTGTATCCAAGATAACTCCTGACATTCTCTAAATGTAAAACTCTGTCTGGTGCAAATGATAATGCAAACCTAGGGTCTTCTTCTAATGGTTCTATTGGTTCCCTTTTCAATTTAGGTCTATTCTTATCTTTGACATTGTTTATTAATGAAACATCCATGATTTCTTCAAATGCCTTTACTAATTCAAAGATTTGTCAAGTAAAATACCTCAATTTCATGATTTTAGGGCTTGCGTAGATTCAGCACACAATTCTTTTCCAAATCCTTGCAAAATGCTTTCTATCAATGCTCTTTGATCTCCTTGACACTTGAATTCACTTTGATGATCAAATAATACCGATCATAACCTTTTATTAATTCAATCTCACTTAGATTTGACATCGCATTCAATTCTTTTTTCGCTTCTTTCCAAAAAGTTGTCTTTGCTATCCTGCAAAACTTAAAACTTCTTACAATCTCGCAAAACATAATATTTTTCTTTGCACTCTTAACCATAGCATTAGAGTATCCTAAAATACCTTGCATTAACTACGCAAGACTCAATTCATGATATATCTACTTCTATATTAAATCTAAGTTCCTATTCTACTGTAATTTACATGAATTAAGTACTTTCAGATAGGTCAGGTAAAGATTCATTATTACCTTTCAATACTTCACCTTTCTGATTACCTTCAATGTTGAATATGTCTCCTTGATCTATGCTTTTGATAAACTTCACTTCATCTAAATTACTACAGCATCCTTTCTGACTGTTACTAGCATCTTCATTTCTTCTTGAATGATTCATGGGGTTAGGATTAGGATAAAAAACTCTATTGCTCATTCTGCAAAACCTTGTTGTATGTCCAATCTTGTTACATATCTGACAAACAATTCCATTGTTTCCATATCTTGGTCCAGGTTGATTGATTTGTGATCTATAGTTTCTAGCAATGTGTCCAACCTTGTTGCATCTATAACATACTACTCCACTTCTTCTATTCATATATTCAATAGGTTTCTTATCTGCATTGTTGGTATTCCTAAACATTCTACTATCATCATTATTCTCAATAAATTTAGGTTTCCTACAATCAATGACTCTATGTCCAAAGCCATGACAATTGTAACAATAACCATTAAGAGGTTTAAATTTTTTACCTGTGCAATCTATCTTCATATGACCAATAGTATTACAAGAAAAACATCTACCTTTGAATTCTCTTTGCATATCTTTGGGTGATTCCTCTTTCTTTGGTGATTCTTCTTCTTTAGGTGTATCTTTAGATTTGTTGATTTCATCAAGCTTCTTCTCATCCATGCTTTTAGATATCTTCAGATCTGGTTCCTTGCCTTCATCATTTTCTTCAAAAGTGTTGAATCCAAGACCAGTCTTATCATAGAATGGTTTTTGATAGGATATTTGTTCTTCAATCTTCTCACTAGTTGAATATGGCCTTTCAATTTGTTATTTGGATTGAGTCAGTTCACCTTTCACAATATTATTGTATTTCTCAAGTTCATCATACTGCAAATTGACTTTCTCAAGTTCAAATGTTACTTTAGAAAGTTTAGATTTCAGTCCTTCATTTTTAGTCTTTAGAATTTCATTCTTAGATTTCAGATTTGTTTCATTCTTTCCCTTTCCATCTTTCAAACTAAGCTTAAAATTTTCTATCTTCAATTCATGCTTAAGGATCTCATTTTCTTTTTCCATATTGTCATCACAATCTTCAATAAAAACTTCGGATTCTTTTTCAAATCTCAGATCTTCAATTTTTTTTTCTAGTTTCTCAATGAGGTTCTTTCCATCATCATACTTTCTTTTCAAAGTATCTTTTTCAATAGTAAGAAAGTCAATCTATTCAAGAGCTTCTTCAAGATTCTTCTATAGTTGATCCATATCCATAGAGATATTACTCAAGCTGCTAGGCTTTCCTTGAATGATTCTTTTATGAGTAACTAACCTCTGATACCAATTGTTAGAAATAGGGAATACTGAGAGTGCGGGGGGGGGGTGCATTAGTATTCTACAAACTTTATCATTTTCCCAATTATGGATATAACATATTATCTTTATACATGCATAACATAAAAAGCTAAACAACATGCATAACAATAAAGAACTCATAACACATTATTTGTTCTCGAGGAAACCATGGCCAAGGGAAAACCCCTATGGTGATGGTACCCAAAAATATTCACTAATCAAAATTATCTTGTTAAGGATGTTGACCTTGTTAGGATTCTATTATAAGCATACAGTGTATCAGTCCTGATTAAGGGACTATAGGCCTTGTTAGAAGCCTCAACCCTATTAGGAGTTGTAGTACAAAATGTGATTACCAGATGAGCCCACTACCCAAACAAGTAATGTACAATATACACTGATTACAAAATATTTTAAGGTAAATAACCTTATACTACTTGCATCAATATCACTTCATTGCTCTTTCACTATCGCTATTACATATGCTTCATATACTTTGCATCATAATTGCCACTTGTAACAATTACTTTCACTTTACAATTACAATTACATTTATATTTATACCAATAGATTTATAAAAGAGTTAACATCTAGGATTTCATCCCTTTATATTTTTAAGTCATTATTTTGATAAACAAAATAATCCCTTAACACTTTACTAGTTCTATCTTCATATTCTGTCCTGTCGGCTTCACACTATCTTTGGTAAAACTGTCATAACTTCTTCCGTACATGTCGTACTAACTTGGGCTCTGAGATGGGGGATCAATAGACATCATAGAGTCTATGTTAAAGTGTGCAAGCAATGAACTTACTCTAGTCAACATCACAAACAAAAATTGTATCCAGGTTCACTGGTAAAACACTGTCTCACACTTAGACAAATTTGCAATGCACTCTGTCATACTTGCTCTTTGACTTGTGCGATCTTCATGAGGATCATATGTTTCCATAATGACAACATCTATGCAATCAACTCAGCCAAATTTCCAACAAACATCAAGAGGAGGTGCACTGACATCAAGAGGAGGTGCACCGGCATCAGGTCACGGATCAGGACATGGCCCTAGTTGAGCGACCATGTTATTTTAGATATTTCATGTGACATTTCATATATACATGCTATAACATTTCATAGATATTTCATTTTAGAGATTTCATATATACATGTAGATATTTTAATCATTTCATATTTTATACATTACATTACTTATTTTAGATATTACATGTTACATATTTTATACATGTACATGGTATATGGTTGTGTGTTATTTCATATTTTATACATCACATTACATATTTCAGACATTACATGTTACATATTTTATAAATGTACATGGTATATGGTTGTGTGTTATTTCATATTTTATACATCACATTACATATTTCAGACATTACAAGTTACATATTTTATACATGTTTTTGATTAAAAAAGTAGCAAGAGGGTGCTGGCTCAAGGAACAAAGGACTAAGAGAACATTAATAGCACATTAATGGAACTAGTCTAAGAGCAGATAATTAGTAGAAAAATGTTATCCATTCTACCTTTATCAAAGACAAACTTAAAGATCATCTTGGGACAAGCCCCCACAAAAGATGCAAGATTTAACCAAAAACAAAAACAAAGGACCCGAGTGAGCCCTTTAAAATTTTTAGCAATCATCCAATCACAGGAAGAAAAGAAACTAAAAGAGAGAGACACTTTCATCACCATAACACCGAAGAAGTAAGCTTAGGCCGCAGATAGCCTATCCATCTTTCTCTATCAAAAATGAAGTTCCAGAAACTACTACACCTCTAGCCCAAACCAACATTGTCCAAGATACTCCACCCCGCTATAAACTCCTAGTCCACCTCAATAGAAAAAGGGTCCACCTGAATAGGAGCAAAGAGGATAAAGATCAAAATAACAAGGCTGAAGCTGTAACATCTCCTTCCAGTAGCACAACCACAAGAGGTAGCCCAAAACAACTCCACCTTAATAGGAGTCTCCTCCACCTCCAAGTTCATGAACATAATCTCCACCTCAATAGGAGACTGCTCCACCTCCATAGTAGGCTTCCACCACTCCTTTGCAAGAGGAGCACCCACACTCAACATCTCCTTAATCCAACACCGAGCCACCTCAATAAGAAGAAGATTGGAAGAATGAAGAAGGAGAGTAACCTTCAGTAGCCACTGAACCCTTAAGTGAAACCCCACCACAAAATAGGGCTACACCATAGGGTGGAGAGGGGGGAAACCCAAAAAACCCCAAAAACCAAGCATGGGAGGAGTAAAAAAGCATCTAAAACTGGTGCATCTCCCATCATGAGAAGTTTCAAGGTGCACAACACTTAGAACAACCCTAAAAGGACCAACACTACTCTCCCACCCAACAAAAGGGATTTTCAAAACCCAGAGAGTGGTCGCCCAGAGAGAGCCCCAAAAGAGGAACCAACACAGCCACCCACCAAAGCTGGGGATCAGAAGAAAAAAGGAGCCTTTCCACACCAAAGAAATAGGAGGTAGGAAAAGCCTCAAGAAGCAATGCCACATAGCATCAACAAAGAGCTCAACAGAAATAGAGAGGAGGAAAATTAACCAGATAGGAAAATAACTATCCCCCTACACCAAAAGAGGTTGAACCCTAATACCCAACAAGCCCAAAAGCTAAAAAGAAAACACATCTTCCATCGGAGAGAACCCCAAAAACCTTGCACTACATGAAAGGAAGAAAGGGGAATGGGACAGATCCTCCAAAAGAGTCTCCACAAAGCCACCAGAACTAGCCCCTTCAAAGAGAAGGACCACACCACCAACAAGGCAAGCACACAAAAGTTCAAAAGAAATCCTAACCCCAAAAAACCTACACCAAACATCCTTATGCTGAACCAGAGTCAAAGGAAGAGGGGCGAGGAAAGATAAAAAAAGAGCATCACAGTTAGCAAAGGAGAAGACAGCTTTGTGAACATCTCCAGCAGTCCTAGTGCCAGTGAGACCAGTCTAGTTCCACACCAGGAAAGTCACATACCAAGGGACACCATGCTCCAAAAGAGAAGGGGGAAAAATCCCACCGCAGGGATGATAGCCCCCCAGTGCTAGACCCTACAAAATCTCAGGCAGGTCATCTTCATTGTCCTCGAGATCACACAACTCCCATGAACCAGAAACCCTAGAGCCCGATGCCCTGTTCCTGTTGTATGTTCATGTATTATTTCATCTTTTAGACTTAGTTTTATACATGTGTTATGTATACATTATGTTAAGGTGAGGTAATTAATCAAACCATACATTTAATTAACTAACTAATTAATGAAAGCATATAATTAATTAACTAACATACATGTAAGTAAAAAATAATTAAATAAGTAACTAGCTAACTAACATAATTAGGTAACCTAACTAACATAATTAAGTAAGTAACTAATATAATTAACTAACATAATTAGGTAACTAACATAATTAAGTAAGTAACTAACATAATTAAGTAATCTAACTAACATAATTAGGTAACTAACACAATTAATTAACTAACTAACTAATGTCTTAAGGGGAGGTAATACATGAAAGCATATAATTAATTTTAAGTAACTATCATAATTAACTAAATTATAATTACCAATTAGGACAATTAGGACAATTAATTAAGTAACTAACATAACTAACTAACATAATTAGGTAACTAACATAATTAAGTAAGTAACTAACATAATTAAGTAATCTAACTAAGATAATTAGGTAACTAACATAATTAAGTAACTAACATAATTAACTAATCTAACTAACATAATTAGGTAACTAACATAATTAAGTAACCAACTAACTAATTTCTTAAGGGGAGGTCTTAAGGGGAGGTAATGCATGAAAGCATATAATTAATTTTAAGTAACTATCATAATTAACTAAAGCATAATTACCAAAAGCATTAATCAAAGCATACATTTAATTAACTAAGTAATTAATCAAAGCATACAATTAATTAACTAACATACATACATAAAAATATATAATATATATCTATGAGTTCAAACATGAAAATTCAAACTATAGAGTTCAAATATGAAAGTGAAAGATCTACAAAAAGAAGTTTATTTTGAAGCTTTTGGCTCCTCTCTATCTTTTATTATCTCCAAAAAAATTTCATGTTCTTCAATAGACAACCTCCACTTCTGATTGCTATGTTTTCTTTTTGGCAATGTCTCGAATTGCATCTTTGTTGCTATAACCAAGTGACTATAATGTAGAACTTTTTGGTGATACATGTATTCAATAAATTGAACACCATTTCTATCGACCTTTATTTGCTGATAATAGGTTCCTTCAATAACAACTGAACCAATTGGATATGTTTGTCCATCACCATCTACAGTTTGTTCTATCAACTTGTATTCTACTTTCGTGCATCTTAGTAGATAATAATCTACACTTTCTACATTGTCACGATCTGCAGCTACAACGAAAATATCACCTATACAAATAGATTTTATTAAAATTAAACATCACTTATACGATAAATTAAAATTAAATAAAAGAACATGTATGTGCATGCACCTGTAACAACTAAATCATAAACATGCTCATCATTAGCTGAATATATAGGATCATGAATGTTTATGTCAATGTCATCATCTTCATAAGGAGGCATTTTGATTAACTCCTTCATATCCCATCATGAAACATATCCATTTGCAATATTCTCACATTGACTCAATGGATTGTCCTCAATGCAGTGAGCACAAAAACATGATTTTTCTCTTACTTAAATCAAAAGAGGTTTGTGTTGTCCAGTAGTGATCAATTGATGTAAACTTCTAATACTAACAATTATTTGACAATTGTAAGGATTAGATTGGTCTATATCTGTTACAAATATGAAATGAAAGTTGCACATTTTTTGATCAACAATTATAAAAAGATAGACATGAACACAAAATCAAAATTTAATTTAAAATTTTACAACAAAATATAACATTTGTTTTATATGGTGTCCCGAGGAGAAAAATGACTTTGACAACATTCAACAATTTTCTTTGAATTCTCTATCATGTTACCTGTACATTTTTGAATTATCAGTTTAAGGAAAATCGATCTAAGCTATATATATATATATATATATATATATATATATATATATATATATATATATATATATATATATATATATATATATATATATATATATATATATATATATATATATATATATATATATATATATGTATATAGATATAGACATAGACATAGACATAGACATAGACATAGACATAGACATATACATATACATATACATATACATATATATATATAGATATATATATATATATACATATATGTATATATATATACATATATGTATATATATATACATATATGTATATATATACATATATGTATATATATACATATATGTATATATATACACATATATGTATATATATACACATATATGTATATATATACAGATATGTATATATATATACATATATGTATATATATATACATATATGTATATATATATACATATATGTATATATATATATACATATATGTATATATATATACATATATGTATATATATATACATATCTGTATATATATATACATATATGTATATATATATACATATATGTATATATATATACATATATGTATATATATATATATGTATATGTATATGTATATGTATACATATACATATGTGTGTGTGTGTGTGTGTGTGTAGAACACCATTTCTACCTGCAAGTTCATGTTGGCAAAGTGCACGCTTCACACATGCTCCTGCTCCATCGTGCTCTCCTTTTCCATGTCCACTTTCAAACAAGTTCCACAAAAACTTAACATTGCATCTAGCATGTTGCATGGCTAGCCAATTAAAGGCTTTTGCAGATTTAAATTGTCCTACAAAATTAAGTTGCACATACATACATACATGTCATCCTTTAATAATTTAACAAATAATTAAATGGCAATGAAAATAAATTGAAGTATCTATACACATACCTATACAACCATCAGACCAAATCCAATGTTGTGAAGCATTTATCCCATGATTCACAATATCTTCAAAAACATTGTGAAACAATGAGCCACATAGCTCCTATCATGAACCTTATCATCACTGATATAGAAATGAACCTCCTTTATGATAATGCATTCATTTGGATCAAGACTTTCTACCTCATCCAAATAATATTTTGCATGTCTATAGGTCACTTGCACAAATATTGCAACCTAATCAAAATGATAATACTGAGATTGAAGCTCTTTGTGAGGGGAAAATGTATAGTTCTCAGAGAAATCTACAATTGAAAGAATACAACCAGGTGGAAAACAATATTTGGAATCATGAAACTATTTAGCTTGCCATCATGCACCATGACAATGTTGGATATGTGGATAAATTAGAGTATGACATCTGGTCATAAACTCAAGGTAGGTCAATTCACTCTCCTTCAATACAAGTTTTTTTTATTCATCTCCGCTCTTTGTTCGCTATGTCTCATATTCAAATCTTTTCCACAAAACTGGTGTTGAAACATTACTATTCTCAATTTGTAATAGAAATGTATGCAAATCTCCATAATCACTACATGCATTCTTTATACACTGTACTTTGAACTCATCTAAATCTTATAATTTATCACATAAAATAGACTTCACAAATTATGTTGTACTTCCAGGGATGACCATAGTTGAATCAAGAACTGCTATAAATTTTTTATATGATTGCAAGTATAGATAAAACTCAACATGATTTCAACAACAACAAGTTTCACGAACCTTATTTATGAGTACAAAGTAAGGGCGCAACCTCTCAAACATTCTTTGACATATTTTCACATTTAAAAATTCTTTCTTGAATGCTTCTAATAATTCACTTTGTGTTGTATCTATAAAATGTTTTGGATGTGTAATGTTCATACCAGTCTCTTCATCTTTCATTTATATTGTATCCCTTATATTAGAAGAAACATGAGAGTGAGTGGTCCAATATTCAATGACCTATTTTTTTGCATGTTCATAAATTCTATCTTTTCGAGGAAGCCTACAAATATTTACCCATTTTTTTTCAATGTTTTCGTCTAACATATTTCTCTTCCTAATATATCTTTGAATAGTTCTTCTAGATACATTCAGTAAATCAAAAATTGCATGCACTTGTTTTCTCTGTGTCAACCTCCTACTAGATAAAGTAGTCATAATTGTTCTATGTGTAGCACTTAAATCAGCTCCTCAACTTGTGTTATTAATGTTGTTCAATGTATGTTATAAATTTTGAACTATTGTTTGATTTACATTGTCTCCTAAGTTTTTCTTGTTGTCAACACCCAACAACTGCAAAACAAGAGTCATTTCTTTTTTCCTGAATAACCTAACAAATAATTGAGCTCTTGCAACCATACTTTTATTTTCAAAATAGTCATCCCAAAGTTTTTTGAATGAGTTTTAATTGTACTTTCAGATAACATTTCTTCAGATGAAATTTGACTGAAAAATGAATCCTCATTCATCTCCATCAAATTGCCCATGCCAAAAGATATATTTCCACCTCTAGAACTACCAATTTTTTCCCCTACTTGAATTGCATCTTCTTGAATATCAATAGGTTCTTCTTGAACTTCAACAAGTTGATCTTGATTATGTTTTGTCTAACTTTTCTGGTCATCCTTTGCTCAATCATATTTTCTTAATCTATTCCTTTTATTCCCCATTGCAAAAACTATTTAGATTGAAAAATATAAAAGAATCACTTAACTGGAAAAAATCATACATTTCTATAAAAAGTTTACACTTATAAGCAACCTAAATATATACATATTTATCATTCACAAAATCATAACAATCTAATCTTGTAAAATTTCTCAAGGACAATGAAAAAAATACAATCACTCCAAAATCATCAACCTATCTTGGAAACACAATGAAGACAATATTTTCCAAAGAATAATTGCAAAAAAAGTTTCCAAACCCTACCTTAAACCACCACTCTATAGAAACCATGCAAAGAACAATCCAACAACCCTCAAATTTCCCAAATCTTTCACAATCATCCAATTCAATCTCAGAGCCAAAATCTATAAACCTGTATATCGAATACTAGCCAAAATCCTCTTAATAAAGAAAATCGAATAAGGATTTCAATGCATGCAACACCATAAATAGGTAAACAACCCTATAAAAAATAGAAAAGAATCATTTAACTTGAAAATACTAAATCAAAACTTGACATGTAATACCCAAATATAAAATAAAAATCATTAATAAATTTCAAAAAACTATTAAAAATCAGTTAATTCAAGATAAAAACCACTTAACTCTTACAAATAAAATTAAAATAATTTATAGATTTAAAAAAACTATTAAAAATCTTTTTAAAAAAAATGATTTTATTTTAAAAATTGGCCGCATTGTGAAAATTTGGATTTAAGGGGCTTGGCCATGCACGGGACCGTGTTTGGTCACCTAATAGGTCTAGCCAGACTGGGTCTAGCTTGATCTATGTGGAATCCTATTTGGCAGCCAAGTAAGCAAAAAAGGTTGGCTCTCAGAAGTTCTCACTTCTAGACCTGAATTCTCTATCAAAATTTACCTTTCTGTAAAATCTAAAAATACCATTTTGTAGAGCTCAGAGTCAAGATTATGGTCATGTAATTTTGATCATGTTTTGATTTCATATAATATATTATAAGTTGAAAATACTTCAAGTAGGTATTTTAACATTTAAGAACAGGCTCGTTCAAAAAATATTAAAAATAACAAATCATGTTAGAAAAATTAAAAATTTATATTTAACACTAGAGGAGAGAGTCCTCTTCAAGAATATATAATTTTTTTTCTTAATGGTGTAGATTTCATAGAGAAAATTAGACGCAAAAAAAAAACTATTGATTTCGGGTAACACCGACTTTGGATAGTTATAACAGACAAAATATATGCCGAAATCCAATCTTTGTTTTTTTTTCCACTAGCTATACATGTCATCTAAAAAATCTTATGGAATTAGAGGAAAATATATTATTTGCATATAGTTTTTTTACGTGAACTAGATCCTAGAGTTTCGACATATTTCAACAATAAAAAAAATGGACTTCAAAAATTAAAAAATTATGTCAATTTTTGTTCAATTTTTTTAAAGAGAATTATAAGCATAAAATTTATCAAAATTTACACATTTCATTAGTTTACATTATCTTCAAATTCTAAACACAAATGCCACTTTTATGTCATTAAAGTTGAAAATTTTGAATGTTGTCATCCTTTTCCTTTATAAAAGTGTGACACAGGTTTGTACTTTTACCCATAAAGATACATAAATGTGTCTTGGGACATCCTAAGATATGTTAATGGGTCTTGAGGATCCAAAGGGGTTATATTTGTCTTAAAATGTCGTAAGGGATGTATAATGGTCCAATAATGTTAATGGTTCGTAGGTGTGATAACTGGTCTAAGGGATCTTTGGTTACATTAATTGATCCTAGTATGTCTTAAGGTTTCTTGAGGGAAACAATGGGTCTTGTGTATCTTAAGATAGTCTAAGGGATGGATAAGGGTCCTAAAGTGTCTTAAGGGGTCGTGGGTAACATAAGAGGTCCTAAGGGGTCCTAGGTTACATTAGTGGATCCTCGTATGTATTAATTGAATCTAAGATACATAAATGTGTCCTAGGACAACCTAAGATATGTAAATGGGTCTTGACGATTTGAAGGGGTCATTTGTGTCTTAAAATGTTGCAAGGGATGTACAATGGTCCAATAATGTTAATGGGTCATAGGTGTGATAAGTGGTCTAAGGGATCTTAGGTTACATTTATTGCTACTAGTATGTCTTAAGAGTTCTTCTGGGCAATGATGGGTTTGCATATGTAAATTAATAGAAGCTAAGATAGATGAACATGGGTCCTAGGACATTTGAAGATATAATAATGGGTTGTATGGGTCCTAAGGGGTCCAATGTGTCTTAAGATGTCATAAGTGATGTGCAAGGGTCCTAGAATATCTTAAGGGGTTGTAGGCATCATAACAGGTCCTAAGAGATCATAAGTTACATTAATTCATCCTAATATTTACTAACTTTAAAAGAAATTTAAAAACAAATAGTTTTAATAATTTCTATAAGATCTTAATGTTTTCTAACATTTTCTAACATTTCTACTACGGTTTCTAATATTTTCTATCATTTTCTAACATATTCTAATATTTATACTACAGTTTTTAATGTTTTCTAACATTTTCTAACAATTCTACTATGATTTACTAACATTTTCTAACATATTCTAATATTTAACTATGATTTTCTAACACATTCTAACATTTATACTTCAATTTTTAATGTTTTCTAACATTTTCTAACAATTCTACTATGATTTTCTAACATTTTCTAACATTCTACTATCATTTTCTAACATATTCTAATATTTAACTACGATTTTCTAACATATACTAACATTTATAGTACAATTTTTAATGTTTTCTAACATTTTCTAACAATTCTACATTTTCTAACATTCTACTATCATTTTCTAACATATTCTAATATTTAACTATGATTTTCTAACATATTCTAACATTTATACTATGGTTTTAAATATTTTCTAACATTTTCTAACAATTCTACTATGATTTTCTAACATTTTCTAACATTTTCTAATTCTTAACTATAATTTTCTAACATATTCTAACATTTATACTATGGTTTTTAATATTTTCTAACATTTTCTAATAATTCTACTATAATTTTCTAACATTCTACTATCATTTTCTAACATAATCTAATATTTAACTATAATTTTCTAACATATTCTAACATGTATACTACAGTTTTTAATGTTTTCTAACATTTTCTAATAATTCTACTATGATTTTCTAACGTTCTACTATCATTTTCTAACATATTCTAATATTTAACTACAATTTTCTAACATTTCTACAATCTAAAAATTATTTAAAATAGATAACTAACTAAAATAAATATAAAACATATAATTTACAATAAAAAATGATAAAAATGTGTGCACCTAATACTACTAACAATCTGAAGAGGTAAAAAAAGATCGAGAAATGTTGATGTCGTACAGAACGTCACTGGTTCGCTCTAAGCCCTGGGCCCACAAAATCCAAATAGTAAATAATGAAAATAAAAAATGGAATGCCAAAAATTTATAGAGAAATTTGGCCAAAAGGGGCTTCGTGTGAAGACCCCCTTCGCGCAAAGTCCCCTGCATAGTGTACTTCGCACGAAGGTGGGTCTATGCGTGAAGTACCCTACAAAGGGTACTTTGCGCGAAGGGGGTCTTCCACTTCGCCCGAAGTACCCACTTGGAGCGAAGGCCCTATTTTTTTTTTCCTTTAGAATGTTGATTTTCTTCATCCCAAAAAGTGGGACACACTATTGTGTTTTGACTCTAGCGCAACTTTACATTTTGGAAATGTTGCATTTTGCCACTTTTATGTAATTTATGCATCCTTGATACAATGACTTCGAAATACTTTAGGACCCTTTCAGATACCTTTAAATAGATTTAAATAAAATATTTAGATCATTTTACCCTTCCCTGGATTAGTTATCTTACTCTGACCAACTCAGGACCTCAATAGAACTATTATGACAACTTGGAAATTTCAATGTCATTGATTACATAGTTTTGCCAACCTTTACATGTGGAGTCAATACCAATTGCAATGAATCAAATATATTATGATTAAACAAAATACAATCCAATTTATCACATTATGACTTCTGACCTTCGAATATTGATGTATGTTAGCTACTCCTACACCATACTCTTCCACCTTGGAAAATTTACAAGTCCCTTGCAAATCTGAATAAAGTGACCTACAAATTTTTTTGACTGAATTCATCAAATTCAAATTTTTCTTCATTCATCTTTTCCTCTACACTTTTTCTTTGCTTCTTGTCTTCTTGACTTCTTCATGCATCTTAGCTTCTTGTACATCATGGATGTCTCTTCTACATTTTTCTTCAAATAATCTTCTAGTTACTCCTTTCAATAGAGTATGTAATGCCTTCTTTTAGTGGTACTTCTACAAATCACAAGTCCACCTCTCCATGTTGTATCATCAACAACTACTTGTGCCTCACCCAGGATTCCATTCCTTGCTTCTCACCCTAGTAATTTTGGCAACCAACCAGACCATCTTCTTTGGCCCTTTTCACATACCCCCATGTCTGCCTACCTATACCTAGTGGACATGCACCCTACAACAAAAAAATTCACCAGCAAAAATCAATAGAACCAAACTCATTATGCTCAACCTAGATCTTTTACTCAACTTTGATAACAGTTGATGTAGAGACTCCACTATTCAACCCCTACAAGGACTTCCTGTCCCAACCTTGATAGTAAGGTTCCCTCTCATATATTTATCAACAAAATTTGAAGCAATAATAAATGCATAATCCTTCTAGGTTCATCCTTTCAAGAACCAAAACAATATTCTATTCTAGGCCATTCAATAGTTATTCTTACCATTCACTCATCAATCAACATCCTTGTTCCGTCTACATTTCATTACTCCTTGAAAGAATCCATTATGGGACTATTCACCATCCTCATTTCTTTCCTCTATATATAGCCTATACCTACAGTCATATGACCAATACATCTTTAATACCATGCAATACATCATTGCTCCATTCCTCAAGAGAAATATAAAACATGGATGTATAATATGTTATTTATTTATTCAATCCTTCATTGTCCATGTTCTTACAATGACCCTGCATTCAAAACAACCTTCACCTTACATACAAGAAATCCCTTTCCATTCCATTTAATAAAAAATACATTCATCCATTAAACTATTTGATCACTCATTATAATGGATAACAAAACAAGTCTATGACTATCCACATTCAGATAGTTTTGATATACCCATACTCAATCAATGAAAACTTTCAAACCAAAGATTATTTTTAAAATAGATTCAGTGAGAATCTAGGGAATTAGGTTCTAGAAAAAATATCCAAACATTATCCCAATCCAATAATTAAATAATGAGTTATTCCCCCAGTACAAAGACTATAATTTACTATCAAAATACGGTCAAAATGAATAATCTTCCACTTTAAATCCACTATGACATCAAATATATCATCCACAACATAGTATTTTGAACCCAAACCAAATTAATTTGAAAGGTACTTGAACCTAATTTAAATGGACCAGATCTCAATTTTATTTCATTGATACATTTGGGAGATAATTACAAACCTTCATGGACATGGTGGCTAACAAGAGTTTAATGGAAGTTTTTGCAAAACCCAATAGATCTTTCATAATACCTTATCTCTGACCACTAAAATCGATCCAAAGTCATCTTAACTCATCCAGATTTAATTTCCAATAAATTTAAATATAAGTTCAATCCATTGAGACATCAAATAAATAATTTAATCAGTCATGAACATGACTGTTCCAAGAATCTATCGACTTGCAAATCACAAACTACAAAACTCTTTATTGATTTTTCAAATCTTATACATTAATTTTTTTTTCCTGGATATCTTCTTCATCCTTTCACATGAGAAAAGAATCCATAGATATTCATAGGCAACTTGGCCCTTGTTCCTAATTATCTTTTTATTTCTACAGAACTGGCAGTTAGAGGGCTTCTTGATTGAACTTAAAAAGTATCTCTCTAACTTGATACCCATGACCCAATTAATCCAAATTCACCTTTTTATAATGTTTCTTGACATTTCCAAACTTCTCTACCTTTCTTGAACCAACCAACTAATCCTTCTAAAACTTGTCAGTGCAACTTTACATTTTGGAAATGTTGTATTTTTCCACTTTTATGTAATTTGTGCATCCTTGACACAATGACTTAAAAAATCTTTAGGACCCTTTCACATACCTTTAAATGTATTTAAATAACATCTCTACATAATTTTACCCTTGGGTTAGTTAAATTACTATGACCAACTCAAGACGTCAACAAGACTATGATGACAACTTGTAAATTTCAATGCCATTGATTACATAGTTTTGGCAACCTTGACATATGGACTCAATACCACTTACAATGACTCAAATAAATTATCAATAAACCAAATAAAATCTAATTTCTCACATTATGAATAGTGACCTCCTGCTATGCTTGTATGCTAGGTGCTCCTGCCCCACCCTGGAAGCATTTTATCTAAATTTGGGATCCCATACTTCCCATGTGGAAAAATTATTTGTATCTTTTCATGGTGTTGAGCTGGTTTTCAAGTGGGGGTTCAAAAAATCATTGTAGAAGGTAACACAAAGAATTTAATAATGATGATGACTAGAAAGAGTACCCTAGGATGGGAAATACATGATGTCATCACCACATTTAAAGATCTCCTAGACATGGTCAACATATATAAATACCATCACACATTTTCGAAAGGTAATGAAGTTGATGATAGGCTAGAAGTAAGGGATCACTTCACCAAAATCATCATTACTTAGTCTACCACCCAAGATCCCCCCCACATAGTTTTTCTAGAAATTGTGAAGAATATTTCCAATTTTGGCAATAATAAAACTTTCCCTTAAAGTTTTAATAATGATGGGAGTGTCTTTTCAAATTAATTGGGGTTTGAGATTTGGGTTTTATTCTCTGTGTTTTCTCTGATTTTCCATTTCTCTTTTTTTTATCATTAGCCAAATTTGTGATTTAGTCTATATTATGGGGTGAGATCTTAATAAATTTGAGTTTCACTCTTGTGATAATTTTAAAAACAACTTGGTACTTTGGTGAATTATCTAGATGGGGCATATGGACCAGTATGTGGAGGGAATGAAGGGTTACAACCCATATTTTTTTGAGAATTTTACAATGTCATTGGATGAAGGCAAGGTGATCATAGGTGGAGTGTCTTTTGGGGTTTCTATGGAGACCATTGTTGCAGATACTGATCTATTAGTAAAAGGGAAAGTGATGCCTAGAAATTCCAATAGACACTGCAAGTTAGATTTGGAGAGTTTTCTTGGCCCTAGAGAGAATATCTTGAGGTTTCATAATGGTTTCAACATCTAGGAACTTCTTGGAGAGTAGAAATATGTGTTAGTGTAGGTTATTATTTCCTAGTGGGTTATTTATTTGTCCCTATATTATTAAGTTTTTCCTACACTTTTACTAATCTTTCATAGGTTAATAAAGTATGTCTTATTAGGTGAGTGATTGCAAGGTGTCATCTTCCTACATGTGAGAATTCATTAGCTATTTTGGGAAGATACATTTCTATCTTTAGTCCAATAGATGGTTGTTCCTCATTGGTTGGTGTTTCCACCTCCTCCCTCTTCCTAGTCTATATAAGCATGCTACCTGGATTGTATTTTATATCGCTTTCTTTTGTATCCTCTTAATTCTATTTTTCTTCTAGAATTTGCATTACTCTCTCGGAGACTAACTCCGTGTTTCCCTTTTGATTTCATATCATTTGTATTCATAGTTTAGACACCTATTCTTTGCACTATTTTTCTGGGTTAATAATCATTTCATATTCTAACGTGGTATCAGAGTTATTCTATATGCAAGAGTAGATTTTAGTTTCCATATTTGAGAGATTTAGGGGGCTAATAACTCTTATTATAGTTTTCATAAAACCCAATATGCTCTTCTCTCACTTCTTCAGATGATTTTGAGAATCAGAAAAGTTTGATGGAAACTTTTTTAATCTCTTGGGTTTGCACATGTGTTTTATGAAACTGGTGATTGCAACATTTCTAGTTATATTGGTACCATTTTTAGTTGTCCCAATGCATCTAGTAGGCTTGAGAAAGTTATATTTGGCTTCCGTTTCACTGAAATCAGAGATCATCATACACAACCACAAAATTGGGGTTTAAAGCTCAAATTTGATAACCATCTTGCATATTTGGTGTTTCCAATCAATATTGCAGGTTTGAGCAAGCCATAACTTATCCTAGATAATAGATTCAGCCTTTACATGTCATTTTTTGGTTGTTGGGGTAATTTTTTGTAGCTAAAGGCATCTTGTTTACACTAGATCAACATCATTTGTACATTACCAATAAAAATGCCTTTTAAGTTTTGTTCAGAGCATAGAAAAACCATCTGGGTATCTTTCCAATTTTTAATGCAATTTGTATATTTTTTATAACCAAACTCAAAAAGCTACAATAGTAACCCTCTTCGTTGGTAGCCGTAAATTTTAAGGAAGTTTTCAAATTATTTGTTCTTGCTCATACACACTCTATTTCTCATGAATTATTTTTTTATTTTGGCTATTTTTTCATGTTCTATGCACTAGCATAGACATTTTATAATTTTGATGCAAAGATTTTTCAAAAATTGTAGATTGCCAGTCGTGACATTGCCCAGTTCTTGTTTTGTGAACTTCAGAGGATCATAACTTTCTCATATGACCTCTTATCGAAGTGATTCTTTTGTTGAAAGTACATATTTTTTGAGTAGATCATAGTGGTGTTGTTTATTTCTCTGAGTATTATGCCAAAATTGTATTTTCATGATATGCTCTTCGTGAGGGTTTTGTAATGCATTGAAATCAAGACCACTTAGTATTTTCTGCTAGTTGTAGTTGTAAATGCGCTAATATAAAGTGTCAAAACATATTTTCTTGGGGGCATTCTTTAAATTGAGTGAAAAGGGGGGTTGTCTTGGTTGGGTTCTCTTCTTTTCAATATTTCTTCTCTGCATTTCTTCATCATGTATCAAAAAAATGTGCACATCCTAACTCCATACAATTACTTTGAGTGGAAATCACACATGAAAATTTACTTAAGGAAAGATAGAATAAATAGGATAACTATAGGACTTCAAACTAAACCTGCTAAAGATGAAGATAAGCTTAAGTGGTTTAACAAATGTGATGAGGCATATGGAACATTTTGTTTGTTTGTTTCTCCTGATCTTCTCTTTCACATTGAGTCCTTGAATACACCAAATGAAATCTTGGAAAAGCTAGAAACACTATTTGGCACACAAGGTTCAATAAGTAGTCATATCTTGGAGAATGAACTAATTAGTTTAAGTCCAGGAAATTTTGACACAATCCAGGATTTCTTCACTAAATTGAAATCACTGAGGTTGTAGTTAAAATAATGTGGAATTAAAAAGAAAGATGAACAAGTAATTCTTAGTATTTTCTCTATACTAAGTTTAGAATATTCTGTGTTTGTTTCTACCTTTTGTGCTACTAAGGGTGCACTTGGTACTCAATTCACCATGCCATATTTAGATGACTTTTCTGTCAATATCACTTGGGAATAGGACAAGACAATCTAGATGGGCACTCTTAAGTCCTCTAAGTCACACACTTTGGCTTCCAACCAAGGCTCAAAAGACCAAAAAGGAAAAAGTAGTAACAATAATAGTAAGGATAAGAAACAAAAGAATACCTAGAAGAAGAAGGATCAAATACCAGTTGCGTCAAAAGTAACTAATAAGACCCAATCTTCCAAGGGTGACAAGCCTAAGAAAGAGAAGTTCCAATGTGCCTATTCTAAAACACCTCGTCATGATGAGTATAAATGTTTGAAGAAACAAATTGATCACTTGACACACATTCTTGAGAAGAATAATATCAGTGTTCCCAAGTCTATCAAATAGATTTCTAATGAGGTTTCAAATAAGGAAAAAGAAAAGAGAAAGGAGAAAGGAAAGGGCAAGGACCTTGTAGTTTCTTCTTCACCATCCACCTAGGTTCTTCATTTGGGTGCTTCACACCACATGGCTTCATCTAAGGAAGAAATTGCATCTTTGGGACCATGTTTTATGGGTTCTATTTTTATTGAGGATGAAAATCCTATTGAGGTGTGTGGGAGAGGGTCTGTTTATGTTGGGGATGGAACATTCCATGATTTTCTTTGTGTGTCCTGATTATCAACTAATCTCTAATCAATATACCAAATCACTAACACAAGTTCAGGAAAGCAGGTTGAGTTCACTCCTAATTCAATGGAATTTAGTGGGTTACAAAGTGGTCCTACAGTTCTCATTGGGAGAGAAAATCATCACTCATGGATCTATCTTTTTTCTCACTTTTTTCATGATCCTCCTTCGACTATTTTTATCTCTCCTTCTAATAATGTGAGTAGATAATGGAATGAGCAGTTTGGCCATTTAAACTTCTTCTACTTGTAGGAGCTTAACTAGTAGAACATGGTCATAGGGGTGTCTTTAATTTAGTTTTTAGGTGGTGTTTTCCAAGGTTACATTTTGGTAATCATCCTAAGGAAATTTTTGACAAAGGTAATGCATGGAGAGCTTCACAGATACTGGAGTTAGTTCACAGTGATTTGGCTGGTCCCTTTCAGCATCCTTCTTTCAATAGGACCCAATATGTCCTCACATTAATTCATGACTTTTCTTGATATACTTGGGCGTACTTTATCAAATAAAAGTCAGAGGTATTTGATCATTTTTAGGACTTGAAAATTTTTGTAGAGAAGCAATCCGGGAAAGCCATCAAAGTTTTGCGCACTAATAATGGTGGTGAGTATATAAACCATCAATTTGCACTTCAGAGGGGATTGATTTGCAACATTCATTTCCATACAATAATTAGTAGAATGGTGTTGCCAAACAAAAGAATAGATCGTTGAAGGAAATCAAAAATTACAAGATTCACTCCAGATCTCTTGCACCACAGTATTGGGCAGAGGCCATTAACTGTGCTTGTTATATCTAAAACTGTGTTCCTCATTGAGTCTTGAAGGGACTCACTCCTTTTGAAGCTTGGAGCGGTTAGAAACCATCAATTAATTACTTTTCAATTTTTTGTTCTCCTACATGGACCCATATTCCTGTAGAGAAATGCAAGGTCTTGGATCCCTAGAATAGACCTTGCATATTTGTAGGTTATCCTAAGGGTGTGAAGAGTTATTAGTTCCTCCACCCTACTACACATGATTTGTTCATTGAGAGGAGTGTTTAGTTTGAGGAGGGCTCTTCGAGCTCATCTATCACTCCTCCAATTCCCTCTACTTTGATATTGGAGTCACTTAGGATACATGATAGATATTTTGATGAGTCAGATTCATGTGAGAAGTCTTCTACCTCCACCTTTGATGAATAGAGTGATTCAGAGGAATCACCTCCTTCCTCTCCTAGTCATCATTCAGAGTTTGATGATTCTCCTCTAGATTATCCATCTTTTGGTCTACTTTGGGCTAGACAAATGTTCCAGTCTACAAGTGATTGCGTTGGGGATCCATCAGACACTAGGAAGACTCCTTTACAGTTCCAAGATGCTCCACATGTCTTCATTACCACTACCTCAAATCCATGGTCTTTCAATGAGGCTTCTAGTATTCATGAGTGGGATAAAGCTATGCAGGAGGAGTATAGTTTTTTAATGAGGAACCACAGTTGGGATCTTATCTCACTTTCTAAGGGAAGAAAACTTATTCAATGTAAGTGGATCTATCAGACAAAATTTCTCGTAGAGGGGTCAGTTGAAAAGCATAAGCCTCGCTTTATCACCAAAGGATTCTCCCAGGTTCCTAGGATTGATTGCGTTGAGAATTTTGTGCCTTTTTCCTGAATGAACTTCATTCAACTTGTTCTTTCCATTATTGCAACTAATCATTGGGAAGTGCATCAGATGGATGTGAAGCGTAATTTTCTTCACAATGAACTTTAGGAGGATATCTATGTGGAGAATCCATAGGGGTTCCTTTAGGTTTCTTCACTTGGGTGTCATCTTTAGAAGTCTCTCTATGGCCTCAAATAGGCTCCTCGGGCCCAGTATGCCAAGATGGACTGCTTCTTTCTATCTGTTGAGGTTACTCAATGTCATTTTGATCCCAATGTCTACATCTTCTAGCAGGATAATTCAGTCCTATTTTTGGTTCTATATGTTGATGACTTGTTGATCACAGGGAGTTCTCCATCCACCATTAGAGCAATTAAAACTTCCTTTCATGATAGGTTTTTGATGAATGACTTGGGCTTGTTGCATTACATTCTAAGGATTGAGATCCTTTAGCCTTCCTTTGGGATCACCATCACACAATCCAAGTATGATGTAGATTTTCTCTCAAGGTTTTATATGGTTGATTGTAAGACTGCTCTAACTCCCTTTCTTTATGGAGTCAAACTTCAGGCTCATCATTCTTCTCCACTTGTTGATGGTACTTTTTATTGACACCTAATTGGGATTATCATTTATATAACTCATACAAGACCTGGCATTTTATATGATTTAGGTATGGTCTCTAGATTCATGTAGAAGCCTGATGAGTTGCACTGTAAAGAAGTCATCTAGATCCTTCACTACATTAAAGGTTCTCATAGTTTTGGGATTCACTACACAATGGGTATTGAGCTTTCCTTGGTGGGCTAAACAAATTTAGATTGGGTAGGTGATTCTCACGATAACAGGTGTACTTCAAGCTAAAGCTTCTCACTTGGTTTAGGTCTAGTTTGTTCATCAAGAAAGAAGCAGTCTGCTATTTCTCTATCTTATACTAAGGTCAAGTATCAAGAAGATTTGAATGCAGCCAATGAGGCTATTTGGATTCAAAATAATCCGACTGAGTTTCATATCCAGATGAGATGACCATCAGTCATATTTTATGACAACTAGAGTTGGTGATATCTTCTACTTGTAGCAACTCAACTAGTAGAGCATGGTCATAGGGGTGCCTTCAATTCAGTTTTTAGGTGGTGTTTTCCAAGGTTACATTTTTGTAATCATCCTAACAAAACTTTTGAAAAAGGTAAGGCATGGAGAGCTTCATAGATACTGGAGTTAGTTCATAGTGATTTGGCTAGTCCATTTCATTCTTCTTTCAACAGGACCCTATATGTCCTCACATTAATTGATGAATTTTATTGATATACTTGAGTGTACTTTCCCAAATCAAAGTCATAGGTATTTAATCATTTTCATGACTTCAAAAATTTTGTAGAGAAGTAATCTGGGAAAGCATTCAAAGTTTTGCGCACTAAAAATGGTGGTGAGTATGTCAACCATTGGTTTGCACTTCAGAGGGGATTGATTTGCAACATTCATTTCCATACAATAATCAATAGAATGGTGTTGCAAAACAAAAGAATAGGTCCTTGAAGGAAATAAAAAACTACATGATTCACTCCAGATCTCTTGCACCATAGTATTGGGTAGAGGCCATTAATTGTGCTTGTTGTATCTAGAATTGTGTTCCTCACTGAGTCTTGAAGGGAGTCACTCCTTTTGAATCTTGGAGCATTCATAAACCATCAATTAATCACTTTTGAGTTTTTGGTTCTCCTACATGGGCCCATATTCTTGTAGAGAAATGCAAGGTCTTGGATCCATAGAATAGACCTTGCATATTTTTAGGTTATCCTAAGGGTGTGAAGGGTTACCGGTTCCTCCACCTACCTACACATGAGTTATTCATTGAGAGGAGTGTTCAGTTTGAGGAGGGCTATTTGACCTCACTTTCTATAACTTCTCCAATTCCTTCTACATTGATATTGGAGTCACTTGAGATACATTATAGATATTTTGATGAGTCAGACTCATGTGAGAAGTCTTCTACCTCCACTTTTGATGAACAAAGTGATTCAGAGGACTAACCTCCTTCTCTAGTAGTCAACATTCAAAGTTTGACAATTCTCCTCTAGATTATCCATCTTCTAGTCTACTTTGTGCTAGAGAAATGTTGGAGTTTGTAGGTGATTGGGTTGGGGATCCATCAGACACCATGAAGACTCATTCACACTTCCAAGATTCTCCACATGTCTTCATTTCTACTACCTTAGATCTACAATCTTTTAATGAGGCTTCTGGTATTCATGAGTGGGATAAAGCTATGTAGGAGGAGTATAGTTTGTTAATGAGGAACACCACTTGGGATCTTATCCCTCTTCCTAAGGGAAGAAAACTTATTCGATGTAAGTGGATCTATCAGAAAAAATTTCTCGTAGATGGGTCAGTTGGAAAGCATAAGCCTCGCTTGGTCACCAAAAGATTCTCCCAGGTTCCTGGGATTGATTGCTTTGAGAATTTTGCGCCTCTTTCTCGAATGAACTTCATTCAACTTGTTCTTTCCATTATTGCATCTAATCATTGGGAGGTACATTAGATGGATGTGAAGATTAATTTTCTTCATGGTTAACTTCAGGAGGAGATCTACATGGAGCATCCATAGGGGTTCCTTTAGGGTTCTTCACTTGGGTGTCATCTTTAGAAGTCTCTCTATGGCCTCAAACAGGCTCCTTAGGGCCGGTATGCCAAGATGGACTACTTATTTCTATATATTGAGTTAACTCAGTGTCATTTTGATCTGAATGTCTACATCCTGTAGCATGATAATTCACTCCTATTTTTGGTTCTATATGTTGATGACTTGTTGATCATAGGGAGTTCATCATACACCATTGGAGCAGTTAAAACTGCACTTCATGATAGGTTTTTGATGAATGACTTGGGCTTGTTGCATTAATTTCTTAGGATTGATATTCTTTAGCCTTCTTTTGGGATCACCATCACATAGTCCAAGTATGTTGAAGATTTTCTCTCAAGGTTTCATATGGTTGATTATAAGACTGCTCTAACTCCCTTTCTTTCTGGAGTGAAACTTCAAGCTCATTATTCTTCTCCACTTGCTGATGGTACTTTGTAGTAACACCTAATTGGGATTCTCATTTATCTAACTCATACAAGACCTGACATTTCATATGATGTAGGCATCATCGCTAGATTCATACAGAAGCTTGATGAGCTGCACTGGAAAGAAGCCAAGAAGATCCTTCACTACATTCAAGGTTCTCATAGTTTTTGGATTCACCACACAATGGATATTGAGCTTGTCTTGGTGGGATACACAAATTCAAATTGGATTGGTGATTCTAAAAATCACAAGTCTACTTCAATTGATAGATTCTCACTTGATTCAGGTCCAGTTTGTTCATCAAGAAAGAAGCAATCTACTTTTTCTCTATCTTCTACTGAGGTCAAGTATCAAGGAGATTTGAATGCCACCAATGAGGCCATTTGGACTCAAAATATTCTCACTGAGTTTTTTTTTATCTAGATCAGATGACCATCAATCATATTTTGTGACAACCAGAGTTGGTGATATCTTCTACCTACAATAGCTTAAGTAGTAGAGCATGGTCACACGGGTGCCTTCAATTTAGTTTTTAGGTGGTGTTTTCCAAGGTTACATTTTGGTAATCATCCTAAGGAAAATTTTGAAAAAGGTAAGGCATGGAGTGCTACACAGATACTGGAGTTAGTTCATATTGATTTGGCTAGTCCATTTTAGCATCCTTCTTTCAGTAGGACCCTATATGTCCTAACATTAATTGATGACTTTTCTTGATATACTTGGGTGTACTTTCTCAAATAAAAGTCAAAGGTATTTGATCATTTTCAGGACTTAAAATTTTTTGTAGAGAAGCAATCCAGGAAAGCCATCAAAGTTTTGTGCACCAATAATGGTGGTGAGTATGTCAACCATCGGTTTGCACTTTAGAGGGGATTGATTTGCAACATTCATTTCCATATAATAATAAAAAAAATGGTGTTGCAAAACAAAAGAATAGGTCCTTGAAGGAAATAAAAAACTACATGATTCACTCTAGATCTCTTCAACCACAGTATTGGGAAGAGCCCATTGATTGTTCTAATTATATCTAGAACTATGTTCCTCACTGAGTCTTGAAGGGAGTCACTCCTTTTGAAGCTTGGAGCAGTTAGAAACCATCAATTAAGAACTTTTGAGTTTTTGGTTCTCCTACATGGGCCCATATTCTTGTAGAGAAATGCAATGTCTTGGATCCATAGAATAGACCTTGCATATTTCTAGGTTATCCTAAGGGTGTGAAGGGTTACTGGTTCCTCCACCCTCCTACACATGAGTTGTTCATTGAGAGGAGTGTTCAGTTTGAGGAGGCCTCTTCAACCTCACTTTCTATAACTTCTCCAATTCCTTCTACTTTGATATTAGAGTCACTTGGGATACATGATAGATATTTTGATGAGTTAGATTCATTTGAGAAGTCTTCTACCTCCACTTTCAATGATAGAGTACTTAAAAGGACTCACCTCCTTCCTCTCCTAGTCATCATTTAGAGTTTGATGATTCTCCTCTAGATTATCCATCTTACGGTCTACTTTGGGATAGACAAATATTGCAGTCTATAGGTGATTGGGTTGGGGATTCATCAGATACCAAGAAGAGTCATTCATAGTTCCAAGATGCTCCACATTTCTTCATTGCTACTACCTCAGATCCACAGTATTTTAATGAGGATTTTGGTATTTGTGAGTGGGATAAAGCTATGTAGAAGGAGTATGGTTCATTAATGAGGAACCACACTTGGGATCTTAACCCTCTTCCTAAGGGAAGAAAACTTATTCGATGTAAGTGGATCTATTAGACAAATCTTTTTGTAGATAGGTCAGTTGATAAGCATAAGCCTCGCTTGGTCACCAAAGGATTCTCCTAGGTTCCTAGGATTGATTAATTTGAGACTTTTGCACCAGTTTCCTAAATGAACTCCATTCAACTTGTTCTTTCCATTGTTGCAGCTAATCGTTTGGATGTACATTAGATAGATGTGAAGAGTAATTTTCTTCATAGTGAACTTTAGGCAAAGATCTACATGGAGCATCCATAGGGGTTCCTTTAGGTTTATTCACTTGGGGGTCATCTTCAGAAGTCTCTCTATGGCCTCAAATAGGCTCCTTGGGGCCGGTATGCCATGATGGACTGCTTCTTTCTATTTGTTGAGTTCACCTAGTGTCATTTTGATCCCAATGTCTACATCTTGTAGAAGGATAATTCAATCCTATTTTTGGTTCTATATGTTGATGACTTGTTGATCACAGGGAGTTCTTCATGCACCATTGGAGTAGTTAAAACTACCCTTCATGATAGGTTTTTGATGAATGACTTGGGCATGTTGCATTACTTTCTCATGATTGAGATCCTTTAGCCTTCTTTTAGGATCACCATCACATAGTCCAAGTATGTTGTAGATTTTTTCTCAAGGTTTCATATGGTTGATTGTAAGACTGCTCTAACTCCCTTTCTTTCTAGAGTCAAACTTCAGGCTCATTATTCTTCTCCACTTGCTAATGGTACTTTATACTAACACCTAATTGGGATTCTTATTTATCTAACTCATACAAGACCTGAAATTTCATATGATGTAGGCATGGTCTCTAGATTCATGTAGAACCCTGATGAGCTGCACTAGAAAGAAGCCAAGCAAATCCTTCACTCCATTCAAGGTTCTCATAGTTTTGGGATTCACTATGCAATGGGTATTGAGCTTTCCTTGGTGGGCTACACAAATTTAGATTGGTTAGGTGATTCTCACAATCTCAAGTCTACTTCAGGATATAGCTTCTCACTTGTTTAGGTCTAGTTTGTTCATTGAGAAAGAAGCAGGCTGCTATTTCTCTATCTTCTACTAAGGTCAAGTATCAAGGAAATTTAAATGTCGCAAATGAGGCCATTTGGATTCAAAATATTCTCACTGAGTTTCATATCAAGATCAGCTGACCATCAGTCATATTTTGTGACAACCAGAGTTGTTGATATCTTCTACTTGCAGTTTGTAGAGCATGGTCACAGGGGTGCCTTCAATTCAGTTTTTAGGTGGTGTTTTCCAAGGTTACATTTTGGTAATCATCCTAAGGAAAATTTTGACAAAGGTAAGGCATGGAGAGTTTCATAGATACTAGAGTTATTTCACAGTGATCTGGCTAGTCCATTTGAGTAGCAGGACCTGATATGTCCTCACATTAATTGATGACTTTTATTGATATACTTGGGTGTACTTTCTCAAATAAAATTCAGAGGTATTTGATCATTTTCAGGACTTCAAAACTTTTGTAGAGAAGCAATCCATGAAAGCCATCAAAGTTTTGCATACTAACAATGGTGGTGAGTATGTCAACCATTAGTTTTCACTTCAGAGGGGATTGATTTGCAACATTCATTTCCATACAATAATCACCAGAATGGTGTTGCAGAACAAAAGAATAGGTCGATGAAGGAAATCAAAAACTACATGATTAACTCTAGATCTCTTGTACCACAGTATTGGGCAGAGGCCATTAACTATGCTTGTTATATCTAGAACTATGTTCCTCATTGATTCTTGAAGGGAGTCACTCCTTTTGAAGCTTGGAGTGGTCAGAAACCCTCAATTAAGCACTTTTGAGTTTTTGGTTCTCCTACATGGGCCCATATTCCTATAGAGAAATGCAAGGTCTTGGATCCTGTATCATCTTAAAATGGAAGCACTTCTATGTTAAGAGAATTTAGCCCTCCAACTAAGTGGTTTAGGGTCATTTCAAACACCTTGAATTGATCTTGGCTTTGATTTGGCTTTTTCCCCACTCTCCACTTCTTTTTTGTACTTGATTCCTTTATTCTAGGTGAAATTAGGGTTAGGATCCTAGGGATTCTCCTTAATTCCCATCTTTTGTGGCTCTATTTTCTAGGTAGGACTTAAAAATAGGTCCTTGTATCCTTCATCATGTTCATCATGTTCATCATGTCCTCCTATTTCTCATCTTGACTGAAACCCTGAAATCTATAACCTCAAGGTCAATGATGACCTAAAGGGATCAAATTAAACCTTGACCATGACCTAGGTTAGGGTCAAGCTCATCCTTGACCCTGGTTTCAAATTTCAAGGTCCCGTGATCTCTGATTGTCAGGGTTCAGAAATAATTGTTTTCCTGCTTCCGAGTTGGCTAGTTTGGTCTCCGAAATGGTAAACTCTTAAATTATATTTAATTTAGGTCCATTACTAAAGGGTTGAGGCATAATTAGTGTTGATGTTTGTAGCATCGATCAGATAAATAATATCGATGACATGATTATTATATTATATATATATATATATATATATATATATATATATATATATATATATATATATATATATATATATATATATATATATATATATATATATATATATATATATATATATATATAATTAGATAATAATTATTCTTATAATAACTAAATAATTAATTGATAAAATAAATAAATAATAATGAATAGACATGTCCCATGAAGGGACATGTCTCTTAATGTGTTTTCCACAATATAAATGAGAGATCACTGCTCTTGGAAAACATATACCGAAGAGGCAATGTTAATACATTTGTAGTGATCCTAATAAAACCAACATGGTATCAGAGCAGGCTGCAAATGTAAAGGAAGAAACAATCATCGCAGCATTGTCAGGTCAAAGAGAGGTGGAAGATGACGGGGGAAATATGCGTCATCAATTTATATAGCAGTGATTAAAGTAAGTTTGAACATCGACTATATTAATATGACTAGCGAGAGTCATCATTGGCTCTTACAGCAGATTTGCAGGCTTCAATGTACGCAGGAAGCAATTATTTCTTTGAAGCGGAACTTATCCTTGAAAGATCTCTCAAGTTTTGCTGAAAAAAAGATGGAGGTCATCCACTTGCCTACGCTTCAATGTGTAACAGTGATTGGGCTGTTGCTCTTGCACAGGCTCCTCCACCTTGTTCTCGAAGGGTGTCAAGCATGGAAGTCAATGATGTTAGTGTTCTGCCTCTTCAGAAACACATGGTTTCAACTCTTCTCTAACAGCTAGTGGAATTGCTTGTTCCCTTTTATCTAGATGGGAGAATTGCCTTGCCTTCTATCCTTTGGAAAGACTCAAGGTTAATATAAGGTAATGTTGGAGGTAAGTATTAATTGTTTATTTCTTATGAATAAGTGAATATAGATTGGGAAATTGGTCACCTTAGATTATTATGTGGCATTAATAAAGAAATAATATGTTGAAAATATAGATTAAAGTAGATATATATATAAGATGGAACAAATGCATATATGTTCAAAGTATATATTTAAAATTAGATATTTATTTATATTATATTGGAATGATCTTATATTATTATCCTTGCGTATTATATTAGTCTCTCTCTTATTTTTTTAATAAGTACTATAAGAGCTATTTATTTTCAGAGAGAGCAGATGGTTCAGTCAACTAGTGACAATCTTGATCATGTTGATTGAGAGGGAGTTCACTATTGATGGTGAAGCACTTATGAGGTAAACTTGATATAATTAATTATTATACTAATGAATCATGAATGTTTTAATGGGCCTACCCCCTGTGATAATCATGAGGAAGTGATGACTTCCAAATGATTATCACTTGTATTTGTAGAAGTTATTGGAAGGTGACGATCTTACAATAACTTAAATCATGATATACATTATTTATAATGTTGAAACAGATCATGATGAATGCAACAACTAAGTGTTAGATGTCATTAAGTTGACGGTCTATAAGTTGTTTGCATAAATATATCTTGTAAAGCAACAACTAAGTGTTAGATGTCAAATTGACGGTCTATAAGTTGTTTGTATAGATACATCTTGTAAAAGCAACAACTAAGTGTTAGATGTCATTAAATTGACGGTCTATAAGTTGATTGTATAGATATATCTTGTAAATCAACAACTAAGTGTTAGATGTCATTGATAGTCTATAAGTTGTTTGTATAGATATATATGATAGGTATTTGGTGAATATCATGTGTTGATATTTTGCAGGCCAATACCTTATTGAGTACTTGGTGAATATCATATGTTGATGTTCTGATAGGCCAATACTTAGAGTATTTGGTGAATTGACATTTTGATAGGCCAATACTCAAGAACTTGTGGATAGAATCGTCGATGGAGGCAATCCACATATTAAGACTATGTTTCTATTGATTACATCATGAGGCTGATGCCTTTATAGCTTACATCATATGATTGATGTTGTCAAGTGTTTTAAGTGTTGACATTGGATTGATTTATCCTCCCTAGCTAAGAGGGAGTGTTGATGTTTGTAGCATTGATTAGATAAATAATACCAATGACATGATTATTATATTATATATATATATATATATATAATTAGATAATAATTATTCTTATAATAACTAAATAATTAATTGATAAAATAAATAAATAATAATGAATAGACATGTCCCATGAAGGGACATGTCTCTTAATGTGTTTTCCACAATATAAATGAGAGATCACTACTCTTGGAAAACATATACGGAAGAGGCAATGTTAATACATTTGTAGTGATCCTAATAAAACCAACAATTGGAATTTAATTCCCCAAGGTGGCCCCTCTAGAGGATTGTGCCCTAGATCACTATAAAAGGAAGCCTTCCTCTCTCATTTACACATCAAGTTTTCTCCATCAAGTTTCCAAGCAATTTCATGATCAAGGAATCAAGTTTAAAATCTCCTCTCTCAAGCTCTCAAGGTGATCAAGAAACAATCCATTCAAGCATTCAAGCCATTGAAGGGATTTGGTTCAAGCATTCAAGATTCATCATTCAAACCCTAGATCTAACCATCATGATGGTGTAATCTTCCTTCAAGATCCATTCATTCTTCCCTCAACATGGATTCCAAACATATAATCATGGAGGTTTGATTTACATTTGTTGCTATTATGTTCAAGATTTCATATTAATATACTTGATTATATTTCAAATATAATTTGCATATCTATTGAATATCATAGCTTCATTGTTAGATCTACTTCTACTACTTGCTAGCATTCTCCATTTAAATTTCAATATTAAGGTTGATTCCAAACTGGGGTTTGACCAAGGAAAACCCCTACCCCAATAAATAAAACCATTTTTCTTGTAGGTACAGGTGCGAAACTATGGATCTGAGCTTGGATTTGGATACCCTTTTCACCAAACTTTTGAGATCTACGAACAAAGTCAAAGTGGACCTTTAGAATAAAAATGTAGCCTTTGACCCTTTATGAGGGTCAAAGATGACCTCCCTTAGAATTGGAAAATATTTTTTGGTTTTGTAGATCCAGCATTTTAATTCAAGAATAGCGAAAATCAACAGTTTCTGAGACTGTTTGACAGGGTTTTCAACAAGTTATTTTTTAGAGGTAAGTAACTTTATCTCTTCATTTCAACATTAATCATCTACATTTACTTTCCATATCAATACAATTCAAATGTAAATGTAAAATATTGGTTTTGGGGTCTCTTTTATGTGCAAACCATTATCCTAGGACCCCATCCACATTTTTATCCTATACAGATCCATAGAATAGACCTTGCATATTTGTAGGTTATCCTAAGGGTGTGAAGGGTTATCGGTTCCTCCACCCTACTACACATGAGTTGTTCATTAAGAGGAGTGTTTAGTTTGAGCAGGGATCTTCAACCTCACTTTCTATCACTTCTCCAATTCCTTCTACTTTGATATTGGAGTCACTTGGGATACATGATAGATATTTTGATGAGTCAGATTCATGTGAGAAGTCTTCTACCTCCACTTTCGATAAACAAAGTGATTTAGAGGACTCACCTCCTTCCTCTCCTAGTCATCATTCAGAGTTTGATGATTATCCTCTAGATTATCCATCTTCTAGTCTAATTTGGGCTAGACAAATGTTGTAGTCTACAGGTGATTGGTTTGGGGATCCATCAGACACCAGGAAGACTCGTTCACAATTCCAAGATGCTCCACATGTCTTCATTACTACTACCTTAGATCCACAGTCTTTTAATGAGGCTTCTGGTATTCATGAGTGGGATAAAGCTATGTAGGAGGAGTATAGTTCATTAATGAGGAACCATGCTTTGGATCTTATACATCTTCTTAAGGGAAGAAAACCTATTCGATGTAAGTGGATCTATCAGACAAAATTTCTCACAGACAGGTCAGTTGACAAGAATAAGCCTCACTTGGTCACCAAAGGATTCTCCCAGATTCTTGGGATTGATTGCTTTGAGACTTTTGCACCTATTTCCCAAATGAACTCCATTCAACTTGTTATTTCCATTGTTCTAGCTAATCATTGGGAAGTACATCAGATGGATGTGAAGAGTAATTTTCTTCATAGTGAAGTTTAGGAGGAGATATACATGTAGCATCTATAGGGGTTCCTTTAGGGTTCTTCACTTGGGTGTCATCTTCAAAAGTCTCTCTATGGCCTCAAACAGGCTCCTCAGGCCTGGTATGCCAAGATGGACTGCTTCTTTCTATCTATTGAGTTCACTCAGTGTCATTTTGATCCCAATGTCTACATCCTGTAGTAGGATAATTCACTCCTATTTTTGGTTCTATATGTTGATGACTTGTTGAACATAGAGAGTTGTTCATCATCCATTAGAGAAGTTAAAACTACCCTTCATGATAGGTTTTTTGATGAATGACTTGGGCTTGTTGCATTACTTTCTCAGGATTGAGATCCTTTAGCCTTATTTTGGGATCACCATCACATAGTCCAAGTATGTTGTAGATTTTCTCTCAAGGTTTCATATGGTTGATTGTAAGATTGCTCTAACTCCCTTTCTTTCTCGAGTCAAACTTTAGGCTCGTTATTCTTCTCCACTTGATGATGGTAATTTGTATTGACGCCTTATTGGGATTCTCATTTATCTAACTCATACAAGACTTGACAATTCATATGATGTAGGCATGGTCTCTAGATTCATACAAAAGCTTGATGAGCTGTACTGGAAAGAAGCCAAGCAGATCCTTCACTACATTCAAGATTCTCATAGTTTTTGGATTCACTACGCAATGGGTATTGAGCTTGCCTTGATGGGATACACAAATTTAGATTGGGTAGGTGATTATCATGATCACAAGTCTACTTCAGGCTACAACTTCTCATTTGGTTCAAGTCCAGTTTGTTCATCCAGAAAGAAGCATTCTACTATTTCTCTATCTTCTACTGAGGTCAAGTATCAAGGATATTTGAATGCACCCAATGAGACCATTTAGATTCAAAATTTTCTCACTGAGTTTTGTATCCAGATCAGATGACCATCAGTCATATTTTGTGATAACTAGAGTTGGTGATATCTTCTACTTGCACCAGCTCAACTAGTAGAGCATGGTCATAGGGGTCCCTTCAATTTAGTTTTTAGGTGGTGTTTTCCAAGGTTACATTTTGGTAATCATCCTAAGGAAAATTTTGACAAAGCTAAGGCATGGAGAGCTCCATAGATACTAGAGTTAGTTCACAGTGATTTGGCTGGTCTTTTTTAGCATCCTTCTTTTAGCAGGACCCAATATGTCCTCACATTAATTGATGACTTTTTTGGATATAATAGGGTGTACTTTCTCAAATAAAAGTCAAAGGTATTTAATCATTTTCAGGACTTCAAAACTTTTGTAGAGAAGTAATCCAGGAAACCCATCAAAGTTTTGCGCACTAACAATGGTGGTGAGTATGTCAACCATTGGTTTGTACTTTAGAGGGGATTGATTTGCAACATTCATTTCCATACAATAATTAGTAGAATGGTGTTGTAGAACAAAAGAATAGGTCCTTGAAGGAAATAAAAAACTACATGATTCACTCCAGATCTCTTCCACCAAAGTATTAGAAGTTCCTCACCAAGTCTTGAAGGGAGTCACTCCTTTTGAAGATTGGAGTAGTCAAAAACCACTAATTAAGCACTTTTGAATTTTTGGTTCTCCTACATGGGCCCATATTCATGTAGAGAAATGCAAGGTCTTGGATTTATAGAATAGACCTTGCATATTTCTAGGTTATCCTAATGCTATGAAGGGTTATCAGTTCCTCCACCCTAATACACATGAGTTGTTCATTGAGAGGAGTGTTCAATTTGAGGAGGGCTCTTTGACCTCACTTTCTATCACTTCTCCAATTCCTTCTACTTTGATATTGGAGTCACTTGGGATACATGACATATATTTTGATAAGTCAGATTCATGTGAGAAGTCTTCTACGTCCACTTTTGATGAACATAGTGATTTAGAGGACTCACCTCCTTCGTCTCCTAGTCATCATTCAAAGTTTGATGATTCTCCTCTAGATTATCCATCTTCTGGTCTACTTTGTGCTAGACAAATGTTGTAGTCTATAGGTGATTGGGTTGGGGATCTATCAGACACTAGGAAGACTCATTGACAGTTCCAAGATGCTCCACATGTCTTCATTGATACTACATCAAATCCAAAGTATTTTAATGAGCCTTCTGGTATTCATGAGTGGGATAAAGCTATATAGGAGGAGGATAGTTTGTTAATGAGGAACCACACTTGGGATCTTATCCCTCTTCCTAAGTGAAGAAAACTTATTCAATGTAAGTGGATCTGTCAGAAAAAATTTATCTTAGATAGGTCAATTGACAAGCATAAGCCTCGCTTGGTAACCAAAGGATTCTCCCAGGTTCCTAGGATTTTTTGCTTTGAGACTTTTGTGCCTGTTTCCTGAATGAACTCCATTCAACTTGTTCTTTCGATTATTGTAGCTAATTATTGGGGAGTACATTAGATGGATGTGAAGAGTAATTTTCTTCAGAGTGAACTTCAGGATGAGATCTACATGGAGCATCCATAGGGGTTCCTTTAGGTTTCTTCACTTGGGTGTCATCTTTAGAAGTCTCTCTATGGCCTCAAACAGGCTTCCGAGGCCCGGTATGCCAAGATGGACTACTTCTTTCTATCTCTTGAGTTCACTTAGTGTCATTTTGATCCCAATGTCTACATCTTGTAGTAGGATAATTCACTCCTATTTTTGGTTCTATATGATGACTTGTTGATCACAGGGAGTTCTTCATCCACCATTGGAGTAGTTAAAACTACCCTTCATGATAGGTTTTGGATGAATGACTTGGGCTTGTTGCATTACTTTTTTAGGATTGAGATCCTTTAGCCTTCTTTTGGGATCACCATCACATAGTCCAAGTATGTTGTAGATTTTCTCTCAAGGTTTCATATGGTTGATTGTAAGACTTCTCTAACTCCCTTTCTTTTTGGAGTCAAACTTCAGGCTCATTATTATTCTCCACTTGTTGATGGTACTTTCTACTGACACCTAATTGGGATTCTCATTTATCTAACTCATACAAGGCCTGACATTTCATATGATGTAGGCATGGTCTCTAGATTCATGCAGAAGCCTGATGAGCTGCACTAGAAAGAAGCCAAGCAGACCCTTCACTACATTCAAGGTTATCATAGTTTTGGGATTCCCTACGTGATAGGCATTGATCTTTCTTTGGTGGCCTACACAAATTTAGATTGGGTAGGTGATTCTCACGATCACAAGTCTACTTCAAGCTACAACTTCTCACTTGGTTTAGGTCCAGTTTATTCATCGAAAAAGAAGCAGTCTACTATTTCTCTATCTTCTACTGAGGTCAAGTATCAAGGAGATTTGAATGCGGCCAATGATGCCATTTGGATTGAAAATATTCTCACTAAGTTTCATATCCAAATCAGATGACCATCAGTCATATTTTGTGACAACCAAAGTTTCATTCAGATCTCATGAAATCTAGTGCATCATCAGCAAACCAAACATACAGAGGTCCACATGCACTACATCTAGGAGCTCATCCATGGCCACATCATCGACCTTCACTACTATCCAAATTCTAAGTAGGTTGCTGATATCTTCACCAAACCCTTCACTAAGAGAAAGTTCCTTCATTTGTGAGCTTTTATGGGGTGCAGGATGCCTCATGTTCTTGGGAGGATTCTTCCTCTCACTCGAAGTGTTGACTCTCTCTACTTTTTGGGGGGTCTCTTATCTCTCTATTTTGGGTAGGGATATTCTCTCTTTGGGGGAAATTTTATGTACATGTGTACCTCACCAGGCTTGATTTTCTAGGATCTATTTCTACATTCACCTAAGCTTCAATTATGGGGGGTGTTAGTGTAGGTTTTTATTTCCTAGTGGGTTATTTATTTTTCCCTATATTATTAGGTTTTTCCTACACTTTTATTAATCTTTCTTAGGTTAATAAAGAATGTCTTATTAGGTGAGTGGTTTTGAGGTGTCACCTTCCTACATGTGATAATTCATTAGTTACCTTGGGAAGATACTTTTCTATCTTTAGTCTGATAGATTGTTTCTCCTCATTGATCAGTGTTTCCACCTCCTCTCTCTTCCTAGTCTATAGAAGCATGCTACCTGGCATGTATTTAATATCACTTATTTTTGCATCCTCTTAATTCTATTTTATTTCTAGCATTTGCATTACTCTCTTAGAGACTAACTCCATGTTGCTATTTTTATTCTATATAATTTGCATTCATAGTTTAGATATTTATTCTTTGCACTAGTTTTATAGTTTAATAATATTTTCAGATTCTAACAAGATGTCACTATGGTGCTCATCAAATTCATAACCTTGGAAGGTATAGTTAAGAGGTTCCATTGTCAACTATTCTCTATGCTAAATCATTTATTTCATGATATTAAATTTAATTTCCCATCCTAGATTTTCCCTTCTTTATCTCAATCCATGACCAAAGTGAAAAGAAAGGGTGGTTGTCCCCTCATCAAGGGCCTATTCTATTGTTATATAACTTCCACCATTCCATTTCTCCTCAGGCTATCCCTAATCTGTGTCTCACCTTCAATTTAAATATCCCTACGTTTACCCCTATTTTCCCTATGGAAAGAATATTTCCTTCTCTCAGGTCCACTGGAGTTAATTATCCCCTAAGGAAAGCTAAATGCAAGTCCCTTGGTATAGAGTAGCCCAAAAAAAATTGTGATTGTGTCAAAGAACTCCTCTTCCTCATAGTCGATACAATCAAATTGAACTCCAAATATGTTTTTTAGCGATTCCCCTTCCCATTATATTAACCCTTCTTCCCATGTTTCAATCCTCATGGTTTACTAGGAGATCCTTTCATCCCCCTAAATATTACTCCTCCCAAGGTGGAAAATATTACCTCTATAAAGGACTAATATGATCTTGATACTATCAGGAGAATTATGGATTAACTGTACATTTTCTATAATAGGCAGAATGCAGTCACTAAGTGGCTCATTATGCAACTACACATAGCTAGAAAGAAGATAAATAAATTTAAAATCCATGATTAAGGCGGAGATAAGGGTAGGTGACTAGATGCATGACAAGGGGGATGAGAGCATGTGGGGCGTGGAAGATGATTTTGCTGAAAAGATCAGTACTTAAGAGATAATATAGGAATAAATTAATAATCTTAAGGCTCAAATTCTAACTAAGGAGAAGAATAATGAGATGGTCAATACTTTGGTGAATGTGAAGGGCAATCAATCTCATCTTAACAAGAAACTTCTATAACTGGTCTCTTATATAGTAAGCACATGATGGAAATGACCACTATTTTCCTCAACACTTTATAGGTGGAGCTAGAAGAAAAGAAGGCTAAGTTTAGGAAAAGGGAGGAAAGCCTCTAGGTGATGCTCAAATATAATGATGGGACTTTGCTTGATGTTACCACGGGTCATCCTCCCAAGCAAGCTTCATTCCTAGATAAGCTAAAGGATTTGAATAAGGAATGGAAAGAGATTCCTATGGCATAAGGTCATGTGTGCTGGTCATTTTTTTTGTTTGTCTTAGTTAGTAGGGTAAATGAACTTCTTGTGAGTTCTGTTTGTTCTATCTATTAGACTTGATGTTACATTAATGTTGGGTTCAAGCCCTATCCTGCTTGAATTAATTAGAACACAAGCCAAAATAAATCTTGAACCTAAATTAAATTTACCAAAAATCTCAACCTTGAGACTAATGAAATTTGTTTAACATTAAATCATATAAAAGTCTAATGCTAAGGTTAATTAAATTTATATTTATTAAAAATATTTAAATAAAATTATATATTTAATTTCATTAGAGTTCCCACTGTGAATGCTATTAGCGTGCGCACGCACACACACACACACACACATATGTATATATGTATGTATATATAGATATAGATATAGATATAGACATAGACATAGACATAGACATATATACATACATACATACATACATACATACATACATACATACATACATATATACTTAAATGAGAGGTACTCTCAATATGTAACAATTATTTAATATCATCTTGTTGGAAAACCTCTTGCCCTCTCTCAGGGATGCTCTGTCAAGTACTGGAATAATTTGGAGATTTCTCAATTCATTTGTCTCTTTGAGGATGATAAGCTTATTAGCTGGGAGGACATCAGCTCCAAGTTCAATATCCCTCCTTCTCAAAAAAAAACTTACAACATGATCGTCAAAGCTAGCAAAGATATGCCTAAGAGTTGTCATGTTGACTCTCATAGATTTCTGAAAATTAAATGGCTGGATGGTAATATTGTGGAAAAGATTAAATCTAAAAATATCTACAAAATTATTGTTACCAAGAATGATATTACTGGGCATATTAACAGACTATGGTACTCTAATCTTAATTATAATATATGGAAAAAACATCTTGATAGACTTTGGAAAGCTCCTATTGAGCCTAAAATTAAATGTTTCAAATGGTTGCTGCTTCTTGACGGACTGCCTGTTAGAAAAGATCTTAATAATGATGTTGTTTGCAAATTTTGAGGCCTTCTGGAAACTAGTAGAGATATCTTTTTTGATTATTCTTTTGCCAAAAGTATTTGGCATATGTTTGGTATTAATTATCCTATGCTTGTTAATATCTTTGAAATTGTCACTGGTTATATTGATGGTGTTAAAAATGATATGAATATTTTTTGGAACATGTTATCTTCTAACATTCTTTGGTAGATTTGGAAATGCGGGAATGAAGAAAGGTATCAAGACTCCCCCCAGATCCCTTACTGAGTTTTTTTGAAAACTCACATATTTCAAAATTTCCTCACAGGTGAACATGAACATGACCCTAGATGGAAAGAAACTTAGAAGATTTCTTCAAGCTGGGAACTCCACCATGTTCGTGTATGAGCTTAAGGACAGATATGATTGGAGAAGCCACATAGACAACTTTGCCATCTTTGAAGAAATGATGAAGAAGCTCACCAAGGAAGTCAACCAAAACAAGAATGCTACCGATCAACAAATCTCCATGCTATCCCAAATTCAAGACAAGAAGAATATTGTTTGGATGGAGGGCCCCGAGGGTTGGATCGCCTAGGTCAAGGATCACAATGATATTCTATCTTAGTCTATTCCTTTATCCTTTGTAACTAATTCTCTTACTCTATGTGAACTCATGTGGTTGAGGTCGGGCCTCTCCCAATATACTCTTGCTACTTTTTTATTTTTGATAATGATATATTCTAACATTATAATAGCAAAAATACAACTATTTTTTGAGATAATTTTTAGCTACATTAATATTTTAAAAAAGAAGTCTAATTTCAAAGGATATATAATTTTATTAAAAAAATTTAAACAAATAAAACATTTATAATTACTTTAATTTGATAAAATGCAAGAACATAAAACATATTCAAAACACATAAATATGTTAACGTGTTTAATCAAACTCTCTTTTACCTTAGAAATAAAAATGAAAAAAAAAATTCTTCTTAAAAAATTAACTAGATGATTATTTTTTCATATTTCAATTATAAAAGTTTGAAAATGAATTAAAATCTCTAAATATTAGACAGTAAAAAAAAATAAAATATTACACAGTCTAATAGAATATAAAGAACATCTAACTTTACTAGCTTAATTAAATTTATATATATAATAATTATTTTAAATAATTACTTTAATTTCATAAAATACAAGAACATTAAACATACTCATAACCTATAAATTTGTTAATATTCAAATTACATATCTTCTCAAATAAATAAATAAAAATATTTTTAAAAAATAATTTTCTTAAATTCTTAAAAAAATTAACTACATCAAACATATTATTTTTCATAATTAACTACATTAAAGATTATTTTTAATACTTCACTTATAAAAGTTTGAAAATTTATTAAAATGTCTAAATTGTTAAGGCATTAGCCAAATAACTGAGACAATACATCAAAAAGACAAATAATAATATTTGTTTTCTCCAAACATTTTGTTTAGAATTTTAACATTAAAATAATGAAAACAGAACTATTTATATAGATAATTTTTAACTACACATTAATATTTTTCACCAGTACTCTTTTAGAACTCTTTATTAAAATAACATCTCTTCAAACTTGAGTTTATAAGATAATAACCTACTTTTACATTTTAATAACTGAAAGAAACATAAGGAACATATTTTTTTCTCTCAGCCCTTATAAAATATACTTTTATTTCAATTAATACAACCATTTTAAATGATAATTTCTACTATAAATGATATTTTGAATCCACTCGAAGGAACACTTAATAGGTTTCATTGATTCAAAAACAAGTTACATACAAAATAATAATGGTGGACACAGATAACTAAATACGAACCCTAAAAGCCTAGAAAAATGTCATCTCAGAAAATCTTAAAGGCATGGGCACAAGGTTAATGGCATTGTTAGACAGTTCCTCACGTTGAACATAAACTGGTAAACTTCTGGCGATACATTCAGATCTGTATCTATAGAAATTATATTCCTTAGACGGCCCTCTCTTTCCACAATTTTTCAAATATAATCGCCCCCAACACAAATCACTGTAGCAGGCAACGAGTATGGCAACATAACTGTATTATGTTCTGTTCTCCATTGCAAGTCAAGCTCATCAAACGCATTGAAAATAAAGGCATCTGTATATGCTGGTGTTGGGTGTGAAGTTGGAGTGTTCAGTTCATATTTTCTGATTGTTCCTTTCTTCTTCTCATCTTTGTCTCTTTGTTTTCTCTTGAAGACTATTGTATAAATATGAGGACAAAGCCTTTTGTATGTAAGCTGTGATAATAAAAGATTCTTGCTCTACTTTTTGATGGATGTAACCAAATTGACGAACCACGTTAAATAGAAACTTGTCTCTATTTGTAATTTCAATTTGTCTTTTTTAGTTTACAATTGAATGTAAGATATGGGAGAGCGAGACAGACAACAGTGATGCCAAGGCAGAGACGAAGACTGTTGAAAAGAAGGCCATGGAATAGAATTCGTTGGTGTTTAAAGTGAAAGGCTTACCGCTAAGGACATAATTTCTCATACTGATTGCGTCTCAGATAAAGGATGTGTTCTTCAGTTGCTCCAGGGCCCCAAGCCTGTGTTTCGGTTTCTGTTGAGTGTGTAGGATAGAATTCTCTCCGCCTGAGGCTCGAACCCTTGACGTCTTTAACGGGGTGTCATAAAATTGCAAAGAAGTTGAAAATAATCAGAGGCTTTATGCCAGTAGAGGTGGTTTTCAAGTGAATTTCCATTATAAAAGGAGGATAAATATTTTAGGGGATGTGATGTTTTCCCATTACCCGATGTGGTTGATCTTCTAATTGTATATAATATTCTGGTGGCGTGAGGAGATGGCTGCGTATAAATTAAAGATGAGGAGCTATATTGATAACTCAACAAGGAGCAACAGTGGCTGGTAAGAATTGGTTGAAAATGACTAAGGGTGACCAAGTAGGGTGTTTTGGCAGTGCCAATATATCCTCTGCATCACTCCTTTCAGGATAGTGTGAGAATTTCAGAGCTGCAGACCTTCTCCGTGCAGCAAGGAAGCACCATGAACAGGTCGCTGCACAAATTGGAGATACCAGCCGCCTCTCTGATCACTGCAATTCCTCTGGTATTTATGGTGATTCTGCTGATTCTGCTGCCTCTTTACGGCTGTGCATTTGTGCCCCTTGCACGGTGAATCACAGGGCAAGAAAGTGGAATAACCCAGTTGCAGAGGATGGGAGTTCAGCTCTTTTTGTCGACAGTAGCCATGGTTGTGGCAGCGTATGAGCATTAATTTTGAAAGAACAAGTATTGCTAAGTCTGGCTTTAGACGAACGCAAGTTGAAATAGATTGACGTTAAATTTGTATGGAATCTAAGTTTTAGCGAGGTTGAAAATTCAATGTGGAGATGGAGATGTTAGAGCTGTCTGCCATGGGAGTGATAATTGCTACAATCATCACCGTTGTTGAGATTCTCAAGAACAATGAGCTAGCTGTAGAGAAAAATGTATTGAAATCCAGTTTTGACAGAAAGTGAAGGTCAAGATAATATTGTAGAAATTTGAGTAGTTTGGCAATATAATAGATTTTGTTGAGACTGATTGTGGAATGCACAACCCCATGTTTTTTTGGATTTATTTATCTAGAAGGCAGAGAGGTGCTTGGACGTTGGAGCAGATTTAAGAGAAGATGTGCAGATTTTGCTGGCTGAAGGTCCTTTGTTTGGCATGTTTGTGTGGAATCTGATGATGGGCCAAGACAGAAGTGGTTTTTTTGGACTTGTGTTATATTTTGGTAAAAGTTTTACTGGCAGCAATATTGATAATTATTTAGATTATGGAGACATTGCAGCTTTAGTTATAATTATTCAGTGTGATGTTTGGTATCAATTGTTTTTTGGTCTTGTTTTTGATACCATGAATAGTTTGGTGTGGCACTCCAGTGAGAGTTTTTGATATGGTAGTAAGAATTTTTTGTCATGAGATGGATTCCTCCATGTGATTGGAGATGATTGTTATTATGTCATGGTTGGCTCTTGATTCTAGATTAGAGCGTTGGCATGATAGAGGTTCTCTTGACAGGTTTTTCTCTTTGGAGCATGAAGTTTTGATTTGTGGAGATCAAGTTGTCAGGTTGTGTTCTTGGGATATGCAGAAGTGCAGTAGGAGTTTTGACAATTGGTTTGGTTAGCACTCTTGGTATCGAGTACTTTGGCGGATTGACCATAGAAGTACTCTTGAAAACTAAGAGACTTGGGTGAGGCTAGAGTTCTCTTGGATTAAGAGAACATTTGTTGAAGCAGTTTCTTTTTGGAGGTTTCAGCATGAAGACTGAGGAGCCTACACCTGTGGATGGATGCAAGTTCATTATGGACCTAGAGGAGATTGTTCTTGGAGAAGAGTCATTGTGACTTGGAGTATCCTGGAAGATCATTCTCACTCCCCACTCTTGGTCTACTCGACAGATGTATCTTCTTGTGCTTTTAGGTTTAGGAGATAGTTGAGATTGTTCTTAGTTTTGGAATGTTTTTGAGTTTGATCTTCTTATTTACAAGAGCTTTCATCCATGGTGGTTGGGTGCTATAAATGCTCTTATATGGGGAGGTAAAGGAGATCATACTTGGCACAGCTGAGCACTTGGTGGTGTTGGTAGAAGGATGAATTATGGTTTGCATGATTGTCTCTTCCAAGAGTTTTCGAGGTCATCTATTGTAGTTGTACTTCATTTTTTTTTAACTACAATAAATGATCTTTTCTTAAGGACTTGGAAGATGTCATTTTGCAATAGGTTGGTTGCGGTTTGCAGATCATCTCTTGTTAATGCCACACCTTCTATGTGTTGATTGGTAGATTGAGTCAACTTTTCATTGACATTGCTCATACAATTTGGATTGGCCTATAATGATCTTCTAAGTTTTTTATCATCATTGATTTTTTTATGTGTTTTGTTGGAAGATGTAATTATTTACATGGTGAGTTGTATGGGGTAGATATGCTAGTTATAAATCTACTGATATTGTATGGTTAGTTGGATGTGATTAGCAATTCGATGTGGTTGATATTTCAGCTATGAAGATTGTGTACTGACAATGGATTACCATGATATTGGTAAATGAAAGAAGAGTTTAAGTGGGCGGTTGTTCAGATGTGAAGTTGCAACATCAGTCAAACTTCAAGTGGGAGATTGTTGGGTATGAAGTTGAATGTTCAATTCATATTCTTTGACTATTCCTTTCTTCTTCCCATTTTTGTCTCTACATCTTCTCTTGAAGACTATTGTATAAATATGAGGGCAAAGCCCTTTGTATGTAAGTTATGATAATAAAAGGTTCCTGCTCTGCTTTCTAGTGGATGTAGCCAAATTGGTGAACCACATTAATTCTTGTCTTTATTTGTAGTTTTCGATTTGTCTTTTTTATTTTATAGCTGGGAGATAAATTGGTTTACTTTTATAAACCATTATTATTCTGCCCTTGTACAAAATAATTCCCGAGGTTTGGTGCTTTATACCTTGCCTCTCCAAAGTGTAAAGAAGTAGATTTTTTTGGTTCAGCACAAAAAAGCTTGGAAAAGAGCGAATTGTCAGCATTCCCTTCACTCTTTCAGCCAAGTGAACATCTTTGTTTTCCCATCTCCATTCTATAGATCTATAAATCAAAGAAAAAAATTTATCCCTTACCTGAAGATAAAGGCATTCCATTATAGCAATTACCTGATAAGTCATTTCCTTTGAATCAAACATGAGATGGATAACCATATCATCATCACATCATCTTTCGGACAATGGGATTCCATAGTCAATTGATTGAGCACTCAAAGGGTTACATTTCTCTTACAGCGATTAGCCAAGAGACTCCCATCTCCAGCTCTGAGAATCTATTGGGAATCACTGCATCTCCACTCTTCATTAAATATATTATTGAACTGTAGCCTCCTCTTGTTAGTGAGATGGTGTAGAAAGCTAGAGGAGTTTATAGAAGATATCAAAAGATCAAATGAGGATAGAAGTTGTTTGAGGTTGTGAAAATACAAATCTAGTTGTTAGGGAGGAGGAATATATTATTGAACCATAGTCTCCTCTTCTCTGTAAAGAATTTAGAAGAACACTAAATTTTAGAAATGTACAAAAATGCTCTATTTTCAGCAATGAAAATTTTTTAAATCCCCAAAACAGGGCAAACACAAGAGCTGGAGAATTTATGCAAGAATGTACTTGCTTCTATCCAAACTAAAACAATTTCTACAATATGAAATAAACTTGCAACTGCTGGAGCTGCATACAAACTTCTATGAGCTTCACAAAGCTCTTTAAAAGATCATCTAAAGCAATCACTACTTAACAAAAAGATCATTCACATCTCTGATTAAAATAGAATATTCAAAATATTACTTGCTGCTGCATATAAAAGGAGAGATTACAAACATGTATATCTCTTATGAAAGAATAAAGACATTCTTTCCATTAAATAGAATTTGTTGTCTAAAAGAAAAAGATGGAAGAAGGAAGAAGTTTGTAGAAGAAATTAGATTTCCCCCAAATCTGATTTGAACATATCTTCCAATGTCCACACAAAAAATCAGACTTTAAACTTTATCAAAAAGTAAAGTCAAATATGGAGGCTTCTAGACAAATGGATTTGATTTTAAAAATCCAACACTCCCCCATTGTCTTGAGCCGACAACTAAGATCATGCTTGATCCAAAATAACTACGCCAAGATTTCTCCTTAGGCGCTCAAAACTTGCAATGCCCAATGGCTTGGTGAAAATGTCTGCTAGCTATTGCTCTGACCTGCAAAACTCCATTTTTATTTCACCATTCTCAACTAATTCTCTGATAAAGTGATATCTGATTTCAATATGCTTGCTTCTTCCATGAAACAATGGATTCTTTAACAAGGCTATTGATGAGATATTGTCACAAAATATTGTGGTTCCATCCTCTTGTTCTTCTTTCAAATCTGCCACGATCCTTCTTAGCCAAATAGCTTGACATGCTACTGCATTCGCTGTTATATATTCAGCCTCTGCTGTAGATTGAGCAACTATGAGTTGCTTCTTAGAAGCCCATGAGATTACACCTGAACCCATGTGAAAGACATATTCGGAAGTGCTCTTCCTATCATCCAAACTCCCTACCCAATCACTATCTATATAGCCAATAAGATCAAAAATATTTGCTGCAGTATACAAAATACCATATCCTTTGGTGCCTTTTACATACCTTAGGATTCTCTTTCCCGCTTGCCAATGGGAGTCCTTTGGAGTTTCCATAAATTTGGAAATCAAACTTACTGCATGCATAGTGTCTAGCCTAGTAGCTATTAAATACATCAAACTTTCAACTAAACTTTTAAATAAAGATGGATCCACATTGCTGCTGCAATTTTGCTTGCTTAACTTCAAACCTACTGAAGTTGGTGTTGGAGTAGGCTTGCTACTTTGCATTCTAAATCTTTCCAAAATCTGATTTGTGTATCTTTCTTGAGAGATAAAAATACCATCATACATTTCTTTACTTCTATGCATAAAAAATATCTCAAGAGACCTAAGTCTGACATTTCAAACTCACTTTCATGGCCTCTTTAAAATCACGAATGAGAAAATCATTATCCCCAGTAAAGATTAAATGATCAACATACAAGACAATAATTAAAATATTACCATTAGCTATCTTGATGTAACGAGTGGGCTCACCATCGCTTTTGTAAAAGTCATTGCTCATCAAATATGAGTCAATTCTGCTATACCATGCCCATGGAGCTTGCTTAACCCCATAAAGAGCTTTCTTCAACCTATACACTTTAATTTCATGACCCAAAACTTCATAACCAAGTGGCTGCTCCATATAAACCTCTTCTTTCAATACTCCATTCAAGAAGGTGGACTTCACATCCATTTGATAAACCTTCCATTTGTGTTGGGCTGCAATTGCTATGACAACACGCACAGTTTTCATTCTAGCAACAGGGGCATAGGTCTCATCATAATCTGTACCAAACTATTGTTTGTACCCCTTGACCACCAATCGAGCCTTATGCCTATCTATTTTTCCTTCAGCATTGCTCTTGGTCTTGTAAACCCATTTAACTCCAATGATTTTCATGTTTGGAGGTAAATTAGTGAGCTCCCAAGTTTCATTTCTTTTTATTGCATCCATTTCCTCATCCATGGCCTTACACCATTTTTTTCCTTTTTAGCATCCTCAAAATAAATTGAATCACTATGAGAAAATAATGCAAAATTAATGTTTTCATCAAATTCATTTTCATACCTTTCATCTTGGTATATCTCTCTTAGACTTTTGGTCTTTCTTGGCACTAGGGAAGCAAAAGTGGGATCATAGCTCTCAGTATTACTGTTGCTGCTCTCTATGGGGCCAATTTGCAACCTTCTGAAGCCTTCTATGCCTGTTGTTATTTCATTTTCCTGATCAGCAAACTCATCATCTTCATCAACAATAGGCACTTTGCTTGAAGTGCTTGAAGATGTGTCCATCGAGCCATCCCATGACTCATTTTCAATGAACTCCACATCTCTTGAAGTGATGATCTTCTTACCAACTGGATCATATAATCTATATGCCTTTGATTTTGGACTATAACCAGTGAAGACACACTTCACTCCTTTATCATCAAACTTTTGCCTTTGCTCCTTTGGCACGTGTGCATATGCTACACACCCAAACACTCTCAAGTGTTCAACCGTTCATCTATGCTTTGTCCATGCTTCCATTGGAATCTTGTCACAAACTACTTTTGTAGGACTTCTATTTATTAAGTATACTATTGTTGCTACAGCCTCTCCCCAATATTCAATTGGGAGTCCTTTTGCTTTCATCATGCTTCTTGCCATCTCAATGATGGTTCTATTTTTTCTTTTAGCCACTCCATTTTGCTGCGGAGTATAACTGGCTGTAAGCTCTTTCTTTATACCATTCTGCCTGCAAAAATTCAAAAAAATATTGGAGGTATATTCCCCCCCTCTATCTAATATTAGGACTTTAAGATTTTTTCCGCATTCATTTTCAGCTTGGGCTTCAAATTCTAAAAACTTATCAAAAGCTTCAGATTTATTTTTCATAAAATAAACCCATGTTCTACAACTGAAATCATCTATGAATGTTATAAAATAAGTACTCCCCCCAATGGAAGTGATTTGCATAGGGCCAACTAAATCAGTATGCACTAATTCTAATTGTGCTCTTGCCCTTCTAGAGTTTCTAGAATTAAAGGGCAGCCTATGTTGCTTACCCAAAATACAAGTCTCACACTTGCTACTGAACTCTTTAATACATGGCAAATCATCTACCATACGTTTCTTGGACAATAAATTTAGACCAGCATAGCCAAGATGTCCATACCTTAAATGCCATAGCTTGGAGGGGTCTTCAATGACGCTCTTGAAGGCTGATTGTTGTACTATTGTACATTCTTTCTTCGGAGGTGCTGCTGATTGTGAAGAGAAACACATCCCCACCTTCAATGGAAACATTCAGTTCTTTTTCATTTGAACAACTGAAACAATTTTTTTGCTCCCATCCTTCTCATAAATGACACATTGGTCATTCTCCATCAACACTTTGTAACCATTTTGAGTGAGCTGTCCAACACTCATCAAATTGTGCTTTATACCCGGGGCAAAATAAACATTCTGAATTTCTTATTTTTCACCTTGCTTGGTGTGGATCATAATAGATCCTTTGCCCACGACTAGAACAAGTCCATTGTTCCCCATTCTAATTTCTGATTTTACATTTTTATCAATGAAAGAAAAAAGACTTTCATTACCACTCATGTGGTTACTACAACCGCTATCCAAATACCAGACTTCAGGGCTGTCTTCTTCACCAACATTGCACATGATGAAGGCTATGGGATTATCTCCATCACCCACTTTCATATCAGTCATATTGGCACTTAACTTTGACTGATTACTTTGCTTTTTCTAGCATTCACTAGCATAATGCCCAAATTTATGATAGTAATAACATTCAATATTACTCTTGTCTGAATTATATTTCTTCTTACCTTTGGAATTATTCTGAGAGCTGCTAGCTCCCTCATTTGTGGCTACTCATTCTGAGCTTTCTCCAGCATTTTGTTGTCTGGAGTTACCACGACCTCTGCCTCTTGAACCTCTTCCAGAATTATTTCTCCCTCTTCCCTTGCCTCTTGCATTAGCTTGAGCTCTGAAAGCTTTCTCTTGAGAAGAATTTGCTGATCTATTAATGTGATGCTCATGGGTTTGGAAAGAACCCATCAACTCATCAACAGTCATTAATGAGAGATCCTTTGCCTCTTCAATGGCAATAATTAAATTATCAAATTTTGAGGACAGACTTCTCAAAACTTTTTCTACTATTCTTTACTCATCCATGGTTTCTCCATTGGTTCTCAACTGGTTTATCAAACCAGAGAGTCTTGAGGTAAAATCTGAAATGGACTCATTGTCCTTCATGACAAGAGTCTCAAACTCTCTTCAAAACATTTGGAGCTTCACCAAATGAACTTTTTCAGTCCCTTTAAAGCTTGTATGAAGAATATCCCAAGCTTCTTTGGAATAATCAGCTGCAGCTATTCTGGGAAAGATTGCCTCTGTCAAGGTAGTTGCTATCAAGGTTAAAGCTTTTGCATCTTTCCTTCTTGACTCCTTCAACTAAGTCTTTTGATTGTTTGTAAGGCCAACATACTAAGTTGGGTCAGTAAGATCTGTAAATCCATTGACCACAAGCTCCCATAAATCATTTTCTGTTATAACAGTCCTCATCTTCTTTGCCCAAATATGATAATTTTGTCCATTGAAAGATGGTGGTTGCTGCCAGCTCTTTCCTACATCTCCAGCCATGTCTCCTGTGCAAGATAAACAAATACCCAGAAAAAACAAATGCCCAAACTCACAAGGATTGAAGGCCAATCAGCTTTGATACCATGTAAAGAATTTAGAAGAACACTAAATTCTGGAAATGTACAAAAATGCTTTGTTTTCAGCAATGAAGAAATTTTAAATCCCCAAAACAAGGCAAACACAAGAGTTGGAGAATTTATGCAAGAATCTACTTGCTTCTATTCAAACTAAAATAATTTGTACAATATGAAATAAACTTGCAACTACTAGAGCTACATACAAACTTCTATGAGCTTCACAAAGCTCTTTACAAGATCATCTGAAGCAATCACTGCTTAACAGAAAGATCATTCACATCTCTGATTAAAACAGAGTATTCAAAATATTACTTGCTGCTGCATATAAAAGGAGAGATTACAAACATGTATATCTCTTATGAAAGAATAAAGACATTCTTTCCATTAAATAGAATTTGCTGTCCAAAAGAAGAAGATGGAAGAAGGAAGAAGTTTGTAGAAGAAATCAGATTTCCCCCAAATCTGATTTGAACATATCTTCCAAAGTCCACACAAAAAATCAGACTTTAAACTTTATCAAAAAGTAAAGTCAAATATGGAGGCTTCTAGACAAATGGATTTGATTATGAAAATCCAACATTCTCAGTGAGATGCTGTAGAAAGCTAGAGGAGTTTATATAAGATATCAAAAGATCAGATGAGGATAGAAGTTGTTTGAGGTTGTGAAAATACAAATCCAGTTGTCAGGGAGGAGGATAGAAATTGTTTGAGATACAAATCAAGTTGTGATGGAGTAAATAAATAATATAGTTGAATGTAGCAGTATTTTGTATTTCTGGAAGCAATTATTGAGGCCTGTAGAGCTATTTGGGATCCCCGACCACCTGCAATGTGACTCTATGGGAGGTGTTGAGAAGAAAGTGTTTAACGCCTGAACTATAGCTCAAAAGGAATAACTTATTATAGGTATAAAAGAAAAACGAAAAACTTCCAGTCAGAGCTGCTAAAAAGTATACAAATTGCTAAACCTCAAACCCCAATACATACTCTGTAGATGCAACGAAATGAACATAAATCTAAACATTATTCATACACAACAATGCAACGGAGGAAACCCTATATTTTTCTGTGATTTGTGAGAGATGCATTGCACAAGGTCGATAAACACAAACATTTATAAATAATGGCAAATCCATCCTAAAATGATTGTAGAGTTTCCTAACGCTTTGTACAAGATCAATCTACACATTCATAAATAACAACAAATTCATCCTATTTTTTTTGTTAGGACTGTACGGTTTCTCAGGGCTTAGCCACACGGGTTGCAAATCAGGTAGAAAATGTGTGTAGCGAATGCTCATCCTTGTCTAAAGATCCCTCCTGACAATTAAGTGCACAAATTTCAAGATCATAATGAAATCGCCCAGATTGGGTCTGAATATTATAATATATACTCTTTCTGTTACTCTTTCTGAACCTCTTGAAAAAGACCTTCAGTTTCTTTTCCTTGCAGGACTAATTGAGAACCACTTCATTTGCGATCGAAAAAGAGAGATCTTTTCCACTTCACACAAATCCTTTCATCTTCTCATCCGAGGATGGAAATTTACAAAATTTGTGACAACACCAGCAGAGAAGATTCCAGATAAATTTTTTGTCAACAAACAGAGATTCATTGTCCCAATCCACAGTAAATACACCCTTCGTTAAGGGTCTTTCATCGTATTCATTCTCGGAAGAAGCTGAATAGGCATAATTGCTGTCATTCATTTTAACTATTTTATTTACCCTATGTTACTCTGCTTTGTTTCTCCAGATAACTCTGCAGACAACCTGCTCGATGTTGCAAATCAATCAATGGATCACCATCAAGTTTTCCTTTAGCATTCTTCTTTGAACAAACCAATTTCAACTCGAGCCTGTACAAAGTACAAGCATCACACTCATTCATTTCATATTCATAAATATGTCATTCAAAATGCGTAGGTGGTTGGGGATCCATATAGTAGGATCTCTTAAGTCTACCTGAATCCTTTATTACTTGCTTCCATGGCTCATGCCAACTACGGCGACCATAATCAGACAATGATCACTGGTTGTAATTTCCACTTTCAAAGGCCCTCCGAGGTTTATCAAATAAGAGCCACTCCCAAAATTAATTCGCCTAGAAGTATGTTTATCTCAAAATGTTCTGAAAAATAAACAAGAATACAAATAAAAAATTTAGATATGACAAAATAATTATTAATATTGTAAACCAGAAATATTCAACAATAAACATGCACTGCAAAAATAAACGTAGCCTTTGCATTCCACGGAGGCTTTGAGGTCGCAACACCTTCACATTCTGGAATGCGAGCTGCTTTGTCCACAGTGCGACAACGAGTGGGCCATGCTTTAGTTCAATTCCTCCAGGTCGCAAACCAAGAGTTGTTCCAGGTGCACCTTCGTTCAAAGCTAGAGTTTGATGAAAATAACAACAATATTCTTGACATCATTTTTTTCCTAGGGTTGGCTTTAGACAATCTCAATGAGTGCACTTGGGACCTAAAGCTAATAGCTGAAGTGTTTTATAGCTATAATTCGGATACTTTTTAGCTGCTCCGACTGGTAATCAAAAGGGCCAGAGCTCAGGGTAGAGAATCCCAACCGTACTATGGTATTTCCGAGGTTAGATCCCTAAAACTTGAATATTTAAGATGCTGAAGTATCAAGGAAAGAAATGAGGAAAGAAATTGAAATTGGCAGTTGTAATGAAGGGAGTATTGGAGATCGTAATCCCAACTACCTAGCTGTACAATTAGTTTAATATTCTCCATGCATTTAAACAAATCTCAGCATATGACAAGGAAGATTTTGTAATGGATTCGAAAAGAATTTCTATTAACTCTTCCAATATGCTCACTGTCACATTAGCTGAAGTTCCTCACGCTTAAGGCTTTCCATGATAACATTATTTTATGTTTTTTCTTTATTTAGGTTTTTTATATATTTGATGAATCTGTATTTTGTCTTCACTCTTAGGAGTCCAGCTCTGCAGAGCTGTTCGATGATATTGTAAGTTGTTTGTTTGTGTGAGAAAGAGTTGGAGCAATATCAATTCAAAGAGAAAAAAGAGTTGAATTCTGATATCACAATCATTAATATCAATTTAAAAAGATAAAAGAATTGAATTTTGATAGCAATATCACAATCATTATAATAGTTTATTTTGATTAATATAAACTTTGTCAATTTTTCCTTCTCCTCTTTTCTTTCCTTCATCTGGTATCAATAGCGACAACTTTGCAGGCCACTTCACACGATCTCACAATAGCCACTTCTTCTATGACGTATTTCCATGGGAGGAAAAATCCTCTGTAAATTCCTTTGATCAAGGCATATTCAACCCACAGCTTGAGATGTAGCTCTTGAATTCACTCGACTATTCCTACAGCAATCTCTGTAGGAGAACAGCTTCAACACCCATGATCTCTTTATCCTATGGGAGTGGCTATAACTTCTTATATCAGGTTTACAATTGCTAACTCTTATTTTAGTGACAAGTTTGCACAAAGTCTGCGAACTTTGACATTACGACATGATCAACTTTTTACAGCAGAATAAACAATCTGAACAAGACTCGTCATTTCTCACAACCATGACCGCTTCAACTTCTTACAACCATGATCTTCTTCTGCTAATACTATGACCTTGTTCTAGTTTTGAAATCTCCATCATCAGCCGTGGCTGATTTTAACTACTTTCCCTTTGCTTCAACTGAAACCCGTGATCTTTTTCTTGACAGCAATAATAACAACACTCTTCACAGTGAGCATGACTGACATGGCTTTCATACAACATTAGAAAATAGGAGAGCAGAAATAAAACAAAATAAAAGTTAATATTAATCAAAATGATAAATTACATCAGTTTGAGCTGCGGCTCATACAGTAGACACTATTGGAATAAAACTTAGCAGATTCAAACCCATACCTAACAGCTCTTTCACTTAAACACCATTACAACCTTCTGCAGACAACTCAGATACCGACTCAGCTCCCAGAAGAGAGTAAATACAAATCACGAACCTATTCAATGTATAGAAAACCTACCGTCACCGAAGGAGAAGGATTATTACACAAAATAACATTTTTTCATCTAACGATAATATGGGTGAAATTGCAAATTTGACATTCGACAGGCTGGAGGAGTACATTGAAAATCAATTGAAATCCAAGAAAGATATCACTGTTGAATGGAGAATTCAGACTTAACAGAAGCAGCTGCCAAATATGAAGGATTGTAGACAAGATATGCTAGACATGGTGGTAGTACATTAGAAGACTGACTTGTTTCATCATATCGATCCAACAGCAGCCACATTTGCCTACTAACCTTCTCAAAAAGATTGTGAAAGTAAAGAGAGTTGGAAATAACAGTTTTCCATGAAGAATTCTCACCCTTCTTCTCGGCATCATTAGCCTTATCCTTGGTTGATACTGATGCAAGGGTATTGCATGAACCAAAAAGGTTTTCCTTATCATGGGATCAAATTTGAAACAGGGTTGAAGGATCAAATTTGCCACCCAAACTATACAATTCAAGAAGAAAAGGGTGCCCCAAATCCTACCTCAGGCTGCTGACATAAAAGAGAAAGAGTATTTAATGTTTCTTCTCTCTTGTTTAGTTTCAATTTTACTTTTATTTGTTTTGGAGTTAAGCGTCCACCCGTAGATTGCAAAGACATCTCAAAATATGAACCATCTTCTTTTTCTTTCACACTTTCCCCTACATAAATCACTCATACTTTCACTCACTGTTTACTTATAAGAATTTCGGTAAATGCTCCTTAACTTGGTGTTTAGTATTTGTTTATGGTGAATAAATATTGAGTGATGATTTGTTCATTTCTCACTATATTCAGTCTCAGAACTTCAGCTGCTATTCTAATTCCTTTCTAACGTGGTGATCATACTTGTTGTGGCGCCTTGTATGTTGACTTTCCATGCATAAAAATTATAATTTTCTGATTATTTCATTTTAAGTTTAATCTAATAAAAAAATGCATACTAGTATAATGGAAAATCCATAGGGAGTATGGTAAGAGTTAATTATGGGAAAATGTATATAAAGAGAATTTCATATTAAAAAAAATGAAATATGAGTCTCACTTCATATTACATATATGTTATATAATAAGAACTTTGTAAATAGATAATTTAAAATAATATATTTAAAAATATAATGTATCAAAGTCAAAAATTTCGTTCTTATTTTGCAGACTTTTTCTTTTTGATCCGTAATGGGTTGTAGCGGAATGAGTATATTAGTTAAAAGATAAAATATACATTGTTCAGGAAATGCAAGCAGAAAAGAAAGCCTGCATCAATAAGAGTAACAATGTCCAAAAACTGATCTCCATACAACTTGAAATATTTTTCTTTATCAATGATTTCATAGTTTAATTTCACAAAATAGCCGAAAATTAAAAATATTCAAATGTATTACTACAATGGGCGATACTTTGTTGCTTAAGACAAATAATAATATTTGTTGACTTCAAATAATTTGAGAATTATTTTTTTAATTAATTTTTCTTGATATTTTGGCAAATTTTCAACTAGTCTATTCAATTAGTCTATTCAATTACAACATGAGCTAAAATAAAAGTTCACATTTACTAAATCTATAATATCCATTAATTTTTTCAAAGAATTACAAACAGAAAAATCTTTTTATCTTCTTTCATTTTCTAATTGAACTGATATTATTGTTAAGATTGGAAATAACACATAAAATAAAATAACAGAGACAAACATAAAAAATATATTATTTATTTCTCAAACAATTTAAAATATATTACTGCATGAATAAATGCAACAGTTTTAAAGAATAATTTCCAATACAACCACAAATAAATATTTTGGAATCATTCTTTACAGAGGGAACAATACATAGGTCTCACTGATTCAGAAAACACATCAACCAAAATGAAATTGTTGCATATAGGTAACTGAAGGACAACGGAAATACAATAAAAGCCAAGAGGAATGCTATCTCAGAAAATCTACGGGCATGGACAAAACCTTAATGGCATTGATAGACAGTTCCTTACATTGAACATAAAAGGGTAAACTTCTGGCCAAATATTCAGGTCCCCAGCATCTATATCTAACCAAATTATACGGCCCTCTCTTTTCTGAATTAACCAAATATAATCCCCCCCAACACAAGTCACTCTACGATGTAAAGGGTGTGGCGATTCAAGTGTGTTATAGTTAGATCTCCACTGCAAGCCGAGCTCATCAAACTCATAAAACACCAAAGCAAGATCCATTATACAAACCATTATTATTCTGCCCTTACACACAACAATTCCCAGGGTCTTGTGCAATTGCAGTACACCTGGGATCTGAAAGGTATAAACAAATCTTCTATTGGAATCAGCATTCAGATCATATATACCCACACCAACCCCATTTTCAGAAAACCAGTAGATTTTTTTGTTATGCACTAGGATGGTTGGCAAATATCGAACTGTCATACTTCCATTAGCTCTTAGATCCAAGCTAGCATCTCTCTTTTCCCATTTACTTTTTGCAGATCTATAAATCAAAACAGAAAGTTTTTGGTTCTGAAAAAGAAGATGACGTCCAATTACAAGAATTACCTCATAAGTCTTTTCCTCTGAATCGAACTTGAGGTGCACAGACACATAGTCATGATATCTTTTCATGTAATACGAAATCCTGTCTTCTTCGTTCAGTCTTGCATTTTCAAGAGAATGGGATTGCATAGTCAATGGATTCATCACCCGAAGGATTCCATTTTGCTTAGAGCTATAAACCATCCCCATGTCCAGCTCTGAGAATCCATTGTGACTCACTATATCTCCACTCCTCATCGAATGTCTTGCTGATTCTTTGCCTTCTACTCACATCAAACAATCCAAGCCCAGTAGAAGATTTTCTTGTTTCATCATATTGATCCATCACCAGCCACAATTGCCTATTACTCTGATCCCAAACATTCTGAAAGTGATCGGATCTAGAAATAATGTATTTCCATGAAGAACAAATGATTTGAGATTGAAAAAGAGTTTGAAGAGGAAGTTTACACAATATTATATTCACTATATCTTCTGGAATTAGATCTATGCACATTGATTCTTCCACCAAATATAATTTTTTGTTTGAGCTGCGGCCTCTCTCGCCCTCTTTATCCACGTCCTCGGCCTCATCCTTGCTTGATCCAGCACCCGTTGATTTTCCCTTGCCATTCTCTCTGAATGGCCCAAAACCCAGTGTCAGCCGGTTAGTATAGGGCTGCTCACATGAAATCCCTTCATTGATATTCCCATCCCTACTTTTTCCACTCGATCCAGCATCACCTTTCTCCATTTCTTTGCCCTTACCATATATGTTTTCATTTAAGCCATCCTCTCCGAATGGTCCAATTCCGAGTGAAAGCCACTTTGCATAAGGCCGTTTACTTGTACATGAAATATCCCTTTCTTTTTCTTCATTGATATTCCCATCCGTGCTATTACCGGATTCTCTCCTGGAAGCCATTATCCCTCTGGGAGGTGCCTGTAGCAAACCCCTCTGGTTAAATAGAATTAAAGCTTGCACTAGAAGAAAGTTTTAGCTATTCCCAAAACTTTGGTAATAAGAAAATTTTCCACCAACCAGAAGATTTTGGAGCGTTCTATTGTTCTTAATCCAAACCTTTTTTTTTAGCCCTACATTGTTTTCAATCGAAATTTGAGTTTGTATTGAGAATTTCACCTTCGACAATCTGGAGTTCCAATACTCACTATCTCATGACTAAGCAAGTTTTACACAGTCATGTGTTTTGGGAAGTTCTTTTTCTTTAAACCCTTCATTTAGAAAGAGATGTAGACTTTATCGGAATACCTTGTGTTTTGATTAAATCAATATAGCTTATGTTCTGATTAAATTAATCAGACAAGAGGCCGAACTTAATATAGTAAAAATAACATTAAGTCAAAAGACAGTTTGAAAGGAATTCACAAGTAAATTCAAACAATATAATCACAAAACAAAATCGTAACAATAGAAATAAGAAAGTCGAGAAAACACGGGAATCTCATCAATAGAGAGACCCTCTTTCATCACCTAACCAACAACTTGAAGATTTTGGTTTGCTTTGACATAGTTATCACAATGTATTTGATTTGGATGTGCTGCTCTGAATATAGAATTGATTATTTAAATATGTTCTTATTTTAATATATTATGAATTATATGTTAATTTTTTTTATTTATTATTTTTTGGTTCTATTTAACTAGTTGAGTTTAAGAATGTGATTTGTTTGAATATAACGTAGTGTGTTGCTTATGAAGCTAAATTTTGTATATATCTTGGAGCCGAGGAGATGTTTGGAGGGGCCACTCTGCCTCTCCTCCTCTTAAGAGTATGGCTGGCTGATGGTCTTCTGCTTCTGTTCCTGCTACTGATGCTGGCTGCCCTCCTACCAGTGGAAATGTTTCATGACCTCCTACCACTTCATATAAATTCCCTCTCCTGGCTCTTGCTATTTCTCTCAGGTGGGAGAAAGGAGATTTGAAGGAAAAAGAAGATGAAGACGGGTGGTCTTCCACATCCATCCCCTGGGCCCATTTTTTGGGGGAATCCGGATGAGAGAGATCCTCCTCCCTCGGCTGCAACTCCTTCTGTCTTTTGCATGACCTTTTGCAGGGTGATCTTGTATTCCAGGCCCTTGTTTTGTGAATAGTGTACTCTATGTGTTTTTATATTAATGAGAATGACCTCTATTCATGAAAAAATATAAAAATGGATATATCTGGTGCACTATTAAGTCGAATTTTATAGTCAATATATGTGTTAAGTGAATTTATATTCTTGATACAACTCTCTGTATTTTTAATAAACTTATATCAGCAATGCAACAAGTTCATATAAATATTTTTATTACAAAAAATAATAAATACAAATCTATTTTTTAATTTAAACTATTAATAAATTATTTTTAATGAACTTAAAAATATATTTAATTACAATCAAACAATTAACGAAATATAAGTTTAAATATAATTTAAAATTAATATGTAAGTCTAGAAATAAACTGATTTATTGTGAGAATCCAATGTTGTTGAGTTCAGTGTTTGCATTGTTGTGAGGTATTATTTTCACCCGAAATTGGAGTTTCTCATAGGAATCTTGGTTTGAACAACCTGTAAAGTTTTCTTGTGTTAGCATAGAATTCCTTCACTGTCATTGACTCAGCACATATATCTTCATCCCCAGTTTCCTGCGCTGGGTATTCCAAGGTAGCAACTTTTTTAAATTTCCATTGTTAAAGATGGAGTTATTCGAGAAAAGTATAAGTGGGTTTCATGAAGGAGAGATTATTAAATTTTGTATTATATGCAATGTTCGTGTTAAATATGTTTGGAGCCAACTATTATGTTTTCTTGAGAATTTGTCTTTGGTTGTTTTACCCATGAATATCTTCATTGGAGTGCTTTAGCCAAACCAGGATGGGGAAACTGAGAAAGTTGCGATTTCCCAAAGTTCAGGGCTAACGGGACGTTGTTATATCACAAATTATTTAATTTTATAATCAGTTTATTGTTTATTATTTTAAAATATTTTGTTTTCTTCTGAATTATATCATCCATCAATAGTCATAAGAGATCAAAATTTGTCTTTTTTAAATTAGATTATTTTTTTTTCGATCGATGAAAGGCCGAAGCCGAGGTTTTTATATTTATATGTAAAAGCAAATATTAAGCAAATATTAATAGAATTATCATCAGTTTTAAGCCCATTTCTGCAGGCCCAATGTTCAGAGTAGAGTGCTAGAAATTATAGACAATAGTAATCGACTACCACTTTCATCGCAAACAGCTAACTACTTGAAAACCCTGCAAAACAATGGTTGTCGCATGATCGCATACCCAGGAAAAGGGCTATGCGAACATGCGACACACCTCCACCACTCACCACCGGGTACAAAAACATCATTGCTATTGACCACTGAGACCCTCGGATCAGTCAGCAACATCCAGCGCCACCAAACCAGTCGAGATCAGCCGCTAAAACCATAAATTTGAGTACTTCATGTCGCGAAAACCCCTCTGAGAATTTTGAATTTGAAAACAAACAGTCATGTTTATGGCGCTAGTGTCACAAAGTCATGCGGTCAATAGTCACAAACCCCTTGAAAGATCCTTGGTCACTTTACCAGCAAGCAGCCAACCAGAAACAAGCACGTCGGCAAGACCCACTTTTACTCCACAACGGCGACATTCTTAATGGTTGTTGCATGATCGTATAGCCAGGAAAAGGGCTATGTGAACATGAGACAAACCGCTTACACTTACCACCGTCACCGCCACGCCAACCAAATATTCACCGCCACTGTTTGCCCAAAGGGTTTGTCGCATGATCGCATAGCATGAAACTGGCTCATGCAAACATGCGACGAACCATTAACATTCACCCCACCAACAAACTGCCAAGTCACCACCACATCACCGCTCCCTACCAATGAAAAACACTCACCACCAGCAACACAAGACAATGGGCCCACTATCGAGAGAAGCTTTACCTTTTGGGAAGATCGGACGATGGTCACATGATCGCATGGGCTGGAAAGATTCCATGCAATCATATGAAAACCACAGGATCAAGAATCTTTCCAAAAGAACTGGGCCAATCTGCCATTCTGCCACCTCAGACCACGCGGACCAACCAAAACACAACACATCACTTTATTCTCTGACAAACGGGACCACCAGCCGGGAAAAGCAGACAGAGCAAGATCTATGGCTAGTCTCATATTTGCATGCTTATGACACATCGCATAAGCTCTTACGCCCACTGTTAGATGAGAAGCCCGTCAAGGAGCCAAGCCCACCAACCAATCGCACTTGCACACATAAGACTGACGGACAAGGAGTGCTGACAAAAGGGAAGAAGCGTGAGGTCAAAAACATCCAGGCTTTTCAGTGCCAAAAGATAAGTGCGCAAATGCAGAAAGGCACAAGGTTGAAAACAACCAAGGTTTAAGAAGACACATGTTCGCAAGGCCAATGTAAAACTTCTAATTCTACCCTTATTTTCTAGCTGATTTCCAAAATGTTACCAAAATGCTACCAACAAGCCAAGTAAATAGCACCTGTTTAATTTCAAACCCGATGAAGAGTCCATTTCTGTGGAGGAGGAGGAGGAATACTTGCAGCAAGTGGCCTTGAGAAGCTATCCACTAGACTATCCACTAGATCTCTGCTAATTTTGTCCTGTTAGATTCTGCTAACGCTGAAGCGTACTGTTTGGGTTTGAGCAATGGAAAACATCCCATCATTGATCAATAAGTGGCTACTCCTCTTGTCCTCGATCTAGATTTCATTTAATGCTCTGAGCTCATATCCATGCTATGAGGAAAGACGCCCATCTTATCACCTCAAGGAGCCATTCTGTCAACTTGCGAGGCAAGAAACCATCAGTGTCTGAACCAACCAAAGTATTTTGATGACTAGACTTGAAGAGCTTCACTGATGTCGGATATACTTTTTAAATTCGATCCTCTAGCTGCCAAGTTCGCCAATTCATCCGCTTCTGTGTTTCCTTCTCTAAAAGTGTGGTTGATGGTTTTTGAATCAAATTTATCCATGAGTTGTAAAATGGCCTCTAAAACTGCCATTAACTGCCAATTTGGAGTTGATCTAACCTTGTTTGCGTTAATGGTAATCAACGAATCACCTTCAATTTTGAGTTTTGATATTCCTGCTTCCCACTCCAGGATCAGGCCATTCAGTAGTGCCTTAAATTCCGCCATGTTATTTGTGTCTTTGGGCAATGGTATGGCTTGTTTGGCAATCACATTCCCTAATGAGGAGCGTATTATGCATCCCGCACCTGAGGGCCCTGGGTTTCCTTTGCTAGGTCCATCAAAATTTAGTTTGTACCATCCAATTGGGGGAGGTTTCCAAATGCATGCCTTCCTTAATTCCTGATTTCTTCTTGGTCCTCTACCTATGGTGATTGGAGTTTTTATCCCGAACCAACTTTTTGACATCTGATCATCCTAGTTGGTGAAGAATTTATGTTGTGCTGATTGGGTCTGGATCCTGGAGTTCATTACTTCTACTATGGCTGCCTCCACTTTATTGATTATTGATTCAAGTTTCAGAGTTTTATCCTGGAATAGTCTTATGTTTCTTTCTTTCCAGATCTCCAAAATGAGAATTGATGGTGAGATCGACCATAGGTTGCTGAATAAGCTATCTCCCATAATTCATGGCCATGATATCAAAAGCTAAAGTAAATTATTAGAGGGAGTTGACCATCCTAGTTTTGAGTAGAGCCAGTACCAGCATTCATTAGCAAAGGGATAGGATAATAATAGATGATTGGCATCCTCTTCATTATTAAGACACATGATGCATCTAGATGGGCCCTAAAATCCCATCTTGATAAATTTATCTGTAGTTAAAATTCTTCCCTGTGATGTAGTCCACGTAAATATCCCAGCTTTTGGAAGTCCAACCTTGTTCCAACATAAATGTGTTGGGATCTCTTCTGTATTGGGCATGATTGATCTTGCTATGAGATAATATCCATCTTTAACACTATATGATCCTGATCTTGCTCCATTCCAAACTATTTCATCTTTCCCCTGTTTGAGGAGGAAGGACCAATCTTTAATCAATGATTTCAGTTTCTCAACCTCCCTTGCATCTGATTGTAGTGATGTGAAGTCTTTCCAATCCCAGGAACCATCTATATCAGCCGAAGGTGGAGTGATATAATCACTGAGATATGGTCCCCATGCTGAACTACAAATATGACTGATTTGGTTAGGACCTAGCAGTGAATTGATGGATGGATACCCACCCCAAGAGTCTTCCCAGAATCTTGCTACCGTTCCATCTTTGATATTCCATGTTATGTTGCTGTTGATTATGTGTCTAGACTTAGCTATAAAGTTCCATATTCTTGATCCTTTGGGGAGCTCTTTGATTCGGGCAATGTCTTCCTCATTATGGTTGCCTAAATATTTTTCTTTGAGAATTCTAATCCATTTAAAATCCTCATTTTTTACTATCTTCCAGTAGAGCTTTGCACCAAGAGCTTGGTTCTGCCATAATTGGTTTTTGATGCCAGTGCCACCAGAAGATTTCAGTTTGCAAATTTTATCCCATGAGATCAGTGCAAATTTTCTTTTAGTGTCTGTGCCCTGCCAGAAGAACTTCCTTAGTTTCTTCACCATATCCATATACCCCTCCGTGGTAAGAGAAAGAGAAGACATTAAGTAGATTGGTATTGCTGATAATGTTGCTTTAATCATAAGTAATCTCCCAGCCCAAGATAGCCATTTAGTTTTCCAACTATCCATCTTTCTGTCCATCTTTTCATTGAGAGGTTTCCAAACTGATGATGTTCTAAGAGATTTGTCAATTGGAATGCCTAGATATGGAAATGGGAGAGAACCTGATTTGCATGCCAAATTTTTTACAATTTGCTGTTGGAGTTTCTTTTTAATGAGGAAGAAAAAGACCACTCATTTCTCTCTATTGGCTAGTTGTCCTGAGGCTAGCCCATATTGTTCTAACACCTTAGAAATCTGCTTAGCTTCTTGAATACAACCCTTTCCCATAAGAAGAATATCGTCTGTGAATTGTTGATGGGTTACAGGTCGGATGGTTGAAGATATTGAAATACCATTGATGAGGTTTTGGTCCTGCAGTCTGATCATACTTCTTCCAAGTGCCTCAGCCATAATTATGAATAGGAATGGTGATAATGGATCCCCTTGTCTGATGCCGTTGGAGCCTTCAAAGAAACCTTGAGGGGATCCATTCACTAAAACAAAGAATTTAGGAGTTGAGATGTAATAGAATATCAAATTGATCCATGCTTTAGAGAACCCAAATCTCTCCATACATTTAGCCAGAAATCTCCAGTTAACCTTGTCATAAGCCTTCTTGATGTCCAATTTTATGATCATACTTGGTTGTTTATTATGCTGAATTGAATGTATAGCTTCTTGAGCAATGATTATCCTATCTAGAATTGATCTGCCTAAAACAAATCCAGTTTATTGCTCCCCAATTAGTTTGAATAGGACCTTTTTTAACCTATTTGCTAGAGCTTTAGAGAGGAATTTATAAATTGTGTTGCGGAGAGCAATAGGTCTGAATTCATCCAAATTAATAACATGTTCCTTTTTAGGTATTAACACTGTGAAAGTATTATTGATTTCAGTTAGAAATCTACTTGAAGCTCTTGCAGCCTCAAGAGCAGTAGTGAGTTCTTTGCCCAAGATACTCCACCAGTGAAGAAAGAAGCTTGAAGGAAAACCATCTGGACCTGGTGCTTTGTCTGGAGCCATTTGAGAAATTGTATTCCATATTTCCACTTCTTGAAAGGGTTTAGATAGCATTTGGTTATTAGCTTCTGTGATGATACTTGGGATGTTTTCTAAGAGGCCCTGTTGAATCCCCTCGGGGGATGAGATTGAGGAGTTGAGAAGATGAGAATGATACCTAATTATTTCTTTGATAATCTCATTTTGATCCTCCAATATAGTTCCGACAGCCTCCTTGATTTGAGAAATCATGTTTATACCTCTCCTCTATTTTGTGCTTGAGTGGAAAAATTTTGTATTCTTGTCTCTTTTGGATAGCCAAGTCTCTCTAGACTTCTGTTTCCAATATATCTCTTCTTTGGCTAGGATATCTTCCCAGTCCCTTGAGAGGGATTTCTCTTCTAGATATCTTCCATGATCCATTCCTAATTGCATTATGTTTAGATTCAGATCCTCCAATTTTTTGTTCAATCTTCAATTTTGATGCAAAAATGTCCTTGAAATGAGTTTTGGTCCAAATGAGGAGGTTTTGCTTGATATATTTCAGTTTAGAAACAAAGAAAAATAGCTTGGAGCCCTCAAAATTACAATCCATCCACCATTCCTTTATAAGCTCCAAGAAATTCTCCTCTTTAAGCCACATATTTTCAAATTTGAAAGGGCAGCCAAGGGGTTTGTTTGCCTCAAGAATGTTAAGTTGGATAGGGAAGTGATCAGATCCTGATATTGGAGTGATAGAGGCTTTCAAATCAAAAGGGAATTCTGTAAGGTCTCCTTTGAATAGGAACTGATCCAGCTTTTTTGAAATGTTTCATATGCCCATTCTACGGTTTGTCCATGTGAAGGATCCATTCTGCAGCTCCACCTCCATTAGACTTTCTTTTTGCAACCAATCTCTAAAGTCATTCTATGATTGTGTGGTTCTGATAGATCCCCCCAGTTTCTCTGATGTGTGAACTATAGCATTAAAGTCTCCCCCCACTATAAAGTTGTCCTCTAGCCATTGATCAAAGTATGAAGATAATTCTATCCATAATTCTGCCTTCTTCTTGTGTGAGATGGGGCCATACACATTCATTGTATGGATATTTAAGTTAGACCTAGTACTCACTAAGTTGCCAACTATCCAATTTGATCCGTGAACCATTGGTATGAAAGAGGAAAACCTTGAATTCCATAGAACTGATAATCCCCTTGAGGATCCTATTGCATTAACACTGTAAGCCTTCCATTCTCCTAGATACTTGGTGAAGATTTCCAATTGCTCTTTGTCCATCTTTGTTTCTTGAAATAAAACTACTTCTATTTTGGAGGAAATGATGCAGTGTTTTACCAAACGCTATTTGTTAGGGGCATTAAGGCCCCTAACATTCTAGGAGATGATTCTCATTGCAACTCGGGAAGGAACTTCCCCTTCCTTGCATTAATATATGATGTTATTTTGGCTTGATCTGGTTCCTCTCCTACTTCCTTCCTGAGTGATGCATTAGATTTTCTTTCTTGCCTCTGATTCTTGTGCTTTCCATAGTCCATGTGACAATCTTGAATAGATTGCATTAATTCCAGGTTATTACCTTTTGGTGAAAAATCCTGCTCGGAATCTTCCTCTAAGTACTTGTGGGATGGCTCTGAGATGTCTAATAGGCTTTCCACATATGTTAACTTCTGAGAATCCCTGGTTGATTGTTCACATGATGTAGCACCAAAGATGTCATAGAATGCTTGAAGTTTTGGTGAGATTTGAGATTCCTCAGCCAATTGGGGAGGTACACCTCTATCCAATTGAGAATTAATATTTTTATGGTGTTCCCCTTTTGATGCTACTGGTTTGAGATTGATAAGTCCTCCTTTAACTCTGGTTGAGGATGGGGTTTTCTCTGTTTGAGAGGCTGACAACCTAGTCATCACTTTTTGTTCTTCAAGTCTAAGTCTGGAGGATGTCCTATGCCCCGAGTAAGGAGAAGAAGGTGAAACAGGGGATTGGAGAGTATCTCCTTGAAAGATCAGTGATGATGATGTTGTGGAGAAGTCTTTTATTTTGGTTGTGGCCTTGAGGTCGCACAACTTAATCTTTAGAATATCCTCTTCCCCTACTACAACATCTGCACTTAGATTTTCCTTTTCTAGTACAATTATGGATTTTGGCTCCTCCAGCAGCAACCCCATTGGTTGAAGTGCTCTATCTAAAGATTCTTCTTCAAGCATTACTTGATCTGCTATTTTCTCTATCAAATCTAGTTGGACTTCCAAAACCCATTGAGCAATGATTTGCTGAAGAATTGAAGGATTGAACTTGAGAGGCTTGGGAGAGAGAGTTTTTTGTAGAGGAAAAAGGGAAAATGGTTCCAGGAAATGTCAATGACCCAGAATCAAGGGGGAGTTATGTGGTAGGGAGATAGATTTTGGGAAAGTAGCCTGGGTGCTATTGGAAGCCTTAACTGGAAAAGTTATTGCAAGATTAGAATGTTGAGTTTGTTTGACATACCTAAAACTGGCCCATCCCAGCATCTGGATAAAAGACCCCAAATCCAATGAGTCTCCCCCACTAGGATGAACATCACTAACACTATGGTTCAGTGGCTGGTCTGGATGAAATACTGAAAATCCTGAGTTACAGTCCCCACTTGATATGACCACCTTCGAGTTTTGATGAGAAAATGGAAGATTGTTAATGGCATCCTGATCTCCTACCGATCCTGACTGAGGCTCCCTGGTTGTTTTGTTTGCCTCTGATTCCTGGTGTCTTTGCATAGATATAGGGGGATTCTCAACTCCTTGGGTAATGAGTTGGATCCAAGTGCCCTATTTCGACATGATTTTGAGTGAAGTAGGGAATTCACATTCTAGGTTTGCGAGCAAACAAATCTTCACAGAATCAGAAGAGCATTACATTTAGTGATCAAGATAGATTCCTATCTTGTTAGCCAAGATATGAATGATTTCTTTTTCTCTGTATTCCATAGGCAGATTTTGAAGTGTGATCCATCTAGGAATGAACATGATAACATTATCTTTGCTGTTGAAGTTGGGTGTCCAATGTTGCATATGAAGACCTTGTGATTTGAAAAACCATTTTTTGTTCTGGAACACCTTATCTCGAGACATTTTGTCTTGGAAGGTGACTAGGAAATATCCTCTTTCAATGTCTAGTGCATGGATCTGGAGGAAGTTCATCCAGTTTGCTTCTACCTAGGTGCGAAATACACCATATTCCATGTTGATTTCCCAAAATTTGTAGATGATTGCATGATGAAAGAAGTGTGCCTTCCTCTCAGCTAGGAATTCCTCCGGGAAGGTGATTGAAGGAACTTTTCCCCTTGTTGATATTGGTTTCTCCAATGCTTTGTGTGTTGAATCAACCCTATCACCTTCTCCCTCCTAGCCTAGCACATCTACGTTGGTTTCCTTGCATGTATCATCCTTTTTGGTTGGTTTCTAGATTTGAAGTCATTGCTTTGAAACCCCCATGCTCTGAGGATTCCGCCTCATATTTCCTAACAGGGCAAGTCTTCTTCTATGGATCTGCCAATAAGTGTTTGTCCAGGCTTTTTTTGGCAGAGGAGGGTTGATTGGAATGCCCCATGATGATGTGGGGAATATGGGAATCAAATTGGGGTTCAGAGTATTTTTCGTCCTTGATGCAGGGCCGATTCCACTTTTTGAAAGTTTGAAGAATGACCATTTGGTTCTGATGGCGCGAGACTGGGGGATCTTATTATGAGATGCCCCATGCAATAGAAACTCTATTTTGTTATGCTTGAACGGTTGGGATTTGTTTTGCTGGCAACAATGGTTTTTTTGGAAGGTGTGACGAGTATCTCAGGCTGCATTCCACTTTCCCTCCCAAAGACATGGCCTTCCCATTCTCTGCTCTACTTTCTTCTACCTTTCAAAGAGATGTTTTCCCTCCCATCTCTGATCTCTCCTCTCTCCGTGAAAGCCATTGAAAGTTATGCTAAAGTTTGGGCTGTTCATTTTTCCCTCCCAACTCTGGTTTCTCCTCTCTCTGTGGAAGCCATTAAAAATTTTGGTTTTTCCCTCCCATCTCGCCATTTTCATTTTCCTTATTCAACGTCAATTGTCATTCAAACTAAAATTTAACATTTAATCTTAGAATTCATGTATAGACTGTCTTATTATTTAAAAGTAAAATTTAATTGCTAATCTTAGAATATAAATGTTTACAACTGTATTATTTTAAAATCTATGTTAAGACATAATCTTAGAATACACATATAGTAGTAAATTTATCATTTTGTTGTATCATGCATATCATGTTTAGATTTGGATATAGGAAATAATTTAAATAAATATAATATGTATAATACTTTAAACTTTTAAAATAAATATACTTTTAACAAATTTGAACATAAATTTTATTATTTAAGATTTAATAATGTATCAAACACTTTTACATTAAAGTATTTTTAATGATAAATAATTTATATTAAAATTTAAATTTTTTTAACTTATATGAAAGAATGTAATGATTATAATTTATTAAAAATATATATATTTTATTTTTATTTTTGAAATTTCATGTATTCAATTTTTTTTTTGATGGGTGATAATTTTTTATTTTATTGATATTAAAAGGTCTAGTACATTTGCAGTAAACATGCTCCAAATATAACAACATGCACCTAAATATTTAGGCTTCATACATACCTGTATCGTCTTAAAATGGAAGCACTTCCATGTCAAGAATGTTTAGCACTCCGAGTAAGTGGTCTAGGGTCATGTCAAGTGCCTTGAATGAGTATTTGACTAGATCTGGTTGTTTCCCCCTGTTCTGCTTCACTCCCCCTATTTCCAACCTCTTTTTGACAACTTTCTCTGAGAAACTAAAGATTTTGACTTTCTGGGTCAATGACGACCTGATGGGTCAAAGTCGACCTCGACCCTGACCTAGGGTAGAGTCGACCTCAACCCTGACCTCAAGTCCAAATTTTAGATTCTGGGAGTTTCAGGATGTCGAGCTTTAGAAAGTTTTATTTCCCACTTCCGGGTCAGCTGTTTCAGATTTTAGACCAGTAAACTCTTAAATTGCATTTAATCTAGGTCCATTTCTAGGGGTTAAGGTTCATTGAGATTTAATTCCCCAATATTGGCCTCTCTAGAATTTTGTGCCCTAGGTCACTCTAAAAGGAAGCCTTCCTCTCTTGTTTTCAGATCCACTTTTCATGATCAATCAAGTGTGAAATCTCCTTTTGCCATCAAGCATCCATTATCACATGTAATCAAGTGATCAAGCAAGCAAGAAGGAGAAGGAAAGCAAGAAAGCATTCATTCATCCTCAAGCACTCAAGCATTCATCAAGGAGATCCATTGTTAGCCATTGAAGAACTCAATCTCTTTGGACCCCTCTTGTTGAAGATCTCTCCATTCACATTCATTCAAGCTTCCTCCTAGTCCAAGATCCATTCAAGATTGGTGTTGAAGTTCTAATACCATTGATTTGAGACATCCTACATACATTTCCACATTCATTTATATTTGTGGATTCAAGGATTCAAATCCTCCACAAGGGTTTCAACATAAGCAAGGTGAATAGTTCCATTTACTTTATTTATTTACATTACAATTTCAATTACATTTCAAGGTTGATTCCAAATTGGGGTTTGACCAAGGAAAACCCCCCATCCAAACAATAAAACTATTTTTTTGCAGGTATAGGTATAGGATAGAGAATTGAAGTTCAGATTTAGATACCCTTTTCGGCAAACTTCTGAGATCTGCAAACATAATTTTCATTGGAGATGTTTTAGGTCAAGGTCAACCTTCGGTAGGGGCTAAGATTGTGCCTCACTATCTCAGCCAAAGTCAACCTAACTCAGAAAGACAAAAATTTTCTGGGTTTTCTTTGTCTCAGCATTTCGAGTCTAGAGCAGGTTGCAAAATTTCCTGAAACTATACACATGCATCATAAATTAGTCTTTTCTAGATCTACTCTATTTTGAGGTTAGTATTTGTTTTCTATTCATTTCATATTTCAAGTGCATACTTTTTCATAACAATATAAGGTTTTCTTCCATCATTCATATTCTCCATAGATTGATTCTTTTGTGTATTAACCTTTTGGTTGATCAATTTGGATCTCTCCTTTGGAAAATTTGGATTTAGGGGTGGATCTTATATTTCCCATACATTTCATATTCATTTACAATTACAACAATCTACCCATATACAATCTACAACCCTACATTTTGGTAAACCCGACATGCTTACCCTCTTTTCTTTTGTGGAATTAGATGCCCTATCATATTTATGGTTAAACTCTTTATTTTATGGTGTTAGATCTTGCATGTATTAGATTTTTTTATATGTTTTCATGTCATATAAAATAAAAATACCAAAAATATTCAAATATTCATGCTTTTGTGTTTTCCTAGTTTAGGTCATTTGTGTTGCATTGATATATGAGCTTTACTACCTCTAGTCCTACTTATAACATTCTAGTTAGAAGAAGTCGTAGCCTCATGGGTGCCTTTGCTCTTGAATCTTCCTCTCCTTTTCTTAGAATCCCAGATGACAATTTGATTATTCATGATTCCAACCCTATTATGGAGCAAAACTCTTCTCACTCATCTCATGATGAGGATGATGCTTTAAGAGTTCCTCCAGAACAAATCCAAAAACTTTCAACTGAACTTGATAAAATGGGTAATTGGCTTATTCAAGAAAACCATAATGAAGATTCTATTCAAGCTATCGAGGCTCTTAAAAAATTTCTTCATGATAGTGATCAAGGTGTTAAACTCTTGCATGGTATTACTCATCGTGTACATTCCAATGTTTAACCTTTAGCTCAAGAAGCTCAAGAATTATGGTTGACTCCTAATGTTACTAGTATAAAACCTCTTTCTATTCCTTTATCCAGTATTTCTACTTATACTCCTTCTTTGGTGAATGTGATGGTCCCCTCTATTCCTATGAGTGTTCCTCCTGTGTCCCTTCCTTCATCACAACCTTCTTATCATAATGTTCCTTTTACTTATTCCAATCCTCTTCCAACTATAGTTCGAAGTCATCCTCTAGTTGTTTCTTCCGTTCCTACAGCTTCATACACTTTACGTAGTGTTCCTAATGTTTCTATACCTCCTATTTCTTCTAATGATTCAACAATCATCAGTCTGGCTCAAACTCTATCATCTTTACAACAAAAACTTGCATCCTTGACTCAAAACAAGTTTAGCATTCCTACATATGACATGGGAAGTCCTTTGTCCTTAGATATCATTCATACTCCTATTCCTCAGCAAGTTGATATGCCTCATCTCAAGAATTAAAATGGAAAAGGAGACCCTGTTCATCATGTTAAAACATTCCAAATACTTTGTACTGATTATGCTCATGACTGTAGGATTTTAGCCAACTTGTTTTCTAGAACTTTTCATGACAAGGCCTTACAGTGGTATTGTTCCTTGCCTCCTTATTTTATTGACTCATTTCCAAAACTTGCTAATGTCTTTCTTCAACAATTTCAAAATAATATTGGTCTGCAAGTGTCTTTGACTGATTTGATGCATTGTAAACAAAGTGCTAAGGAAAAATTGACTGAATTTATTGGTAAATTTAAGCATTTACATGCTCAGATTTCATATCCAATTCCTGATATTGATATTCAATGTATGTTTATTTCAAATTTGCAAAAGATATTAGAGGTAAGATTATGCTTCCTTAATTTACCTCTTTTCAACAACTTTGTGTAGCACTTCATCATTATCAATTACAAGTGAGACAATCTGAGCACAACACACCAATGGCTCATGTTTCAGTTGATAAGAGTGATGCTACTCCTAATCCAAACAAATTTAAAAAATTCAACAATGACGTCAAGATAAACAAATAGGCTAATGTAATTGCTAATCAAGGTGTTGTTGCATCTCACAATGCCACTTTTGCATCCACTTCTTTTCGATTAAATGATGATCCCACGAAGCTGTGTCCCACTTTTAGGGACGAACAAAATCATGAAGTTGTGAAAAAAAATTGGTGCCTTCATACAAAGTAAATACTTCACACAAAGTGGTGGACCCACTTCACACGAGGTACCCAAAACAAGGGTCTTCGTGCGAAGACCCCTCTTTGCACAAAGACCCCTACGAGGGGGTCTTCGTGCGAAGAGGGGCTTCGTACGAAGCCCCTTTGGACCAGATTTTTTTAATAAATATCCAGTGTTTTTTGTTTTTTAATATCATTATCACTGTCACTATTTGCGGACCCCAGGCCTTGAAGTGAAGTACCTTAGCACGCCAGCACCTCTCGAGCTTCTTCGACATCTTTAGATTGTTAGCAGTATCAGGTACACACATTTTTCTCATTTTTTATTGTAAATAATATGTTTTATATTTATTTTAGTTAGTTATTTGTTTTAAATAATTTTTTATTTGTACAAATGTTATAAATTTGTAGTTAAATATTAACTAATATGTTAGAAATTAATAGTAGAATTTTAGAAAATTGTAATTAAATATGAGTAAATGATAGAAATATTAAAAATTGTAGTATAAATGTTAGAATATGTTAGAAAATGGTAGAAAATCATAGTAGTTTGTTAGCAACTATTAGAAAATATTTACAAAACATTAAAAACCGTAGTAGAAATGTTAGTAAATGTTAGAAAACATTAAGATTAAAGTTAGAAAATGTTAAATTTTAAGTTTAAAGTTGTAAATATTAGGAATATCTCTGTATCTCACATGTACACACATTTTTAGTAAATATTAAAGTTAGTTATTTGTTTTAAATAATTTTTAGTTTGTAAAAATCTTAGAAAATTTTAGTTAAATTTTTGAAAATGATCTAGTAATATGTTAGAAAACATTAAAAAATTGTAGTATAGTAAGTTTCTAGGACCCTTATTCCCCCCTTCTGATATATTAAGACACTTAGGATGCCTTAGGAATCTCAATATCTTATAATACATATTAGGATGTCCTATGACCCATTGATGTACATGTTAGGTTCCATTAATACATACAAGGACTCATTGTTTCCCTCAAGGCTCCTTAAGACATTCTAGGATGAATTAATGTAACCTATGATCTCTTAGGATCTATTATGAGGCCTAGAACCCCTTAAAACATTCTAGGACCATTGCGTATTGCTTATGACATCTTACTTGACACATAGGACCCCTTAGGACCCATACGACCCATTATTATATCTTAAAATGTCCTAGGACACATTCATCTATCTTAGCTTCCGTTAATACATATGTGAACCCATCGTTGCCCACAAGAACCCTTAAGACATACTATTATCAATTAATGTAACCTAAGATCCCTTAGACCACTTATCACATCTATGACCCATTAACATTGTTGGACCATTATATATCCCTTACAATATTTTAAGACATATATGACCCATTTAGATCATCAAGACCCATTAACATATCTTAGGTTATCTTAGGACACATTTTTGTATCTTAGATTCAACTAATATCATACAAGGATCCACTAATGAAATGTAGGACCCCTTAGGACCTCTTATGTTACCCCCAACCCCTTAAGAAACTCTACCTAACCCTTATCCATCCCTTACATTATCTTAAGACACATCTAGGACTCATTGTTACCCACGACCCCTTAAGACACTCTAGGACCACTTATTGCACCTATGACCCATTAACATTCTAGGACTCTTATCTGGATCTGTTAAGACCTATTATATTACATATGACCCCTTAAGACACTCTAGGACCCTTATATATACCTTAGGACCTCTTATGCTACCTATGACCCCTTAAGACACTCTAGGACCACTTATTGCACCTACAACTCATTAACATTCTAGGACTCTTATCTGGATCCCTTATGAAATATTAAAACAAATATGAAATCTTAGGACCCCCAAGACCCATTAAAGAATCTTAGGATGTCCTAGGACCACTTAGACAACTTATCACATCTACGACCCATTAATATTATTGGACCATTATACATCCCTTACAATATTTTAAGACATATATGACCCATTCGGATCTTGAAGACCCATTAACATATCTTAGGTTGTCCTATGACACATTTATGTATCTTAGATTCAATTAATAAATATGAGGATCCACTAATGTAACCTAGGACCCCTTAGGACCTTTTATGTTATCCACGACCCCTTAAGACACTCTATGACTCTTATCTATACCTTAGGACCTCTTATGTTACCCATGACCCCTTAAGACACTCTAGGACCCTTATCTATAGCTTATGACATCTTATGTTACCCATGACCCCTTAAGACACTCTAGATTATGACATCTTATCTGGATCCCTTATGAAATCTTAAAACAAATATGAAATCTTAGGAACCCCAAGACCCATTAAAGAATCTTAGGATATCCTAGGACCACTTAGACCACTTATCACATCTATGACTCATTAATATTATGTTACCCACGACCCCTTAAGATACTCTAGGGCTCTTATCTATACCTTAGGACCTCTTATGTTACCCATGACCCCTTAAGACAATCTAGGACCACTTATGTTACCCATGACCCCTTAAGACACTCTATGACTCTTATCTATACATTAGGACCTCTTATGTTACCCATAACCCCTTAAGACACTCTAGCTCATATTAGGTCCTAATAGGTCATATTAGGTCATATTAGGAAACAAGGTATGTCTAAGTTGTTTCTCTACTTAAAGACCTAACTAGACCTATTAGGACCAAGTAGACCTAACCAGGACCTATTAGGACCAATTAGACCTATTAGGACCACTTAAGACAGTCTAGGACCACTTATGTTATCCACAACCCCTTAAGATAGTCTAGGACCATTTATGTTACCCACGACCCCTTAAGACACTCTATGACTCTTATATATACATTAGGACCTCTTATGTTACCCACAACCCCTTAAGATACTCTAATTCATATTAGGTCCTAATAGGTCATATTAGGAAACAAGGTATGTCTAAGTTGTTTCTCTACTTAAAGACCTAACTAGACCCATTAGGACCAAGTAGACCTAACTAGAACCTATTATGACCAATTAGACCTATTAGGACCACTTAAGATAGTCTAGGACCACTTATGTTACCCACAATCCCTTAAGACACTCTATGACTCTTAACTATATGTTAGGACCTCTTATGTTACCCATGACCCTTAAGACACTCTAGGTCATATTAGGTCCTAATAGGTCATATTAGGCCATATTAGGAAACAAGCTATGTCTAAGTTGTTTCTCTACTTAAAGACCTAACTAGACCTATTAGGACCAAGTAGACCTAACTAGGACCTATTAGGACCAATTAGAACTATTAGGTCTTTAACCAACATTAGTCTGAACAATTAGATGTATTAGAACTATTAGGTTGAAATAGACCAAACTAAACCTTGCTAGACCTATTAGGACCAATTATACAGGTAACTAGACTAATTAGGACCTATTAGGAACCAAATTTAGGACCTATTAGACTTAACTAGACCTATCTATACCAATACCAATTATGACCTATTAGGAACAAAATTTAGGACCCGATTATCTACCTAATTAGACCCAATTGGACCTATTAGGACTAATTAGAACCAATTATTACCAATTAGAACTAATTAGGACCTAATTAGACTCAATTAGAACCAATTATGACCTAATTAGACTCAATTAGAACCAATTAGGACCTAATATGACCAATTAGGACCAATTATGACCAATTAGTCTACTAATTAGGACCTCTCATGTTACCCACGACCCCTTAAGACACTCTAGGATTCTTATCTATACCTTAGGACCTCTTATGTTACCCGCAATGCCTTAAGACACTCTAGGACACTTATCTATAGATTATAACATCTTATGTTACCCATGACCCCTTAAGACACTCTACAACCACTTATGTTACCCACAACCCCTTAAGACACTCTAGGACCTCTTATGTTACCCATGACCCCTTATGTTACCCACAAACCCTTAAGACACTCTAGGACCACTTATGTTACCCATGACCCCTTAAGACACTTTAGGACCACTTATGTTACCCACGACCCCTTAAGACACTCTAAGACCTTTATCTATAGCTTATGACATCTTATGTTACCCACGACTATGTATGTAAGTTTTAGATATATGTAAGTTTTAGGACTCGTATCTATACCTTAGGACCACTTATTGCACCTGTGACCCATTAACATTCTATGACTCTTATCTGGATCCCTTAGGACCGCTTAGGACCTCTTATGTTATCTATGACCCCTTAAGACCTAATAAGACCTCTTATGATATCTATGACCCCTTAAGACCTAATTAGTATATCTTAGGACCCTTAAGATCTAATAAGATGACTTATGTGACCTAATAAGACATATAATTTTATATATTTAGATTTTGTTTCCATTTTACATGCAGTTATAACATGTAATCAAGTACTTAGTTATTAACACTTAGCTTTCACATGTTATGTATCTAGATGGCCACTCAAGGTGCACCTTAGACTCCTGATATGCATACTATTTTTCATATTACTGCTATGGAGATAGCTCGACTTAGAGAGTCTATCTATACGTCTACAAAGGATGGTATATAGAGATACCTGTGCTACTATATTGACTAGTTTGGAGACTATGACCACTAGATTGAGGTCTCACTCCTCCTTCACGCCTCACATAGTTGAGACCATTTTTTGAGAGTTGAGGGAGGAGGTCTCGGTCGATGTTTCCTTGGTGATGGTTCAGAGCCTTGTCCCCAAGGAAACCATCAAAAGAGAGGTTTTCCCATATTATAAGGGGAAGGTAGTGGTGAGGGAATATCAGGTCACACGGTGTGTGATACCTCAGATCACATATATGATTTACCCTTAATTTCTTGTAGCACACGATCATTATCCAAATAAAAACTAGATTCCATTATATTTTGCACAATGGTTTTACACTAAGTTCTGTTTGGGACTTAGGGTCAACTATTTAGATCTCCCATCATATTATGGTCAGGGATCGATAGTTTTGCATACAACGATCAGTATTATAGGGATGATCGAGTTGTGTAGCCTCGTAGACAACTAGTTGGGGATAGGACTCTAGTAGTGGCACCAACGATGGCTGCTACTACAAATAGAGTCATCATTACTTCTCACAGGGGAGTTGTGGATAGTATAGGATAGATTTCCTCTACAGCCACATCCATCACTTTAGATTCAGGGGGTACATACATTTTGACTAGACTGAGTAGAGCCAGATCATCTTCTGAGGCTTTGTCTAGTACTACTACAGGTGGGAGTGAGGAGACATATAGAGCTATAGGTCTTCCTATACCTGGAGAGATACGAGCACTTTTGGGTCATCAGAGTACTTTAGATATGGCCCATTACTTTTTGGAGGATCTCATACAAGCCTATTCTCATATTGCCAACACACATAGGATCCCAATACATTCAGTTGGGGATTTCATTGCACTTACACAAGGTCCTGTAGTTCTACCAAAATAGGATGCACCATCTACTAGTCAGGCACAACATAGTACAAAGCATCGTGCACCCACAGATCACTCTATAGTTGTAGAAATAGGTATACAGATTGGAGATGTACGCATCACCACTAGGGGCCTAGATGCTTTTGATGAGCAGTTGCATGGGTTGGGTCAAGTGGATGTTGGTACTGATGTCAGGTCATTTATGGATATTTTATTGTATCCAGATGGTTCAAGTTCTACATCACTCCCATCCCAGCTAGTATCACCCCTACACTCCTCATTACTACAAAGGTTCAGGACCTTAGGTGGTGTGGGTGATGTAGTTTTAATTGATGATATGATGGTGCAGTGTGCTAATGATCCTCCTGCTCTTGAGACCCAAGTACATATAAAATTTTATTTTCTTTTTTATTAGGAGTTTTAGTGAACAATTAATTGTAGACATGTGTATTTATGTTTGTTCAATGTATAATATTTTGTAGGAACAGTTAGCAGAGCATGTTACCTCTAGTGTGGGCTTAGAGCATCTTTCTATGAGAGATCCACATGATGTGAGACCTACTAGTGGTCAAGTAAGTTTTAGATATATGTATGCTTAAGCATGTATGTGTACACATGTATTTATATATTTCAAGTACTTTACATAATATATATACTATGCACATGTATATAACCAACTATTATACACTAAATTTGTAGGGATTAGTCACTTCTTTACAGCCAGATGATGCTTTTCATAGGAGCGATTCAGCAGATGTGACACCTAGTAGTGGTCAGGTAAGTTTTAAAAATATGTAAGTTTAAACATGCATTTATAATATTTTAATTATTTTAGATTATTATCATATATACATGCATTTATATTTGCATGGATCAGTTGTTGTCTCATAGCAAGAGGATGCTCGTGGCAGTGGCTCTATTTGCATGTGCCTAGATGACTCCCTAGTTTAGGACATGTTGAACATATATTTTATTTGAGACTTAGTTTATGATTCGAGACATATAGTTGATTAGAAACATATATATTTTATTCGAGACATATATTTGATTAGAGACATATATTTGATTAGATGATATGATTAGATAATATGATTTGATTTGATTTGATGATTTGATTAGATGATATATGATTTGATTAGATTTGATTTGATTTGATTTGATGAGATGATTTGATTAGATTATTTTATTTGATGATATATTATTTGATTAGATAGTTTTATTTTATTAGATGATATGATTTGATTAGATGATTTGATTAGATAGTTTTATTTGATTTGATTTGAATAGATGCTTTTATTTGATGATATATAATTTCATTAGATGATTTGATTACATGGTTTTATTTGATTAGATGATATGATTTGTTTAGATATTATAAGTAATATAACTAATTTCATCATTCTTTAGTGTCTTAAGGGGATCTAGAATTAATATTATAAAAGATAACTAGTTAATACATGTAACTAATGGATAATAACTATTCTAACTAATTCTAGAACTAACACATGTCATAAGTAATATAACTAATTTTATCATGTTTTAGTGTCTTAAGAGGAGGTCTTAAGGGGATCTAGAATTAATGTCATAAAAGATAACTAGTTAATACATATAACTAATGGATAATAACTATTCTAACTAATTCTAGAACTAACACATGTCATAAGTAATATAACTAATTTTATCATTTTTTAGTGTCTTAAGAGGAGGTCTTAAGGGGATCTAGAATTAATATCATAAAAGATAACTAGTTAATACATGTAACTAATGGATAATAACTATTCTAACTAATTCTAGAACTAACACATGTCATAAGTAATATAACTAATTTCATCATTTTTTAGTGTCTTAAGGGAAGGTCTTAAGGGGAGGTGTTAAGGGGATCTAGAATTAATATCATAAAAGATAACTAGTTAATACATGTAACTAATGGATAATAACTATTCTAACTAATTATATAACTAACACATGTCATAAGTAATATAACTAATTTTATCATTTTTTAGTGTCTTAAGGGGATCTAGAATTAATATCATAAAAGATAACTAGTTAATACATGTAACTAATGGATAATAACTATTCTAACTAATTCTAGAACTAACACACGTCATACGTAATATAACTAATTTCATCAAAGCATACAAAAAATCTTTAACTAATGTGCAATCTATAAAAATCATTGAATAATCAAAGTATACATATAAAATTCTATATATTAAAACCATTGAACCATCAAATAGGTTCATCATATATCAACAAATTATAGTCCATCATATGTTTAAATATATAAAAAAACTATAATGAATTTTAATCCAGAGATATCAAGTAGGTCCTAAGATAAGAAATAAGTATACATATTATAATTTTTAGACCAACTCAAGTGGTTCAAACCTTTCATGGAGAACATGTAATATTCTCTCATGATCCTCACTATCTAGTCTCTACTTACGATGTCAACGTTGAGATTTAACAGTTTGAAGACAAATAGATGTGGCAACTACTAGGTGACTATACTGAAACACCTTATTGTTTGGTTTGTAATAAACAAAGTGAATACCATGTTGAATTACTTTGATTTTCTTGAAATATGTTCCCTCTAAAACAACTGAACCTGCAGGTCACAAATTTTAACAATATATATAAATTTAAACAAACTCAATTTGAAATTTGTTAAAAGGTTGAAATTTAAAATTTACAAATTGAGTTCAATATATTGATGTAAACCATATAAAAACCTATGGGGAACAACATTCCATCACTTTCTTTAGGTTTAAGTAACTTCATCCTCTCTGTAGTACAATGCAGTAAATAATAACCAACTTCTTCTACATTTCCATGATCAACAATCACTATAAAGACATCTCCTACATAGTAAATTTATATATACATGTGTGAGATCTTAAAATACATACTTAGTTAAATCTATAGATCTATCTATCTATCTATACATGCAACTCAATGTACCATATAATGTGAAATATATATACTTACCAATTTTGACCAATCCTGAGATATGATCGTAATCAGTAGAAATCAAATGAACATCATCAAATTTTTCATCTTCATCTCTATCAAATGTATCAATAATAACTAGTGGAACTATATTTCATGCACCTACATATCCCGGTCTTGATTGATACATTCCTCATAATTGTCAGCAATGCAGTGACAACACAAGCATGAGTAGTCCCTAGTGTTCAACTTCCAATTGCAATAATTTGTACTCATAATTGAATGCAAAGATCACATCTTTTATATCCTATTTCAACCATGCATAATTTTTCTATCCACACCTAAAGAAATGCATATATAATACATTCCATATAAATATAATTTGAATAAAAATATCAACATAACTTTTCTTGTAATGGACTTATATATAGTTTGAGATTGCTTCCCTTGCTGGTTCAAACCTTTCTTAAGATTTTCAATCATATCATTTTGCATGTCAACAACTTTTCTCTTCTTTGATGATGTGTCTATACCCAATAAATTTAATGCCCCTTCCAACTTTTTATTTATAAGTATAAGTGAAAGCAATTGAGCTTGTTCAAGTGTTTCAAAATTATCAAATTTACCCAATATTTCTCTTGCTATCATATTCATTGATCTCTTCTTAGCAAGACTTAAGTGTTGAACATTAGAAAGTGATCTCAAATTGTCCACATCCATTGTAAGTAAATGATCTAAGTTTCTATAATTGATATTTTTCTTTATAGTTTGAGCTAAATTTTAAAGTTCATCCATACCAGTAGGAGCACATGATGTTGACCCTTCTCCAACATCAATTGTTTGAGCTTCTGTAGGCAGTAATCTTGACCCTTCTTCAATGTGCAATTCTTTGACTTGACTTGATCCTCTTACTTCAACTTGTCTTTCAGCTTCTTTAGTTTTATGATAATATGTCAATGCAGCTTCATGATTTCTTTGTTCAGTACCAGGCGGCCTTTTTCTAGAAGATTTACTTTGTCTTCCCTTATTTTTCCCCATTTCTTCGAGCTCCAAAAAATGTCGTCAACAAAAATTTTCTTCTTCAAAAAATACTTTAATGTAATATTTTTCATTTCCAAAATTATGCATTTGAAAAAATAGAAATAACAATCCTCCTTCAAAAAATGCCTTCAATAATAGAAAATGTGAATTTATTAATTGCAATTCGATATAAAGTAGAAACAAAATGTTTAAATTTTATACCATTCTAAAAAAAATTTACAAAATAATTTTACTAGCTAACTTCGCTCGAAGTAGATACTTCATGCGAAGTACCCAAGAAAAAATCTGACAAGTGTCTTTTTTCTAGGATTTTCACTTGAGAGGCTTTGTGCGAAGGGGGTCTTCGCACGAAGACCCCAAAACTAAAATCTTTCCCTCAGAAAATAGCTAAACTTTAGAAAAATGGTCTTCCAGGGCCTGAAACAAGGACTAAACAAGATGATCTTTTCAAACAGATGATGTCAAATGATGCTATTCAGAAAAAGATTTCTAATGAATATAATTTTAATACATATTGAGTTCATTATCACTTTTAAATATTACTTTAACTAAACATAGGTTGTTTGGTCATTCAATAACCTGTCTCTTCAAGACTTCAGGAAAAATAGTAAATTATTAAAAAAAGTTTATAAAAAACATGTAGAAAAAGTGTATTTGTGTTACCTTTCTATGAAAAAAAGAAAAAATGAATTTCGATATACACAAATCAAGTTAGAGCGAGCCAAGTGACCTTATGTCTAAATTACAGTTACTGTCACTTTAAAACTTAATAAACTATGAAATATTGATCCAAAATGAATAAAACCAATTGCATCCTTTAGATATTGAAGTTAAAAATATAATCTCAAAATAATTACATCATTATCATATTTAAAAAAAAAGTTATGCTGATCCAAGTGACAGTAACTCCTTAAAAACATCATTTTTTCAAGCAAACCACTTTTCGAAGGAGAAGGAAAAATGAATTTAAATGATTTTATTTTATTTTTAAATATATTTAGAGACGAGAAAGAAAATTCTACAAGACTCTAGTTTACATCATCTTCAAATTCCTAATAGTTTTGCGGCAACAAGTGTTTGAAAGTGAAGGTTTTTCTCAAAATGTTGAACTCTGTGTCAAAGTTGGCCAAAAAGTGGGACTCACTATTGTGGGACCACCCTAAATCGTATGTTTACTCCTCTTTTTGAATCTTTACATGCTATTATGAATAGGTTTTTAACTACTAATATGATTACTCTACCTCCTATTCAATCTTTTTTACCTGCAATGATAGCATCCAAATCTTTTGATCCTAAAGCTTTTTGTCAATATCTTCATTAAAATGGTCATGATACTAAGAAGTGTTATTCTTTAAAACATAAGGTTCAAGATTTAATTGATTCTAATTCCTTATCTGTTGATAATCTTGATGGTAGTGGGAACAAATCTGCCTCTCCTCCTAATCAAAACCTTCAAATCTATACGAATCCTTTACCTACACTTGATACTAATACCATTTCTCAACCATCTTCTATGAATATTGTGTATGATTCAAAGATGGATGATCTTAAGCACATTTTTAATCAAGTGGAGCATGTTGTTCAATCTGTACCTCCACTTCAGATTCAATCTCAAGTTCCATCTCAACCTAAACCACAACCGTAGCTTAAACTGAAAACTCAACCTAAACCTCAAAAACAACCTAAGAATAAAAGACCTTGGGAGCTCTTGATTACCTCCGATGGTTCTAAGACTATTAAAGCTCTTGTTGGTCCCCTTTACATTTATGCTAGGATTTATAAGATACCTAGATGTGGTTGTCTAGTTGATCCTACATCCTTAGTCAATGTTATTACTGAAGAAAATCTTCTTATGAAAAACTTGCAATGTGATTCTTATGATACATCTGATCTGTGGATTCAAACTTTTAATAGTTTTATTTATCCATCATATGGTTCTATTGATTTTCTGGTTGAAATTTGTTGTAAGATTGTGAACACTACCTTTGTTGTTGTTCCTACTTCTAATCAATTTCAAGTTAAGCTTGGTTTTCCATGGTTAAATGCCATGCATGTTGTTGCTTCACCTATCCATAAATGTCTTAAATTAATTCATAATGATGAAGTGAAGATGATAAACCATAGTTTATATCAACCTTCTAGACCTAGGGATTGTGCTACACTTGACTTCTTTTGGCCTTCATTACCTAATTCATTTCCTTCTTGACCTGATAATCTTTTTCACTCATATTAAGCCTATAAACATCGCAAGATTCTCAAATTAAGTATTCCTCTAATGGATCTTAATCATGGTGTTTTACCTACACCTTCTATACCTCCTTTATCAATGGTTTCTAGTTATGTTAATCAAGCTCCTAGTGTTGCTTATTAGTTTGCTAAGAATCTTCCTAAAACAACTATAGAACTTGTGAGGGATCTGGTAGTTGTTCCTCCTAGTTCTCAACATATTTTGAATAAGACAAAATCTAATCAATCTTCTTATGAATGTCATAAAAAGTGTTGTGCTCAAGCTAAGGCTTGTAATTCTCTTATTCAAAGTTCTTTACCTTCTTTTGATCAATCTATGCATGATGCGTTAGAAGAAGTTAATACTAATAATGATGTTAAGATGCATGATTATGATGATTCTATTCATATCTTAGATCCTATTTTGATTAATCTAGATGAAGAAGATACTCTTGATGATAATGATGAATATGAAACTATTAACAATGATACTGATTTACCTAATATGCTTGAACATCACAATTCACAATTACACCTAGTATCAAACATGATGATTCTCAAGAGGATCCTTGTTTGGAACTGGCTATCATTTGAAATTTTTTGAAAACTTGAAAATTCAAATTGTCGGAATTTTGGAGAATTGGGGAAAAATCTAGAAATCTTAAAATTTCCAAAGCGTGGAGAAAAAATAATTTTTTTGAAACTAGGAAAATAAAGCAAGAAATAAATCAATTTTGGATTCAAAACTAAAATTTTATTGAATATTGATTTTCTATTAATATTTAATTAAAACACAAAAAAATCAATAAAAGCAATTAAGAAATGAAAATTCATGAAAATGGAAATTGCTTTAAATATTTTTTGATTTTATGTTTTAAAATTTGAAAGTAATTAAATATTGATTTTATTGATATTGAATTAATTAACCCAAAATCAAGAAATTGAAAATTGCTTTTATATTTAAAATTTTAAATTAATTAAATATTGGTTTAACATTTAATTATTATTTTAAAGCAATTCAAAAAAATCAAAAAGAGGGAAATTGGATAAAACTTCTCCGTGAAGTCAAGTACTTAAATTAGAAATTGCAAAAAAGATGGGAGAAAAACAATGACAAATGGCAAGGAATCTCTTTGAAAGTAGAATCTGCTAAATTTAGTGCCTCATTTTAAAATAGGTTTCCACAGTTCCCATGTCTATAAAAGAGACCCTCTCCCAATTAATTTTTAACAAATGAATCATGAAGAGAAAGCTAAGCAAAGAGATTGAGAAAGAGAGTGAATTTATTGGAGAGAGAAAAGGAGAAGCATAGATTTTGTTGGGAAGCATGGAATTTTTTTTTCAAAAATTGTAGCTTTCTAGGAAAAGGGGATTTCTTTTTAGTAACTAGGAAGGATCATGATTATTATTGGGAGAAAGAAATTTCCTATTCCAGAGGAAAATACAAAAACTTCAAAAATTCTGAAATCTTCTTTTTTGGAAAAATTATTGTGGTTTTTGTTTTCCTACATGCTCTTATGTCTGTTTCTTTTCTATTTTGCAGGAGAATGAGATGGAAGAACCTAGAGGAACAAACATGACCAAAAGGAAACTAATAAAGAATGAGCATAACATATTCTATCTAGAGTCCAAGATTGTGTCAAAGTTGTCAGAAGTTAGTGATACCAACCTCGGATGCGTGGACCTGAATGAATTCCACGGGAGGATGTTTGGATATAAAGAACATCGTCCAACAAACTTAGCTAGCCAGATCATCAATAGTGGCATCATGGATACAATTGGATTCCCTCCTACCTTTTAGCATCCTTCATTGATCACAGAGTGTGGAAGACACTACCAGGCGAGAGATAGAATAATTAGAGATGCTAATGGAAACTTACTTACAGACCTTTCTCCACCAGGTATTTCAGAGGCCTCCAAAATTCCTTCCTTTTGGAGATTGATGATGAAAACTAAGGAGCAAGTAGAAAGAGTCTTCACTTCTAGAGTCTAGTATTATAAGGAGATCATCAATTATATGTGGCTGAGAAAGAACGGGTCTCATTTTTGTAAGCTTCCCAAAGAGCTAGTATGGCTAGATTTCCACCAAGAATATAGTGATATGATAATGATGTTGAGAAGTATATTTGGCCTACCTCAGTCTTATCTCTTCAAGAGTTGAATGTGGTACTTCATTGAGAAGGTAGTGGAAGAACATAATCATGTAGACTTGGTAGGGTTGATTAGTGATAACCTGAGCGAGCAGTTAGAGAGCCTGGAGAAGACATAAATTCTACATGAGTTTGTACATCATCTATATACTGGCACGAGAAACAAGATATAAAGGACTACAATGCAAAGGAGAAATTGGGAGTGAAACTCAGCAGTTGAAAGTATATGATTTCTATCCTCAGTTGCATCTGCATCAAATTGATGACTATGTTTGGGTCAATGATGTATTTTCAATGCGTATTGTGTGAAATTTACAAAAGAAGAGACATGTGAGACTATTGGAAGAAGCCATAAATTGGTCAAAGAATACAGGGCATGTTTTATCAGTTCCCTATTTTTTCTTACATTGGGATTCAAGGATTCTCAACACAAACATACAAGCTTCCTAGGTATCTGATAGATAAAATGGTCCTACTAGATATCACCAGACAGCTAACTCTCTACGACAAGATTCAAAAAGGAAAGAAGAAATTGGGACTTGATTTTCCAATTTTGATAGGGAAAGATGAAGTTGAAATATGCACATCCATGAAGGTGGCTGAGAAGTCCCATAGGGAATTATCATTCTTCCATCCTTCTCTATATATAGAAATGCTAAACTTTGATCCTTAAAACAAGATACGTCAGTGGAAGGGATCATATATCAACATCTGGCACACCTTGAGGATTTTTGGGCAAATGCTGCAGATGAGAACAAAGTGAAGAAAAGGATGCACTCCAAATTTCCATAGAACCTAATCAGAGCATGTGAGACTTGTCATATTCCTGACCAGATGTAGGAAGCATTAAATATGGTCCAAAAAGGATATGCCCCCGAGAAGAGAGAAATAAGTTCTAGACCTTGACACGTTGTCTAGACCGGTCTTGGATTTCACTAGGTACTCGATTAGGAGGCAATTGAGAAAGGTAGTTGTTATCACTATATAAATTTTTCTAGCTTTATACTAATATTTTTGAAAATGATCCAAGTTATTGACCTAATGGCAAGGTTTTATGGAAAGAACCCTAAGTTTGATCAACGCCCTAACCGGTCCCGAGTCTTGTTACAATTTCACATTACTTTTTGGCTCACTAATTCTGAAAAATATGCATGTGCTAATTTGCAACCCCTTTAACCCATCACTTTATGTGTTATATTGTTAGGTTGTCAGATGGGGTAACTTTTTAATTATTTCTTTCAAAGCCTAAGTTTCTGGTGAAATTTTCCTAAGTATCGACCTTTTGAAACTTGTGGCTATCATTGAACCATAAGATTGCCCATTGTCAAAATCTCTAACATGTTCTTTAGCGATGAAGTACCACCTGTCTGAGCGGGCCCATCTGGTAAAGGAGTGTACTGGAAATTAAACAATGAATTTGATCAACAGCTGTTGCTATACCGTTGGACCAAGATGATAGCATTTTAAGCATTGTGCTTTAGCGACAGGCGTCTGATCAAATTTCTCACTGATAGCAGCAGGTTCTGACTTGTTAGTTTATGTGGCATTTCTCTTGGGTTGACATCTATATCTAATGATGTAGTAGCTATGGGGTTAGACTTTTCAAAGTTTGACCCCATAGCTACAACTTTTGGTATAGTGACAACCGTCTGATCCTCTTTAAGGAATGAAGTGTGAAGTGGACCCTAAAATGCCAGGTCACACTGACATGTTCACTTTCTATTGGTTGCAATCAATTATGATGTGGTAGTTGTCAGGGTTTTTGGTGCCGAGAAAGAAAATGAGAAGGGGTCCACTTGCCATTTTTTGCAGCATGGCACTTTTTGATTTGACAAAGGCTGAGTGAAGTGTCAACTGTGGGGCATCCCTTCTCAAATGATTAAAGTTCAAAAATATCTTGTGGTTGTCTTTATACTGCTGGGATAAGGTGCATGTTTTTTAGGATCAACAGTATAGTGACAGCCGTTGATCTTGTTTAAATATGGGAACCACCAAGTGGATCTTTTGTTGCTGACTCTTGATGATGTGGTCATTTTTTATTGGTTAAAGGCAGTGATGACATGTGAGGTTGTTAGTTTATTTGACATCAAGGATAAAGGTGGGGTCTTCCACCTGTAGACATGTCTGACTTGGCATCTTATGATTTGATAAATTTTTGTAAGGCAAACTGTGGGGCCAACATTTTATTCAAATATGGCGATCGTCTGATTAAATGGCATCGATGGTTGTCATTATATCTTGATTTGGTTTTTCTAACAGTTTTGGGTTAGCACTTTAGTGACAGGGTGACACTTGTCTGCTCCATGCAAAGTAGAGATAAGTTGTTTATTTCCCCACATGGCTATATTAAAATTTTCTTATTGGCTAAGAACTCATTTGGGAAAAAGAGAAAAGGGGTTGCATGGTTTTTTTTGTTGATTGTTTGATGTGCTGAAAGAAAATAAAATCAATGGCTTGAATAAAAATTTGCTACTCTATGATGTTGTTCATGCCCTATGAATGCTAAGGCCACCAACTTTGAGTAATGGTGAATTTAATGTGCTATGTGCAGATGGATTGTAAGCAGTTGGCAATGCTATACATCAAAATTGAATCATTGTTCCTCTTCACTACTCTCATAAGCTTTTTTGGTGAACTGGATTTTCCTCAAGGAGTGATTTCAAGAAATAAACTTGTAGGCACCTAGTAGGTCTCTTTTTTGAGTTTAAAATTTTTTTGAAGTCTGTGAAGGTGTTGCAATGAAAATTGTGTTGCCCGATGAAAGTATTTAGGGTTTTCCTCGGGTTTTTATATATTGTTCTAAGAAGCCCTAGTATAAAAATGTCGCCAAAGAGGAATTTTTCTGGGAAGACAGAGTACAAAGATAGAGGTGTTTTTGAGGATTTGATGCAATTACTAGCTCATTCAGATAATGGGGCATCTAGATTAAAGGAGCTAGTTTTGAGAAACCCTATGGATTCTGTTGCAGACGGACTCCATGATAGAGGGAATTGGATGAGAGATGCCAAGGTGGGTAAAGATCATAATGGCTTGATTTTATTTAGATCAGCATACTCATAGAGAAATTCTTGTGCCCCCCTTAGTAATATTTGGCAGTTTGATATAGGGAAGTTGGTGGTTCCTGGAGTATTCATGGATGCAGAGTTGTTGATCCAAATTGCCAAATGTTATGATCCTGTGACAAAGTGTATCAAGGACATAAATGGGAAGGACCTAATCAACATCACGGATGATGAGATTAGGGAGGTTTTTTTTACTGAATGAACCTTCTATGGGGTTAGAGAAGATTGATTTCATAGAGTTTACAGAGATATATGAAGCACAGAGGGATTATTTGAGAGCAGGGCCTCTAAGGCAATTTCTAGAGGAAACTGGATCAATGTGTGTCATCAATCCAAGCACACCAGAGCCTTTTAGGCTGGATTTGTTCAATAAGAGAGCACAAGAGGTCTATAAGTCATTAAATTTAATTCTAGGGCATGATGAAACAACTCGTATGCCAATAACATACATGTTTATGATGGTACAATCACTCCACCACCAATCGACACTATTTTTTTATTTTGCATCTCATTTGGCTGATCTTATTCATGAAGGATTGATGGGAATCAAGAACATAAAGGATAATAGGCCTTTTGGATGGTATTCTATGCTTATGCATATGTTCTTATACAAAGGTGAGAATTTCTTTAGCTCGACAGTCAACATTGTGAAGGAGAGATATGGAGAAACCCTTCTAGTCTAGCTATGGACCACAACTCTGTCATGGGATAGAATTGATCCCAGTTACATTGCTTTTGATAGGGATTTTCCTTCAAGGTTCAGAACCTTGTTATTTTTTGACAATCCTAGAATCCCAAGGGAGCTGTTAAGATTAGTCAGACCAAAGGAGCATTGCAAGGACATCACCATAGTCTGCAATTTTGGGGATATAATTTTGTATCTAGTTTCCATAGTTTTCAAAGTATATGGTTGCAAAGTGGCACCATACATTTTACCTTATCAGGTCTCATTAAAATTAGGATATGCTAAAATTTTGAGGCAAATTGGTGACCTACAGGAAACCACTCTCACTGGCAACGCAAGGGGAACTTTCTTCCTAGACATAACTATAGCACATCAGTATGTGACTACAAAGGGAGGATAGGTGTATCTAAATAAAGTCTTGTAGCCCTATAGAATGATTGGAGTAGTGGTAAGGTGTGTAAATACTGAGGGTTTCCTCTCAGGAATGTTTAGAGAAAAGGTAAGGTGTGCTCTTATTGAGCATCAATTTAATTTTCCTAAAGATGTGATAAGGAATGATTTTGAGCTTCAAACTCAAGAGATTAAGAAAGAGAAATGGATCATCTACAAGAAGTCTATAGATTTCATTAGAAATTTTCACAAAGCATATGACCCATTAAAAGGCTTTGAGCCATGGGCAAGGAAAGTAGATGCCCTTGTGGAACATTTTGAAGGCATCATGTATGCAGTAAATGAAAAGAGTGCTGATGTAAGCAAGAGACACCCTAAAAGAGCTAGGCAGATTTTGAGGCATCCAAAATATATGAAATTAACTCCAAATGGAGTTTATACAATGCAGAAGAAGAGTGGTTACACTGTTCTCTTACCACCACAACAAAGAGGTCAAGATCTTCCTTCTACCTCAAAAGGAAAAAGACCCATGGATGATCCAGCAATGTAGGGACCCTCTCGTAAGAGGTAGAGACAAGAAGAGTTAAGGCCATGAGAGGAAGCTTATTCTCCTTCTCAATCCCCCATCCAGTTAGATGAACATGGGGTAGCAGAGAAATTGGTAAAAATGAGGAATGAGGGAAACATTTTTTTTTCCAATGATGAGTTGCAAGAAGGGATGCCTAAGGCACCTAAGGAGGTGGCCATGGATCTTATAGTTGAGGATTTTGAGGGAAAACAAATGGACCCTATCTTGAAGCAAGCTAGTGATTCTTTCATAGCGGATGAAAAATTTGTCAGAACTAGGGCATTCTCCCAATTTTTATGGAGAATGAAAATAAACCAATATAAAGAGATCTGTGAGAAGAAAAAGGAAGAGTTCCTTGATAGGGATATCACAGAAATAGAAAATGAGAACAAGGCAGAGATGGTCAAGCAGTTTGAGAAGATTACTCCTGAGGAGGGAAGGGCTATGGTCCATACTATAGGGGTGCTCATTCTTCCAGAGTGGGACATTACTGATGCAATTAGCTTTGATCAAGTTAGGAAAAGCAAGGTAAAAACTCTTGCTACTGCAGAGCAGGCACAACAAGCTATTAGAGGAACTAATTTCTCAGAAGATCATGCAGCCTTGGTAATGTGGTCCCTTAAAAGGGAGGAGAACAAAGGGAAAAGAGAAGCCCTTACTACAAAATATGCAAGAAACTTATTAGTGTAGAGAGTAGGAGAGACTTCTAGTGTGGAAGCATCAAACTTAATTTTGGAGACTACCAAATTCAATGTTAAAGTGGCAGAAAAGGATGCCCAAGAAAAGGAAGAACTAAGGGCTAAATTTGAAATTGTCCTCAAGTCATATAATGATCTCAAGGTGGAGTTGATCCAGAAGGATAAATTGATTGCTTAGTTATCTGGACCCCAAGACCATAGGTCTCCCCAATTGGAAATCTCTAATAATCCTGTAGTGGCTTCATCCTCAAGCCCAATTGTTGAGTTTCCACCTTCATGACTCCTAGAGACAAGTATGGATGCAAGTTTTATTTGGGAGAAACAAAGATTAACAGAGGAGACTAATAAATTGAGGGAAATAAGAGTACAACTAGAAAAGGAAAAAGATGAAAATGTGAAGGACATAGCTTTGGTGAACTAGAAGTATGAAGAAAGAATGATAGATGCAATCATGAAGTTTTCATATGATTTGAAGCCCTCCATTTTCCATAGTCATGTCAGTAAGTTACATGGTTTGTTTGCAGATTTGAATAAGGAGAAGATTGAAATGTCGATAATTTTGAAGAAATGGATTGAGAGGTCTCCTAATGTGAAGCTATTTCAAATGCTATCAAAGGGCCAAGAGGATCATGATCCATTGATTAAGCCAGTGCATCAGATTGTGAAGAAAATCATACAGTATGGCATAATTTTGGATAATTTTATCAAAAAATCAAGTATGTTGAAAGCTGAATTAATGCTTTCAAACTATGAGCTGGTGCCCACCATTTTCATAGATAAGGGAAAATTTAAAGAATCATATCTATGGAGAGAAGAGATGGATGCACTTTTTTTAGAAAGGGTGACTGGTGTCCTAAGTGACACCTATTCTTTTAGCAGCATTATCAAGTTGTTAATAAATGCCAAATCAATGTTTGATAATTTTCAGTAGAAGGTCATTGAAATTGAAAATGAGTGGAAACAATTGTCTGGCAAAAAGGCTAAGTTTGAAAATTTTGAGTTCCCAAGCGAAGAGGTGTACAACAAATGGAGGTATCAGTACATACCTCATGTTGAAAAAGTTAATACTTTGCCAGCCTCTTAGAGCAAGTAAAAGTAGTTACTTTTTTAGTCATAAAGGTTGTTGAGATGTAGGAAGACATTCCTTACAGGATTGACTACGAGATATTGTAATCAAATTTATTGAAAGAAGCCAAGGACAACATTGAAGACATAAAGCAGGGTGGCTCAGCTAAAAATATCTCACCTGCTTGATTAGTGTATTTATTGTAAACTTTTTGGGGTTGTTGTAAAGTTTTTAGATTAGAAATTTTGTAAACCCTACAATGATCGGTAGCTTGTTGCATCTCCTTGTATATAAAGGATTTTCCATGATCATTCTAGGCATTGAGAGTTTAGGAGTTAAAAAGATAAAATTTTTGAAACCCTAGCCCTTAGTCGGGGATTGTAATATATTGTATCATTTTTCATCAAGCAATAGAAAAGAACTATAGGTTGTTGTTGTTGTTGTTTTGCAAGCTTATCATTCAGAATATGATGTATACAACGGTCAAAGGTTATACTTAATACAAATTTCAAATCTTTGTCTTTCCTTTGAGTTTATTCTATAACTCTTTAAGTCTTTCTGAGATTTATATGTATGTATTTAGCTTTGAGTTTTGATCTAGGATTGGATTAAATATTGCTCAGGGTGGGATACATGTTTACTGAATTCATTTGAGGATTTTCTAAAAAGCAGGAAAGAGTTGGAATGTTTTGTATTTATGTTTAAAGATGAGTTATTCTCTAAATATCTTTTATTCATTCTATCCTCTGATCTTTTGCCCAATGGATAGGGCACTTGCATGTATTTCCCTATTTTTCTTTGTGTAGAATGATTGACATCTTATGATCCTAATACAGAAATCAATACCAGTCTTTTACATTTTATTTACTTTATATGTTGTTCTACCCAGTGATGGAGAGTCAATGAGTAATAGGTTGTTACTTAGTACTTTCTCACTGTCATCTATTGTAAGATCCAGTATTAGGTAAAGGATAGAGTTATATCTATTGGATCAGGTGTACCCACCTTGGTTTTGCAGAGCTAGAAGTGAAGAGGGAAATCTTGTCGCTATAGTTGGTCCAGTTGCTTATAGATTTCCCAATTTGGAATTAACCACTCCTTAACATCAGTCATAAGCATACTGGTATTGCTTGGACTGTAAAATCTTTTGAAGAACCAACAAAATGGTGACTCTAGTGGGGAATTTGTTAAGAAAGTTCTAAGTAATATAGGTACAAGTTGAGCTAGACTCCTGGCCTACTTATTTTAAAGCTAGTTGGTTACCCTTACACACAGAGTTGATTCCTTTCTAATTTTTGCCTACCCTTTCCTATTTGTTTAAAATCATAGAAAAGCCCACATATCTTGGGTGGCAACTCTAAAACATCTTTGTACTAGTGCTAAATAAAACACCAATATATCACTATGAGTTTCAAAAATACAAGGTCTTGGAGGAAGGAACACCCAGATGAAAGTTTGTAGGGTGAGCTTCCTACCACATCTAGACGAGGCCAGGTTAGGAGTGGAAAAAGTATCAGTGACATGTCTCTTACCTTGAAACAAAAGGGGAACTCAAGACATGAAGGTCTTGCTCATCCTCGTCAAGAAGGAAATGCCCCAGAATATGAGGAGGTGGTTGATTTGGGTTTAAACCAGTATCAGGATTATTATTCCCCTAGAAAGAGAGAGGGTGAAAGATTACCCCACAATAGGAAAATAGTCCCAAATAGATGGCATGGAGGGGAGAGAAGATCTAGAAGTAAAAGCAAGGGTGGACAAGATTTTGTTCCCCCTTTCACCCTTGGTTCATCATTGCCTCAAGGCCTCCATGAGTCTTAGGATCAACAAGAAGAACCTCAAACACAACAAGTTGAATCTAAAACAACTTTGCCTGATTCTAAGGAAATATTTGATGAAGTGTATGAGTTGGAAAGGAGAATTCATGAACAAGAAACTATTAGGCAGAAGAGAGAAAAGGAAAAAGAAGAAAAATTCAAACATGCCATGATAAGGGTTGACCAATTAAGAAGGCAACTATTAAATTTAGAGGCTATGAATTATGTTCCCATTTCTAAACAAATAAGTGAACAACCTATTGTCCACTATATTTTTGAAACAAAGGATCCAAAGGATAAGGGAAAGCAAAAGGAAGTGGGTATTTCAATCAAGGAACATGTAGGCCCTAAAATTCGTATGGATCAAACCTTAAGGTTGGAAGCAGACCTTGAAAATGCTAAAAATGAACATGAATTGTTAGCTAAAGAACTTGAAAAGGAATAATTAGAAGCTTCAGCATTAGAAAGATTGATTTTCTAAGACGGTCTATAGGACCCACAAACTTTGCTAATTCCACCATGACACAAGGAACTAATGTTGCAAACATAGCTAGTCACACAACTGGTGTTCCCCCACCAAGAGGTCTCAAAAGCTCTGCCATAGAAAACACTAATGCATCTACATCTCAGGGTGTTGGTATATCCAATATAGGGCCTATTCATGAAAGATGTAAACAGTTGGTTTTCACTGGCATCCCTGGGTATCCTAACCCTTTCCCTGAAGAAATTAGGAAGAAGCTCCCTAAATTTACTGGAAGTAATGTTTTAACTTGTGAAGAAGACCTAAAAAATATTATTGATTAATTGATGATTATAACATTGTGCATGATGATGTTATAATGAAATTATTTGTACAATCTCTAATAGAAGATTCAAGGGATTAGTTTAGGGCTTTCCCACATGGTAGCATAGGTTCATGGGATCAGCTTAGGCATTGTTTCAAAGAATGGTATGGTGACAAAACACATGAGGGTTTTATGCTGAATGAATTTAATAACATAAAAAATAATTTCAATGAGGATATTGTTGAGTTTAATGTCAAATTCTAAAAAGCCATGCATAAGTTATTACAAGTCATCAGATTGGATGATAGAGTGTGTCTTGTCACATTTTTAAATGCTTTTGACTCTAAGATGGGCTACCTTTTGAGAGACAAAAATCAAAGGAGTCTTGTTGAAGCTTAAAAATTAGCTGTGAACATAGAGAGTAACCGAAGAATTTCAAGAAAGTTGGGAAGAAGGGAAGACAACAAATCACCATTATTAAATAGAAAGGATCCAGGAAAGCCTAGGAGTGTAAAAACTAAGGATGATGATAGCTTGAAATAGATATTGAAATCAATAAAGGACTTGAAGCCTGGTGAAAACATAAATAAAAAAATTACAGGAGGAGATAAGCCTCCTTTTAATAATTTCAACAAGTTACCAAGAATGCAGAATTATCCATATAACACTCAATGGAAATTTGGGAAGCCTATTCTTCCTAAGAGAAGGGATAAACTGAATGATAGGACCCCTGATCCATTGTAGAGGAACTCAATGAATATGGTGGAAGAGGTCCCATGGTGTATTGCTTATCAATCAACACATGATGCTAATTATTGTGCCATATCCCAGAGTGTCTCTTCACAAGATGAATAAGAGTCTAATGAGGAACAACCTTATGATGACTAGGGATGTGGAATGGTTTCCTCCCATGTTTTGGATGAGGTTGACTCTTTTGAAGAGGATGAAAATTAGGATGTTTTTAATTCTTAGGCCAAAACTGAATCCTACCATCAACAAGTTTTTTCAGATGAGGATAGTGAATTTGATAATGTCCAATGCAATGTTTTGAGGGATAAGGAAGCAGTTCTTTTAAGGATGCCTTCTGATGAGGAAATTTCCTTAATAACAACATACGTGGTTACTCAAGCTAAAACAAATTACAACCTGAGAAATAGAGTGATTGGTAGTCCAAATCAGAAGCCTGCTGGAATTTTCATCAAGCAAACAGACAAAGATGTAAAAACATCACAGGACAAGTCTAAGGATGCAAGTGTTGTTGATAAGGTCAAAATAAAGAAAAATAATAAACCTAACATTGTTATAAGATAAATTCCAAATCCACAGCTAAGGTTATTCTAGCTTTGTAGAAAGAGAATGAAGTCCATAATAAAAAAAAATACAGACATCCATCTAGGAGATTGATAAAGAAGTTGCAAATTCAAAGCCAGATATCTCTGATTCAAAATATGTCCCAATTGATATGAGTTAATTATTGTCTCAGATTACTATTAAGGTTCCATTGCTGGAGATGATGAGAATAGAAGAACAGAAAGAAAAGGCCTTGAATTGGGTAAATGGTGTAGTATCTATGGATTCTCAAAAAATAGAAGGAACTGAGAAACAAATAGCAACTACGAATGATGAAGATGGAAATTGTAGTCAGAAGATTGTTTCTAAAATTCCCCAAATTTATTTGGATACAAATGTTGTTAGTACTATAGCAGGAATGGTTGATCCTTTTTTCTTGACTCTGCAGATAAATGGAAAGTTGCTAAAAAATTGTATGATTGATTCTGGAGCATCAAATACTATTATGCCCACTGAGGTTATGAAGTCATTGGGATTAAAGGTGGACACACCTCATGGTAGGTGTCAAGAAATGGATTCAAGGGAGGTACCAATTGTAGGTACTATCAAGGCCCTACCTTACAAACTAGCTGCATATCCCAATACACAATTGACCATTAGTGTCTTGGTAGTGGATATTCCTCCCGAGTATGGGATGCTACTATCAAGAAAGTGGAGTACTTCTATGGGAGGTAGTATATAGTGTGACTTGTCATTTGCTACTTTTAATTTGGAAGGACATAATATCAAGGTCACCAGGGAATCTAGAACTCCACATATAATTGAAGAGGAAGAGGAAGATACCATGAATTGTTTCCTTGATACTGACATTAATGCTTTCAAAGTTCAAGCTAAGGAAGTAGAGGAGGAAGTTGAGCTAGTCCACAAGTCACAAAACTAGGATGGATGGATTGACCTTGATAGTTTATGGACCATGTACTTTGATGGAGAAAATTCAAAGGAAGGGTCCAGAGCTGGAATATTTCTCATATCTCCGAATGGTAAAACTTTCAAATTCTCCTTTACTTTGTTATTTTCATGTACAAATAATGTTGCAAAATATGAGGCTCTATTAATAGGTCTAAGGTTGGCATCAAGGCATGGTATAAAATGCTTGAAAGTAATTGGTGACTCTAAGTTAGTTGTTTCCCAAGTTAGATCAAAGTATGCTCCAAAAAATTAGAAATTAAAGTAGTATAGGAATGCAATATGGGATGAGATTGAAAGCTTTAGTGCTTTTAATATTTGTTGGGTGGAAAGAAGTCAAAATAGAATGGCAGACTTGTTGGCTAATGTGGCCCTTAGACCTGAAGATGTTACATTTGCAGATATATCTAATATAGAGGTACAAGCTAGGCCTTCAATCCCTGATAATATAGAGAAATGGTAGGTTTTCTTTGATGACCAAGACATATTAATATTTCTCCAGTGTGACTCTCACTTTGGTGACAAAGAGATGGATTTCAGCACTTATGTTGATACAGTGAATGGTAAAGATGTCATTTTTTGGAAAGAGGTTTTGCAGTTAAAATCAAATAGAGTTCCCAAAGGATTGGTTGCTCTGGAAAGGGCATTTGACAATAAAGACAAAGTTTTTTCTACTAATACTAATAAAACCAATGAGCTTGAAGAAATAAACTTGGGAACAAGAATAATTCCCAGAAAGTTTTATATAGGCAAGTGTCTGTCCCCAAGAATTAGAAAAAATTTGATTGACCTTCTCAGAAAATTTAGACATGTTTTTGCTTGGTCTTATGAAGATCTCAAGGCTTATAGAGAGGATCTCTTTCAACATGAGATTCCACTCAAGGAAGGAACAAAACCTTTTAGACAAAAGTTGAGACCTGTTAAACCTACCTTGGCACCTAAAATGTAGGGTCAACTCAAAAAGATAATGGATGCTGGGATAATCAAGCCTATTAGACATTCCACTTGGGTTTCAAATTTGGTGTCTGTTAGAAAGAAAAATGGTGACATCAGGTTATGTGTAGATTTTAGGAATCTTAACATAAACTCTCTAAAGGATAACTATGGATTACCAAATATGGAGAACATGTTACAGAAGGTCACTGGGTCAAAATTAATGTCTATGATGGAAGGTTTTTTTGGTTACAACCATGTAATGTTCAAAGACACAAAGCAATTCAAAACTGCATTTACAACCTCATGGGCGACATATGTTTATGTGAGGATGCCTTTTGGGTTGACTAATGCTGGTGCCACTTTTCAAAGGGCTATGGATGTGGCCTTTGCAAATATTATTGATAGATTTATGGTTGTGTATCAGGATGCCTTGATAGCTTTCTCAACTAAAGAAGAACAACATTGTCAACATCTAGAGAAGATTTTCATTAGAGCATTAGAGTATGGGGTTTCTTTGAACCCAAAGAAATGTGCTTTTGGTGTGGTAGAAGGAAAACTTCTAGGGCATATTGTTTCAAAGGATGGGGTGAGGATAGACCATGAAAGGGTGCAAACTATTGATAAATTATCATTACCGAAAAATATCAAGGGGATTTAGTCTTTTCTAGGACAGGTCAATTTCTTAAGAAGGTTTATCACAGATTTTGTAGAGATTAGCATTCCCATATCAAGAATGTTGAAGAAAGGAGAAAAAGTTGAGTGGAATGTGGAAGCAGTACAAGATTTTAATGACATTAAAAAGGCTATCAAGCATGCCCCAGTCTTGAAAACACCAGATTATAGTAAACCTATGCAGATATTTTCCTTTGCACCTACCCACACTATTGCAGCAGTACTATTACAAAAAAATGTTGATGGTTTTGAGCAGCCTATTTCTTTTTTCAGTAAGACTTTGTAGGCAATAGAATTAAATTATGATATTATTTAAAAACAAGCTTATGCCTTGGTAAGGGCTATTAAAACACTTAGATGTTATCTATTTGGAGCCACAATAGTTGCCTATGTTCCAAGTGCTACAGTCAAGGATATCTTGGTCCAACAGGAGGTTTCAGGAAGGAGATGTAGGTGGATCAATAGGATTCAATATTTTAATATTGACATCCACATTACAAAGCTGGTAAGAGGGTTGGGCCTGGCAAAGTTGATGGCTCAAAGCAACTTAAATGCAAATCAAATAAATATGTTGGAAGAAAATCAGAGAAATTTTGTGTGTAACATGGACTGTTGTGAGTGGTACAAGGATATTGTCAAGTATTTGCAAAATATATTTTTACCCCCTGAGTTAGATGATAACAAGAAAAGAACCATTAAACTTCACTCTATAAGATATGCAATCATAAATGGTGAATTGTGGTGGAGGAGTAATTAAGGTGTCTTTCTTAGGTGTGTTGATCAAGATAAGGCCAAACCTTTGATGGATGAAATGCATAATGGAATTTGTGGAGGACATTATATGGAAAGGACTACAGCCCATAAGATCATCAGGTTAGGTTTTTGGTGGCCATCACTTTTTAAAGATACCCATCAGTTTGTAAAAAGGTGTGATCCTTGTTAGAGATTTGTAGGGAAATTAAAATTCAATGGAAATCTACCTCTCAAACCTATTTCTGTTCAGGCTCCTTTCCAGAAGTGGGGTATGGATTTCATTAGTGAAATCCCTAATAAGTCCAGTGGTGGACATGCTTACATCCTAGTGGAAATTGATTATTTCACCAAGTGGGTTGAAGCAATCCCCTCAAGAAGAGAAACTAGCAAAGTGGTAATAGACTTTATGATGCAAAATATCCTGACAAGATTTGGTTTCCTAGAGACCATAGTTGTTGATAATGCAATGTGTTTTAGATCAAAGGATTTTTTCCACTTTTGTCAAAATAATGGTATAAAGATTTCATATTCATCTCTGTATCATCCACAAGGCAATGGCCAGGCAGAATCTAGCAACAAGAGTTTGATTAAAATTATGAAAAGAATCCTAGATAAAAATAAGAAGGCCTGGGATTCCAAATTATTACAAGTCTTATGGGCTGATAGGGTTACAGTTAAGAAAGCAATAGTGTGTGCCCCTTTTGACTTGGTATATGGGATCAATGCAAGATTACCCCAAAACAATTTTTTACAGATGTGTCAATTCATATAGGTGTATGATGATGATGTGGAAGAAGATATGACTGTCAGAATAAATGATTTGATTCAATTGAATGAGGTAAGAAATGATGCACATGATAAAAATGAAAAGATGCAGGCCCAGTGTAAAGTCCTATATGATAGAAGGACTACACAAAGGAATTTTGTAAGTGGTGACATGGTCCTAATGTGGAATGCAAGACTAGAAGATAAAGGAAAGCATGGGAAGTTCGATCCCATCTAGTTAGGTCCATATATCATTGAGGAAAAATGGGGACCAAATTCTTATCTTTTGAAGAGTTTAATAGGAGAGGTTATGGAATTGCTAGTTCATGGTCAATTCTTAAAGTTTTACTTCTCTTAGGTTTTTTCTATCTCTCTATACAGGTTTGGTTTTAAAAGTTTTTGTGTGTATGTTCCCTATTTTTAGCCGAGGTTTTGTTATGGTCTTCTCTTCCAGGAGATTCTAGATTTCTCATTGTATATGCAAGAGATACACATCCCCAAGCATGAGCCACTATTATCACTACATAAATTTTTCTAGCTTTATGCTAATATTTTTGAAAATGATCCAATTTATTGACCTTATGGCAAGGTTTTATGGAAAAAACCCTAAGTTTGATCAAAGCCCCAACTGGTCCTGAGTCCTGTTACAATTTCATGTTACTTTTTGGCTCACTAATTCTCCAAAATATACATGTGCTAATTTGCAACACCTTTAACCCATCGCTTTACATGTTATATTGTTAGGTTGTCGGGTGGGTTACCTTTTTAATTATTTCTCTCAAAGCCTAAGTTTTTGGTGAACTTTTCCTCAGTATCGACCTTTTGAAACTTGTGGCTATTGTTGAACCGCAAGACTGCCCATTGTCAGAATCTCTAACATGTGCTTTAGTGATGAAGTGCCACTTGTTCGAGCAGGCCCATCTAGTAAAGGAGTGTACTGGAAATTAAACAATGAATTTGATCAATGGATGTCACTATACCATTAGACCAAGATGATAGCCTTTTAAGCATTGTGCTTTAGCGACAGGCATCCAATCAAATTTCTCATTGATAGTGATAGGTTCTAACTTGTCAATTTCCATGGCATTTCTCTTGGGTTGACATCTGTCTCTAATGACATAGCAGCTGTGGGGTTGGAATTTTCAAAGGATTAAACAATAGATTGATCTTATGATTGTTGTTGTGCCCTTGACAAAAGATGTAAGGAATTTAAGTTTGCGGTATAGCGACGACCATCCAATCCTCTTTAAGGAATGAAGTGTGAAGTGGGCCCTAAAATGCTAGGTCACACTTGTGTGCAATAAATGTGTCACACTTCTATGGATCATTACATGCAAGGAAACTCAAGAATGAGCCCTCACAAATCGATCCATAGCTCTCTAGGCATGGAGTGCAAGGATTTTAAGAATGCTCTCAGCTAGAGCTATTTAGCCAATAACCTTGCTAGTAAACCATGCAATGGGAGATTCAATGAAGACAAGGGCAAGAATGCCAATATCCTCAAGAATCAAGAATGAAATGCAATGCAATGCAAGCTAGCTAAGAATGAAGATGCAAGCTAAACTATGGAAATGAAAGATGCAAGCTAAGCTATGAAAATGAAAGATGCAAGAAATGAAATCTAACTATGAAGCAAGAAAGCCATGATGATGTAAGAATGAAGACAAGAAGATAGAGTGTTGATGAAGATCCAAGATGAATGCCAACAATGCTCCAAATCTTCAAACCCTAGATGCAAGAATGTCTCTAAAAGCTCCAAGATGACCTAGAAAACCTGTAGCATAACAATAGCATAAAAATTGTGTGTGCAAATGAGGAAGAGAGCTATCCTTTTATAGGGAATGAAAAAGGAATGGGCCATGGAGATTAAGAGGCAAAAGATTTAATCAACGGTGGAGCTTGAAAGAGGAGCAATCCATGTGCACAAGTATCCTCCAATGAGAAAATAAGAGTTGAATTTTGTGTCCATATGAGACAAAAAGTGCTTTTTCCCTTTTTATAAAATAAGAATAATGCTTTATTTGTGCAACTTAGGATAAGAGGAAAAGTGGGGGCTTTTTATTTATTAAAAGGGGAGGAAATATTCTTTTTAAATAAATAAAAACTTAGGATAAGATGGTTAGCCCATAGAAAATAATCGAATAAATGATAGAGCTAGGATTTGATCAAGAATAAGCAATTTATGATTTAGCAAAAGGGGCTAATAGTCTAGGTGACCATTTTTAGGTGTATACATTTTGCCCCTCTTTGACTAATGTGTGATCGATCTGGGAACACATGCAGTCAAAGAATAGATCAGCCAAGAAGGCAAGCAGACAACCAAGAAAGCAAGCAATAGCCATTTTGACAGATGTGAGATCGATTTGGGATCACATGCAGTCAAAGAATAAAATAGCCAAGAAGGCAAGCAAGTAGCCAAGAAGGCAAGAAGATAGTGATCTGACTCCAAAGAATGAAGTACAGAGAGATAGCAAATCCTACATGGTCAGCCTGGTAGCGACAGTACTGAACACTTAGGAAAGAGATAGCTAATAAGATATGATGTGTCTGCCCCCTCGGGATCGAAAGCGAAATCAAGTAGAGGGAATGCAAAAGCAAGAGCAACATGAGCAAATCACTAGAAATCATAATCGAAGATGAAAGATAATAGAATAACCATCAACCAATGAAGGGATGCCCCACACATGGGACCCGGGGCACGAACCAAGTGGTCCCTCAACCCGAAAACACCACGGAAGGGAAGAATTTGAGCTTGAGATTTGAAAGTGAATGAAAGACTAGAAGTTTGAAAGAGATGGGGATGAAGAGGTGAAGAATGCCCCAGCGAAGATCGAAGGATCAGGCCTCAAAAGGTTAGCCAACTACATGGAAGAAGAAGAAAGATGATTTGGGTGAACTCGGATTTCGGTTTCGATCCCGAAATGAAAGGAAAATGATGTGATATGAAAGACAAGAAGTGAAAGACATGATTAGGAAGAAGCGAAAGGTGAGCGCAGCTGATTAACAAGTCCATGAAAAATGAAAGGAGAGCTCTCTCCATATGCAAGATGCAAAACTAAACTAACATGAACCTAAGAAATGCAAGCTACATGAAAAGTGGTTTACTTGCAAGGTTACAAAGGCAATAGACATCTAATATTCATCATCGAGCATTATTGGTAGCGTCGCAAGATCATACAATACACACTAGCATAACTATGTGGATCTGAATATGATCTATATCAGATAGAAATGTGGAAATCTCACCTAGGCATCAAAGACATGTAGGTCAAGATGACTAGCACAGTGAGATTACCTAAGTTTGATATAGCAAGATTATGCTAGCATCGAGACACAAGAAAGTCAAGATGACTATAAGCATGCACTTGCAAAATAGTCAAGGATAATACCCTATCAATCCACAGTGTCAAGTAAGACCAGCATAAATGCTCATGACAGTTAGGATCAACAAAATATACCCACAAGCAGAAAAAACAATAAAACATGTTCTCATTCCCTCAGTCTTCTAGCTATGCATCATCGAAAACAATCATAGGGAGAGACCACTCATCAAAGAAATCTTCATAGACAGCACACAAAGAAAAATAAAGTCAACATATCTCAACAAGTCAAGTGCATGTGTGTAGGTCATAGAGTCAAACTTTGAGTATTGCATCTGCAAATGAGAAATATCGCATCATACTAGACTGCAGGTAGGACATCTGATAAGTGTTAAGAAACACTCGACGCTAGGGTAGTGTTGAAAAACACAGTTGAGGTGGTGTTGAAAAACACCATTGGAACCAAGTTGCCCAAGAAACCCAGACGCACAAAGAGACCCAAGATAAGCTTAAAGCAACATATGCCCCCTAGACTAAGACAAGAATCAATTCCACGCTAGGAGAGGCAAAGCGAGAAGTGGAGCGAAAGAGCACCACGCAAGACTGATAGACATAGGTGCAGAGGGTCTCAAGCAGCGCCTGTTTCCAGGTTTTCACCACTTGATAGATTTTTTCAGGACTTTTTATAATTTTTTTATATTTTTTCTACCAAGGCGCCTGTTTCCAGGTTTTCACCAAGGCACTTTTTCTATTTTTTTTTTCAATTTTGTGAATTTTTTTGATTTTTTTGGTGAGACATCAAAGCGCCTATTGCTAGGTTTTCACTAGGATGCTCATTTTTTCAGTACTTTATATGCTTTTTAGGTTTTTTTTCAGCATCATATATGATTTTTTTTTGGAATTTTTTCAAGATCATAAAGTATGTACAAAGAATGCCCTAGATAGAAACGGGCATCAAACTCATGAGCAAGATCACATCGTGTAGTCCCAAAGTCTAGCAAGGTGGAGGACAAGAGGGAGAGAAAGCTCATGAATGAGATGGAGGAAAGGAGAATGAAGGCGAATGGAGGGAAGAAATCCTCAAGGTCAAACTCCTCAAGAGTACCCAAGCTAGGGAAAAATTATCATGTAAAGCGCATTGAACAAGCAATGAAAGGCCAGCATAGGATAAGTCATGAAAGCGCACTGCAAAAGAAGAAAAGGATGCATTCCAAAGGAGTAGACATGTCAAGAGGCTTCATAGCATCATTTTTTACTCTTTTTTATTAGATCAAGACCAAAGGGGAAAAGGATAAAGAAAGGCTAGAATGAATGGAGGAAAATGAAGGAATGAATATGAATGGAATGAAAGCAAGATCATCGTAAGATAGCTCACAAGATAGCCAAATATTCATGTATAGCTGAACATTGCCAAGATCAACGAGAGAAGATGGAATGGATGAAACATGTAGAAGAACTACGCATGATGCCTGATTGCCAGGTTTTCATCATGGTACTTATCCAAGGTGCCACAAGGGAGTGGTTGTCACCATAGGATGAATTTATTTCTCTTTACTTTTGCTACCAAGGCGCCTGTTTCCAGGTTTTCACCATGGCACATTTTCAATTTTTTTCATTCTTTTTTTTTTTTTTTTTTTTTCTATTTTTGGAAGAAGGCAAGCTTTTTAGATAGTACTCCTTGAAAGGATAAACCCTGACATGCCAAGGATTCAAAATGATATGCTCAAAGATGCTGATAGGGAAAGGAAGATGGAAGAGAAAAATGGAGGATAAGGCTTTATGTAAAGCGAGTGAGGTTGGAAGATATGAGGAATAGGCAAATGAGGAAAAATGATAGAAGGTAGAAGGATAATGAATGGAAAGATTGTGAAAGGGTAGATGGGAAGGAAGGCAAGATCAACATTGACACACACCTTGAAGGGTGGCAAGAAGATGGAGGAAATATGAATAAAGGAATACGTGAAGGAATATGATGAATGTTTAGCAGAGGTTGCGGTTCAGGCACATGGAATGAAAGATCATTTTTGGAAGAAGAGGAAGTGGAAGCCTTTGGAAGCTTGAATGTCAACTTCACTTTTTGTTCAACATAAGACTCTTTCAAGAGAGATTTTGGAATCCATATAGCCTTAGGCTTTTTATTTCTTTTTGATGATTTAGAGAGAATATCTGTAATGATGGATTTTGGAACCCATACTTGTCTTGTAGTTTTCTTCTTAGATATCTCTTTTGACTTTATGTGCCCATGTCGATTAGAGGAGACATGGTGATCTTTTTTTGATGGATTCTTGTATTGCTTCTTTTTCTGGTATTGAACATTCAAGTTACTTCCAAAAGACTTGGGACTTGGGGAAGAAGGAGGAAGATATGACTGGTTTAGATGGGTGAGTGGATGAAAAGGATTCAAGGGTATGCATCTGTGTTGATCTTGAGGAAAGATAGGAGATGGAGGGACGTAAGGACCCAAAATGGATGATGAATTAGGAGAGTTAGGAGGGGAAAGTGAAGGGACATAAGGACCCAAGATGGAAGGAAGGCGTGAAGCCTTTAGCAGTGGAAGAGGTCCAAGGATGGAAGTGGAAGATGCAAAAGGATAATCAATAATTTCATCAGCATCTATATGACAACCAAGGACATCAGCATCTTTAGAGTGAGCATTAGGATTTGCAATAGGATCATGAACATCTTTAAGAGGAGAAAATTCATTGATAGAATCGTTCAAAGCTTGCAAAGACTTAGGAAGAGTAGAAAATGGAAGCGAACATGGAGTGGTAGAACAAGAAGATGGAAGACTTTGATCTTGACAAGGATCTTTGGATAGCATAAGCGTAGAATTTTTCTCTTGATTTTCAATAAGCTTAACATCAGAAGTAACGACACTATTTTTAATAACCTTAATGGAAGTATCATCTTTGGAAAGTGCAAGCATAGTAAGGTTATTTTGATTATCAATAAGCTCAATAGTGCAAGTGGTAGCTTGATCTTGCTTAGGAGAAGACTTAAGACATGGTGGAATGAATGTAGAAGAGCATAGAGGATCAAAAGAACCATGAAATGGATCAGAGACATCATGAAAATAATTGGAGGACATGGATGGTTCTTGATCTTGATCTTTCTTTATATTCTTTTCTGTATCATTTTTAGAGTCCTCTTGACATGAAGCCACTTCTAAGGACAAGGAAGCATTTTGAAATTGTATGGAAGACTTTGGAATAGATAGTGAAGGACTAGCTGAAGTAGGCATTGTAGTGCATAAAGGCTTAGGCTCTTTAGGCTTAGCATTATTGAAATTATTTTCAGCCAAGTGAAGGTTAGCTTGAGTTTCTTGAAGAGGTAGCTCTTGAGGATAACTATAGGGAACTGCATGAAAAGCATTAGGATCTTTGTTGGGTGAAGGATTTGTGAAAGATTTGGAAGACTCAGAAGCTTTAGGAGATGTATGAGTATTGGAGGAAGTAGGGGATGGAAGGGGACCATCACAAGACAAAGGTTCAACATTAATATGATCTTGCTCAGAAGTACAATTTTGATTTTTAGCAGTGGAATTCTTAGAGAAGAAATGCTCATAGTAGTAACGTTTATAATCAGCACGTTGTATTTTATAGTCCTCAGCAGTAGTAGATGGATTATCATCAAGGTATTGTCTAAAAACATCACTAAACTCTCTTTCAAAATCAGAATCATATGGATCACCATCACAATCTATCCAATAGGATGACCCATTTTCAGTAAGCATGAGTCTGCGAGGACTCTGAGGAGTAGAGGTGTCATAAGTATCACTACATTGTCCATCATCATAGTCATCAAAGGTATTACAAGGATTGTCATGTTGCTCATTATGGTATGGCTCATGAAGAAAAGAAAGACTCTTGGGGGAAGTAGAAGAAGAACAAGATCTTAAAGAAGGAGAAAATGAAGACATAGTGGAAGAAGAAAACTTAGCTAAGGAAGAATTTGAATGATGTTGAGAAGAGTCATGGTAAGATGAAGAAGGATAATGATGTTTGGAAAAGGCATGGTAGGATGTGGAAGATGAAGAATGATGAGAAGACCTAGAAGAAAAAGAGTGTTTGGAAGAAGGAGATTGTGAGAGAATCATGTCTATAATCCTAGCAAAGGCGTCAAACTCAAACATCTTTTTGTTTACTCTTGTCTTAAGTTGATGACTTGCGGGATGCTTGGAAAAATAATACTGTTCGAATTGAGCAATGAGTTCGAGATCATCCCTTCTCAAGAGAGGTTCTATAGCAAGATAGTTGAAATTCATGATTCTAGAAGAGGAGGAATCAAGCATGAAAGAAATGAATAGAAGAGATGAAATAGAAGAAGGCAGACTAGATAATAAGAGGAAAAGGATCAAGAAGACATGAAGAGGATAGGAAGAAGAGAAAGAAGCATGAAGGAAGAAGAGAAATGGAAGACTAGGAAGATATGGGAGATGTGGAAAAAAGAAGACCAAGAGTCATTTTGTGCAAATTGATACCATTGAAGTCCATTTGAATATTGAGAAACATGTAATAACCTCTAAGATCTGACCTGGACTGACCAAGGATGACTGGAAGTGACACAAATCAACTTCAGATTGCAAGCAGTAGTGAGATAGCAAAATAACTTTGTGTGATAGTTCCCAGGCAAACAGTGTGACTCTTGACCAATGAACATAAAAATCTCAGTTTTGAAGTGTTTTGATCAAGTTCAAAGATTGGATAGTGCAATTTTTCAGTTTGACAAGCAGTAACAGCAGATAAAAAACAAGTTTGCAAACAGTAGGTGATCAAACATGTCATAGAACACTTGAAACAAGGGCAAAAGCAACCTTGCCAAGACAAGCACTTGTGATATCAAAATAGGGAACCTTATGAATGCTACCGTTTGTTTGAATGTTGAGAACGTTTACACTGGTATAGCACAATCGAAGACAATTCAAGCAATTACTACCTAGAAGGACAAGGCTCATTACTTAACAACGTGGCCCACAACTTGATGCTCCCTTGCCTCACACCAAGTGGTTGCCCACAAGAGATATTGGCGTTGTCATGGAAGTGTCAAAAACACAACCAAAGGAACACATATGGTGAGTGTCTTGGGGTGATCCGGGTAAGTCCACTTGGATCAATCCTTGCACCAAGAAGCTAAGCGGCTAAAAGAAGGTGGCCTCTATCTAATGGTTCATAGTAAGGATTTCCGTTCATAGCACCCCTCTTGCTCCTCATAAAGGACTAGGACCTCGCAGCCTCAAGAGTACCTTAAGCATTCTTGCTTAATGCTTTCCTCATGGTCACAATCCCACAAGTTACTCACATCAAGTGAAGATAAGTACTATGTCTACCAAGGTTTTGTGTCCTCGATAGCCTTGAGATTATAGTGAGTTGGAATCACTTGCCACCAAGGAAAATGATGACAAGGTTGTCCCCACTTGGGTCGTTCCTCTTGATTGCTCAAGAGCAGGCCCGCTAAAGGATCCTAAGCTAAACAAAAAGTGGATTAATTCTTGAGGTTCAAGGTTTTTGATTCACCACAAGGGTGAAGAGCATACTCCCCTATCTCAAAAACTTCTCCCAAACACACCAAACAAGATCCAATTACCCCTTTGCTTCCAAAACCTCAAGATGGGTCAAGATTTTCTGATTCACCTAAAGGTGAAGAGCATACTTCTCCTACCACCCCAAGATTCCTTTCACAAAGTATTAAGTGCCTAATGAAACAACTAGTATATGCCACACTTAATAAAGAAAGAAATTAAACAAGCACTTGATTTGGTTTTTATGCTTAGGGCAGCCCTGCAAAAACCATTAGTAGCCCTCTTTGACATGCGATTTTAGCAAATTTCAAGCAAGAAGCACCTACAACCACAACTTGTTAGACCCACAATGGTTAGCACATGAAAAATCTGATAATCTGCAAAAATAATTGATCAAATGATAAAATCTGAAAATGAAACCATCATGGTTGGATTGGGCTCGGAAAGACCTTTCCAACGATATATCACACTTAAACTTTTGATACCATTTGCAAAATTTCAAAAAAAATGGGCACCCATTTTCCAGAGTGGCACGGATTTGAAAACACTGGAAATTTCAGAAAATTTCAAAAAGATAGCTAACAACCCGAAACTTGCAAGATAGATAAAATAGCCTAAAAATAGCTCACTGCCAGGTTCAGACACAGTATCGCGCGATACTTCGCCCGACACCAGGCGATACTTTTCAGTCTGCGCGATATTTCGCCCAACACCAGGCGATACTTCGCCCAAGACCAGGCGATATACCTCAATACTGCCGTGCGATTCTTCTCTGGCGTGAAGTATCACATGCATATAGTAAGGTATATCGCGTGCTATACCTGAGAAGTATCGCGCGATATTCTGAGACAAAAAACTAGAGAACAAAAATTACGCTAAAAACTTGCCGAAAAATTGACGGAAAATGATGAAAATGTAGAAAAAGAAGGGACAAAGCTAGTCTACTCTGCCCCACGGTGGGCGCCAAAAAATGTGTGCAATAAATGTGTCACACTTCTATGGATCATTACATGCAAGGAAACTCAAGAATGAGCCCTCACAAATCGATCCATAGCTCCCTAGGCATGGAGTGCAAGGATTTTAAGAATGCTCTCAGCTAGAGCTATTTAGCCAATAACCTTGCTAGTAAACCATGCAATGGGAGATTCAATGAAGACAAGGGAAAGAATGCCAATATCCTCAAGAATCAAGAATGAAATGCAATGCAATGCAAGCTAGCTAAGAATGAAGATGCAAGCTAAACTATGGAAATGAAAGATGCAAGCTAAGCTATGAAAATGAAAGATGCAAGAAATGAAATCTAACTATGAAGCAAGAAAGCCATGATGATGTAAGAATGAAGACAAGAAGATAGAGTGTTGATGAAGATCCAAGATGAATGCCAACAATGCTCCAAATCTTCAAACCCTAGATGCAAGAATGTCTCTAAAAGCTCCAAGATGACCTAGAAAACCTGTAGCATAACAATAGCATAAAAATTGTGTGTGCAAATGAGGAAGAGAGCTCTCCTTTTATAGGGAATGAAAAAGGAATGGGCCATGGAGATTAAGAGGCAAAAGATTTAATCAACGGTGGAGCTTGAAAGAGGAGCAATCCATGTGCACAAGTATCCTCCAATGAGAAAATAAGAGTTGACTTTTGTGTCCATATGAGACAAAAAGTGCTTTTTCCCTTTTTATAAAATAAGAATAATGCTTTATTTGTGCAACTTAGGATAAGAGGAAAAGTGGGGGCTTTTTATTTATTAAAAGGGGAGGAAATATTCTTTTTAAATAAATAAAAACTTAGGATAAGATGGTTAGCCCATAGAAAATAATCGAATAAATGATAGAGCTAGGATTTGATCAAGAATAAGCAATTTATGATTTAGCAAAAGGGGCTAATAGTCTAGGTGACCATTTTTAGGTGTATACAACACTGACATGTTCTCTTTCTATTGGTTGTATTCAATTATGAAGTGGCAGTTGTCAAGGTTTTGGGTGCCAAGAAAGAAAAGGAGAAGGGGTCCACTTGCCAATTTTTGCAGCGTGGCACTTTTTGATTTGACAAAGGCTGAGTGAAGTGTCAACTATGGGGCCTCTCTTCTCGAATGATTAAAGTTCAACAAGATCTCATGAATGTCATTATACCACTGGGATAAGGTGCACATTTTATAGGATCAGCGGTATAGCGACAACCATTGACCTTATTTAAAGATCTTTTATCCAGGTGGATCTTTTATCGTTAACTCTTGATGATGCGGTCATTTTTTATTGGCTAAAGGAAGTGATGACATGTGAGGTTGTCAATTTAGTTGACACCGAGGGTAAAGGTGGGGTCTTCCACCTGTAGACCTGTCTGACTTGGCATCTTATGATTTGATAGAGGTTTGTAAGGCAAACTGTGGGGCCAAGATTTTATTGAAATATGGCGATCGCCTGATTAAATGGCATCGACGGTTGTCGTTATATCTTGATTTGGTTTTTCTGATAGTTTTGGGTTAGTGCTTTAGTGACAGGGTGACACCTATCTTCTCCGTGCAAAGTAGAGATAAGTTGTTTATTTCCCCACATGGCTATATTGAATTTTTCTCATTGGCTGAGAACTCATTTGGGAAAAAGAGAAAAGGGGTTGTGTAGTTTTGTTTGCTGATCGTTCGATGTGCTGAAAGAAAATAAAATCAACAGCTTGAATTCAAATTTTCTACTCTGTGATGTTGTGCACACCCTATGAATGCTAAGGCTGCCAACTTTCAGTAATGGAAAAATTAATGTGCTAGGTGCGGACGGATTGTAAGCAGTTGGCAATGCTATACATCAAAATTGAATCATTGTTTCTCTTCACTGCTCTCATAAGCTTTTCTAGCAAACTGGATTTTCCTCAAGGAGCGATTTCAAGAAAAAAACTTGCAGGTGCCTGGTAGGTCTCTTTTTTGAGTTTAAAAATTGCTTGAAGTCTGTGAAGGTGTTGCAATGAAAAGTGTGTTGCCCGCTAAAAGTATTTAGGGTTTTCTTCAAGTTTTTATATATTGTTCTAAGAAGCCCTAGTATAAAAATGTTGCCAAAGAGGAATTTTTCTGGGAAGACAGAGTACAAAGATAGAGGTGTTTTTGATGATTTGGTGCAATTACTACCTCATTCAAATAATGGGGCAGCTAGATTAAAGTAGCTAGTTCCGAGAAACCCTAGGGATTATGTTGTAGATGGACTCCATGTAGAGGGAATTGGATGAGAGACATGAGGGTGGGTAAAGATCATAATGGCCTAATTTTATTTAGATTATCATACTCACAGAGAAATTCATGTGACCCCCTTAGTAATATTTGGCAGTTTGATATAGGGAAGTTGGTGGTTCTTGGAGTATTCATGGATGCAGAGTTGTTGATCCAAATTGCCAAATGTTATGATCCTGTGACAAAATGTGTCAAGGACATAAATGGGAAGGACCTAATTAGCATCATGGATGATGAGATTAGGGAGGTTTTTTCACTGAATGACCCTTCTATGGGGTTAGAGAAGATTGATTTCACAAAGTTTATAGATATATATGAAGCATAGAGGGATTATTTGAGAGCAAGGCCTCTAAGGGAATTTCTGGAGGAAATTGGATCCATGCGTGTCATCAGTCCAAGAACACTAGAGCCTTTTGGGCTAGATTTGTTTAGTAAGAGAGAACAAGAGGTCTATAAGTCATTAACTTTGATTCTAGGGCATGATGAAGCAACTCATATGCCAATACCATACATGTTAATGATGGTACAATCACTCCACCCCCAATTGGTGCTGATTTTTTATTTTGCATCTCATTTGGCTGATCTTATTCATGAAGGATTGATGGGAATCAAGAACATGAAGGTTAATAGGCCTTTTGGATGGTATTCTATGCTTATGGATATTTTCTTATACAAAGGTGAGAATTTCTTTAGCTCAAGAGCCAACATTGTGAAGGAGAGATATGGAGAAACCTTTCCAGTCCAGCTATGGACCACAACTCTATCATGGGATAGAATTGATGCCAGTTACATTGCTTTTGACAGGGATTTTTCTTCAAGGCTTAGAACCTTGTTATTTTTTGACAATCCTAGAATCCCAAGGGAGCTGTTAAGATTAATCAGACCAAAGGAGCATTGCGAGGACATCACCATGGTCCACAATTTTGGGGATATAATTTTGTATCTAGTTTCCATAGTTTTCAAAGTATATGGTTGCAAAGTGGCACCATACATTTTACCTTATCAAGTCCCATTAAAATTAGGATATGCTAAAATTTTGAGGCAAATTGGTGACTTGCAGGAAACCACTCTCATTGGCAAGGCAAGGGGAACTTTCTTCCTAGACATAACTATAGCACATCAGTATGTGAGGACAAAGGGAGGATGGGTGTATCTGAATAAAGTCCTATAGCCCTATAGAATGACTAGAGCAGTGGTAAGGGGTGTAGAGATAGAGGGTTTCTTCTCAGGAATGTTTAGAGAAAAGCTAAGGTGTGCTCTTATTGAGCATCAATTTAATTTTCCTAAAGATGTGATAAGGAATGAGTTTGACCTTAAACTCAAGAGATTAAGAAAGAGAAATGGATCATCTACAAGAAGTCTATAGATTTCATTGAAAATTTTGACAAAGCATATGACGCATTAAAAGGCTTTGAGCCATGGGCAAGGAAAGTAGATGCCCTTGTGGAACATTTTGAAGGCATCATGCATGTGGTAAATGAAAAGAGGGCTATTGTAAGCAAGACAGACCCTGAAAGAGCTAGGCAAATTTTGAGTCAGCCAAAATATATGAAATTGACTCCAAAGGGAGTTTATACAATGCAGAGGAAGAGTGGTTACTGTTACCCAAATTTTCCTATGCATCAAATTTGGCAAAAAACCATCCCCAAGCCTCTATTTTTATCTTGTCAAACACGCCAAATTTTTTTATGAGTCTACCTCCTTTCCCCTGGTCTCTGCAATATCTTTTAGGTCTCTGGCTAGAAGAAAAACCCTTAGAAAAATTCATAAACTAGCCATTACCCTACAAAACCCTTTGGCCGCATTATATTTCTATGTTACTTTATCCCAGTCACTTAAGTCATTCCAATTTGCATGTGCACAAAATATCTCCTAAGTTCGGTGGTTTAAGTTTTCCTAAGTCTCGACCTGTAGATATTTTATTTTATTTTTTCTTTTCTTTTCCCTAAGGATAAGTGTCAGTTTCATCTGACGGTCTTTGCTATCCCGCAAGCCAAAGATGCATGCATCTTATGATCATGGTATAGCAACTACCGTCAATCTTACTTTTCATCTAGTGCTGCTGTGTGCCAATGGGACTAGTGCCACCTCATCTTATTTGGCAGTTCCTGATTCATTGACGGTGTCTGATTTGGTAGTCTGTCAGTAGGACCGGGCCCTTTCGACAGTTAGAGGATCTGACATTTGCAGAGGATCGATAGCTGGTGTAGGTCTTCAAGGCTTTGTGTTAGAGTATGCAATTATACAATAGCCATTGATCTTGCTTTATCTCTGGGGTCTATCGGTGGGTCCTTTCCTGGTGATGTGCTCATTCTCTATTGGCTCCCAGGTGACAATTAGGATTTTTTAGTGGGACCATGTCAGAGGGTCTGCAAATGTGTCAGAAAGATTAGGATCTACGGTGGTTGTATGATCTCATAGAATCTTCTGACCCTATGAGATCATGCACCCACTGTTAGATCGGAATCTTGGAAGGTAGTGGGTCCGATGTCAAAATAGTGCCAAGGTGTTTGCTGATGAGGCAGTTAGGGTGAATAGGAAAATGCAATGTGGCTGATGTCAATGGGCCCATGGGGTCTAGGGTTTCTAAAAGGGTTAAAACATGATCAGATCTCGTAGCTGTCATGATACTATAGATCCAAAGTGCTTGATCATTAATCTTAGCAGTATAGTGACAACCGTCTGATGCACTCTTAGGGTTGTGGGTCCAAGGTCTTGTTAGAGATGCTAATTTTCTCATTTCCAATTGGTTGCTAACTTCCAGGTGGTGTTTGACTTGTCAAAGGGGGATTTCAAGTTGTTTTCTCCATGCATCACAACCGTTCATCTACCGGGAAGGGTTTCTCATCAACGGTGATGTTTTAAATCTGCCAATAGCTGTTATATTTAAAATTTCAAATATCTCTATGAGGGTTTTGCATTCTTTTGGCCATGTACGACATCGAGTAGCTTAGGAGTTTAATTCTTAGGATGGTTGTGGTTGTGAAGTTGATGGAGATGACTATTGGCTGGTGTTGCAAGGTACTGTGCCATGTTCCCATGCTGAGAAGTGATGAAAAGAGCTGGCACCACCTTTTGAGCGGTACTGTTACCTAGGGAAATAGGATCAGATTTGTGGACCTTCATGGCTTAGTGGAGTTGCAGGTGGGTAGATGGATCAAGGTTGTTGTGTCTATAGGTTTTTTCAATTCAGAAGGATTGACATGCAAAGAAAGATGTGATTTGATCACTAATTCTCAAAGATTTTCATTAATAGGTGATCAGTACCCTAGGGTTTGATATCATTTGTAAGACTATGTAACCCTAGTTAGGTCTCTTGACTCCTACCTGCGTGTAGTTGAGTATGTATATATTGTATTTTTGAAGCCTTAGTGCTCAAAGTTGGATAATTGTGAAAAGGAGAAATTCACCTTTCTTGAGAGTCATCTGTGGCATTTTATTTTCCCTCTACCTTCTATAGTTGTATTTCTCCCATTGATTATCTAAACACTGTAGAGGTATTTTGTGACAATTTCGCATGTCCCTATGCTTCCTTGTTTGTATTCTCTCTTATTGAATTGAAGTATATGTATGTTTTGAGTGATATCTCAGGGTTCTTGATCCCTCTCTTTCTGCAACTATTGTGTGTTATTGTGTTTGATCTAATTTTGATTTTTTGTGGGTATACTTCAGCCCCTTAATGGTCTTGTCTCAATCCTACACCGAGTTGCAGAAGTGAATGTATGCTTGTAGGTCATAGGTTGTGTCTTATGTTCATGCCCTCCTATGAAATAATTATGCAAGCCTATTTAGTGAGTTTTGATCTCCTAGACCTGAGTTGTTCATTTGATTTCATCCTACATACTGAGATCCAAACCCTAGTTTTGGTGCATCACCTAGTAGGTAGTTTTTTTTCAGTCATTTCCCTTCCAAGTACTCCTATCCCTTTCCCTCAAAAGTTTACTTTCATGTCTAAAAGAAAATTAAGGTGATTATCCAAGAGGAACCAACCTAGAACCTAGAGGTCTCATCTTAGTTAGCATAGGTCCCACACCTGGAGATGATTCCCATGTTATATTAGGTTATCAAGACTACGAGAGCTTGAGACAAAGGTGCAAACTTAGTGTATAACAGTTAAATGGTTCTCTTACCACTACAGTAGAGAGGTCAAGATCTTCCTTCTACCTAAAAAGGAAAAAGACCCATGCATGATCCAGAAATGCAAGGACCCTCTCCTAAGAGCCAGAGACAAGAAGAGGTAAGGCTAGGAGAGGAAGCTTATTCTCCTTCTTAATCCCCCATCCAATTAGATAAACATAGGGTAGCAGAGCAATTGGTGCAAATGAGGAATGGGGGAAACATTTTTGTTTCCAATGATGAGTTGCAAGAAGGGATGCCTGAGGCACCTAAGGAGGTGGCCATGGATCTTATAGTTGAGCAGTTTGAGAGTAAACAAATGGACCCTATCTTGAAGGAAGCCAGTGATTCTTTCATAGCTGATGACAAATTTGTCAAAACTAGGGCATTCTCCCAATTTTTATGGAGAATGAAAATAAACCAATATAAAGAGATCTATGAGCAGAAAAATGAAGAGTTCCCTAATAGGGATATCACAAAAATAGAAAATGAGACCAATGAAGAGATGGTCAAGAAGTTTGAGAAGATTACTCCTCAAGAGGGAAGGGCTATGGTCCATACTACAGGGGTGGTCATTCTGCTAGAGTGGGACATTGCTGATGCAATTATCTTTGATCAAGTTAGGAAATGCAAGGTTAAAACTCTTGCTACTGCAGAGTAGGCACAACAAGCTACTAGAGGAACTATTTTCTCAGAAGATCATGTAGCCTCTATAATGTGGTCCCTTAAAAGGGAGGAGAACAAAGGGAAAAGAGAAGCCCTTACTATAGAATATGCAAGAAACTTATTAGTGCAGAGAGTAGGAGAGACTTCTAGTGTGGAAGCATCAAACTTAATTTTTGAGATTGCCAAATTCAATGTTAAAGTGGCAGAAAAGGATACCCAAGAAAAGGAAGAACTAAGGGCTAAATTTGAAATTACCCTTAAGTCATATAATGATCTCAAGGTGGAGTTGATCCAGAAGGATAAATTGATTGCTCATTTATCTAGACCCCAAGACCATAGGTCTCCCCAATTGGTAATCTCTGATAAGCCTATAGTGGCTTCATCCTCAAGCCCAATTGTTGAGTTTCCACCTTCACCACTCCCAGAGACAAGTATGGATGTGAGGGTTATTTGGGAGAAACAAAGATTAACAGAGGAGACTAATAAATTGAAGGAAATAAGAGTACAACTGGAAAAGGAAAAAGATGAAAATGTGAAGGCCATAGCTTTGGAAAACTAGAAGTATGAAGAAAGAATGATAGATGCAATCATGTAGTTTGCATATGATTTGAAGCCCTCCATTTTCCATAGTGATGTCAGTAAGTTACATGTTTTGTTTGCAGATTTGAATAAGGAGAAGACTGAAATGTCACTAATTTTGAAGAAATGGATTGAGAGGTCTCCTAATGTGAAGCTATTTCAAATGCTATCAAAGGTCCAAGAGGATCATCATCCATTGATTAAGCTAGTGCATCAAATTGTGAAGAAAATGGTACAATATGGCATCATTTTGGATAATTTTATTAAAAGATCAAGTATGATGAAAGCTGAATTAATGCTTTCAAACTATGAGCTGGTGCCCACCATTTTCACAAATAAGGAAAAATTTAAAGAATCATATCTATGGAGAGAAGAGATGGATGCACTTTTTTCAGAAAGGGTGACTGGTGTCCTAAGTAAAGGTAGTTACTTTTTGAGTCATAAAGGTTGTTGAGATGCAAGAAGACATTCATTATAGGATTGACTACGAGATATTGTAATTAGATTTGTTGAAAGAAGGCAAGGACAACATTGGAGACATAAAGTAGGGCAACTTAGCTACAAATATCTCACCTGCTTGATCAGTGTATTTATTGTAAACTTTTTGGGGTCATTGTAAAGTTTTTAGGTTAAAAATTTTGTAAACCCTAGAATGATCAGTAGCTTGTTGCATCTCCTTGTATATAAAGGATTTTCCATGATCATTCTAGGTATTGAGAGTTTAGGAGTTAAAATGATAAAAATTTTGAAACCCTAGCCCTCAGTCGGGGATTGTAATATATTGTATCATTTTTCATGAAGCAATAGAAAAGAAGTACAGGTTGTTGCCATTATTTTGCAAGCTTATCAATCAGAATATGATTTATACAACATTCAAAGGTTATACTTAATAAAAATTTCAAATCTTTATCTCTCCTTTGAGTTTATTTTGTAAATCTTTAAGTCTTTCAGAGATTTATATGTATGTATTTAGCTTTGGGTTCTGATCTAGGATTGGATTAAATACTGCTTAGGGTGGGATACATGTTTACTGAATTCATTTGAGGATTTTCTAAAATGTAGGAAAGAGTTGGAATGTTTTGTATTTATGTTTAAAGACCAGTTATTCTCCAAATATATTTGTATTTATTCTATCCTCTGATCTTTCACCCAATGGATAGGGCATTGGCCTATATTTCCCTATTTTTCTTTGTGTAGAATGATTGACATCTTGTGATCCTAAAACATAAATCTATACCAGTGTTTTACATTTTATTTACTTTATATGTTGTTCTACCCAGTGATGGAGATTCAATGAGTAATAGGTTGTTACTTAGTACTTTCTCACTGTCATCTGTTGTAAGATCTAGTATTAGGTAAAGGATAGAGTTATATATATTGGATCAGGTGTACCCACCTTGGTTTTATAGGGCTAGAAGTGAAGAGGGCAGTCTTGTCCCTGTAGTTGGTCCAGTTTCTTATAGATTTCCCACATTTGGAATTAACCACTCCTTAACATCAGTCATAAGCATACTGGTATCTCTTGGAGTGTAAAATCTTTTGAAGAACCAACAGTAGCCATATCGAAGGAACAGTGGACATAACAGCTAATGGGTCATCAAGCACTGAGGGATGAAAGATTGAGGTAGCCACAAGGAAGAGAAATGAAAGAGGGTGAAATTCCATAAGGTAGTGTAGAGCATAGAAAGGATAAGGGTGTTTCTCAAGAAGTACATGCAAAGAGGAAGTTGGACCTCCACATTGAAGAACCACAACATAAGAGGCAAAGACCTATAGATGTGCCATCCTCACCTAGCTGAACTCCTAGTGTGCATGAGATAGGAAATTTCACCACGAAGGAAACATATATCACTAGGAGAATGATGGAGCAAGACCACATAAATAGGTTAGTTTAGGATAGAATGAGTATCAATGCTAATGAAATATTGCCACAAAGAAGGAGCAAAGAGAAGGATATTACCACTAAGGAGAGTCTTGGTACTCTACTAGAAAGAGAAATGATGGAAGAGGAAGTTCCAAAAATAGTGGCAGAAGTTCATGCAGTAGAAGAAGGATTTCCTATAATGGAAGTTGTAGCCCCTATAGAAATGAAATAAAGACCAAGGGATGAGGAAGAAATTGATATTAGAATAGTCCAAGAATAGGAACAATTGGAAGTGTAGAAAGATCAAGACATAGATGTTCTAGAATGGCTGAGATAGAGGATTGAAAGGATCCAAGAAAAGGAGGTTGACCCAACAGCTGAATTGCAAGAAATCCTAGACCGAGTCAACAGATCAGATGAAAAGGGAAAGACAAATAAGTTCACAAAGATTATCCAAGGATAATCAATAGTCAGGATCCTTTAGGTTGCAACACCGATTCTAGATAAAGAAAATGATTAAATAGCTCTTGAAGAATATAATATAACCAATGTTGACTTAGGTCGTTCATCCAGGGCATAGGTCATGGAGGATTTTGATGACTCCACATAGGTAGTGAAGGAAAAACTAAAGAAGCTTGAGGAGAAGTATCAAAGCCCTATGTGACTACATAAGCATCTCATCTCATCGAGTTAGTGAGAAGGATCCATTATTCCTTCATCTGGTTGTCCCTATGGAGTTTATTGAAGGAATAGATAGAATTAGATAGATTACACAAGGGGTAGAGGTTTGGATGGATGGCATCCAGAACAAGGCCTGCAAACATGCTAATGATTTGGTAAAGATACATAAAAGAGAACTTGTCATCCTTTCCCAATTCTAGTTTATGGAGGGATCTTGGGAGGATGAGCTCATCTATAGAGATGAGATAATAAAGATTCATAGGAGTTGATGGAGACACCTAGTGAGAAAATGATTGATGACGGGGTTGTCAGAGAGGGTGAAGCATATGACTTTGCTAGATGGTATGGAGTAGTGTTTTTCACCAAGGAAATGTTTGAGCATTTCATTAAGGAATCTACTTGACTAAAGGAAATAGTTGATAATATCCAACAGGAAGTTTCCAACAATATTTTCTCCCGTTTATCACAAAGGCATGAGGAAGAAGAGATAAGTCTAGGAAACCTGAAAAGAAAGTTGGAGGAGTCATTTTGAATCATGTTTTTCACAAAGGAAGATTATGAGAACCTTTATATATTCTTTAATGATATGCATTCCACTTAGGACTTGGTAGAAAATTGGGATGATAGTTTGAAGAAGTCTAAGTGATAAATGGTCACCTTGGAGTTTAAGCAAGAGGTGGCACCCAACGTCATCATGGAAGAATTGGAAACACTGCTAGATAGATTCTAGAAATTCAAGAAGAGAGGTCAAAGATAGGACAATAGGTGCATTTAATGCATAGTGGGAGCACTTGATGGTCATTTATTATACCCCACCTTCTTTTTGAGTTTGCAAGCGTAGTGGGTATTTATTACCCACTATGGTGGTGGTTTCATTTTAGCATTAATGTAGATTCATTTTGTGTGCCCTAACCCTAATTAGGGATGAGGTAGAAAAATTTATTACCCACTATGGTGGTGGTTTCCTTTTTGCATTAATGTAAATTCCTTTTGTGTGCCCTAACCCTAATTAGGGATGATGTGGAAAAATCTGGGCCATCGATTATTATTTTCATTTGGGCCTTTCATTATTTTTAAGGACCTATATAAGGGCCTTTACTTCTCATTTGTAAGAGAGTAGATGTTGAGATTGTTTCTTATGAGATATTGAGACAATATAATTTTCATTGAAGTATATTGATCATTTGATGTGTCTCAATGCTTGCTTGGTTTCATAATTCTCTCAATTAGATTATGTTTAGTCCATAAAGTGTTGTGATTATTTTGGAGAATATAATGATGTTTTGATGAGTTCTCATGGTTCATACTTTTGATTTTTTAGTGATTCTAAATCATCATGCAAAGTTAGCCTGAACCCCTTATCCATGTGCCTAAATTCAATCATTGATACAAACCTTTGAATATTGCACCAATCTACATGTAGTAGTAGCTAGACTTGGTGAAGTGGGACTTGATAATTGAGGAACTTATCCATCAGTATACTTTTCTTTGCTATCATTACCTTGAGTATTAGATTAGGATCTCTAGAACCCAAACCCCCTTTTATTTATGTATATCTGGTAAAACTTAAAAATAGTAAGTACTTCATAAATCTAGCTGAGAGCCAAATGTTGATTAATTCAATATCAAAAATTTTCATGCTTTCTCATTTATGTCTGACTGTGATATTGGGGTCGGTGGAGGATGAGATATTTTTCAGTGCTTTGGGATTCCTCAATTCAAAGAAAAGAAATAAACTAGACAAGAATTTGGAAAATTTCTTGAGGCTCTATAGATCTAGGTATGAAGTCAATACTTTTCCTTACGAAAGGGCACTAAAATTATGGAGGAAGAAATGTCTGAGAAGAGGGTTGGGAAACATTTCAAACCAAAGTGGGAGTGCCAGAGAAAATGATGTCATTGACTCATGTACTGGTACTACTAGCGGTGAAAATTAGTTAAGCAGTGGTATGTAGAGTCAAGAAAACATATCGAAGAACCAAGGAAGCTATGAAGTTGATGGCGATGAATCAGAGGACCCCAATAATGATATGATGTGGTAGCTTGAACTGTTGTAGAAGTAGAATTTCCTAGGTAATTATTAAACTTTTCCTTTAGCCTACTGTCAGTTTTTGTATCTCATCATCAATTATGCACAATATCATATTCCAATGTCAAATACATGAATCTGGTTCATAATGTCATCAATATTCAATCCCATAATTAATAATGGTTTTCATTTGCATTATTCAGCTCATATGGTACAATTCTTGTATATTTTTTAGTATTTTTTTGACAACATAGCAATTCATATGTTACAATTCCTAGAAATACTGATTCTCATTAGTTTAAGTACAAATATGATACAATGTAACAATTCATTCATTAATATTAGTAAGAACATAACTCAATAATTATGTTTACAAAAGTCAATGACTCAATACCCACTAGCACATTGCCCAATTTCAATTTCGTTACCCTAATCCAATGACCTTGAAATCAGACATCATTGTGTCCTCCAACTTTTTTTTGTGTTCTAATAGCATATAATTGAGTAAATCAACTAAGAATAATTGAATAAAATAGAGTAACTCAACATACATTAAATTGGAAAACATGAAAATTTCATAGGGAAAAAATTATTTTGTATTCATTTGCAATACTTTACAATTTACAATAGTTCAAAATTCAGAGCATTAGCAATGTTTGTAGCCTAGTCCACATAGCTTCTGATGATAGAACAATTTGGTTCAAAGTATAGTCCCACTCCTGCAGCTTCGTTAGCAATTCATATTTGGAAGTGTGACTTGACAACACTATTGCTTCTAAAACTTCATTCAAAGTTCTCACTAGTTTGATGAAATCCATGATTGAATCAGGAGATGTGTCTATAGGAAGAAAGTGTAAATTGATATTTATTTTGTCCTGCAACCTTATTTTGTAAGTTTCTCTTCCAATGAACTTATTTGCATCAAATCCCCGAGGCAAACCAAGAATTTCCATATTTTCTTTCCTTTCTTCTATCTTTGTGATCTTCTTCTTAGCTTTTTCATCCAATTCCTATGCTTCCCTTAGCTTCTAACATTTTTGAATGATACTTGAAACCTTTACTGAGGCATCAAGGTGGGTGCTAATTCCCTTTTTTGATAGATAACTATCACTCTTACTGTAGATTTGTTGCATAATATATTTTGCATTCGTTTCTTTCTTGAAAACATCCACGTTCTATTCAATGTTGTTATGGAGCTTGCAATAACATACTCTCATACTTTGAAGTATTTCAAACTAGTCACACAAGCTATGAGACATCCCCAATATTTGACCCCAAATGTGTTCTTCTTAAATCTTCACTAAATTATTATTAGTATTTGTTAAAGTTTGAATTGTATTATTTTCTTTCTTTAGTTCTTCTACCATTTTTTCACAATTATTTTTCTCTTCCACTACTTTGTGTTCCCAATGATTGGCTTTATCTTCCTGAGAGTCCAATTGCTTTTACAATTCCCACTTGGAGGCAGCATTACTCTCCATGATTTTAAATAACTTTTGTGAAGTGACTCTTTCTTCCTCTATTTTTTATTAATTTCTGCCAATTTTCCCCTCAGTGCCTTCAACTCTTCCTACTCCTATTCTTTCAATACTGCCTCTACATGTTCCACTTCCTACTCTATATTTTTTGATATAGAGGCTGATTTTTTAATCTTTTTCTGTAATTCTCTCAAACTTTTCTCTGAAGCTTTCCTCAACTTTTATTTTTCATTGGCAATGTATGCCTGTAACTTTTCTATATTTTTCTCAAGCTTACTTTTCTCTCATTCCAACTTTAGCAGTGCATTGTAGACCACTTGGTTCATAAACTTTGACACATTGATTTTGTCCACATTTTTAACTTTGAAAAAATATATTTTGAGAGTGCTAACTTGAAATTCAAATGGATCTACCAGACTCTCTGGTGGGTTTCCATCTTTTTGGGGTGGAATAACAACCATGAACTCCACCATGTCTTTATTTGGGTCATATCTTGGAAAAACCCTATTGGATGCAGGTTGTTCCTCTACAGATGTAGTAAGGGCACCGGTCTACAATGTCTTCTTTATTTCCTTATTTTTGGTTGTTGTTTCTACAAATTTATTATAGAAATCTTTGTAACAAAAATATGGTGTTGTAGAAGGAATTGAATGTTTGAAAGGTGAACCAGAGCTTCCAATGATTATTGATCTAACTAATGTTGTTTGAGGATTTAAAATTTTAGAGAGTTTTGCTGAAATTGAAAGTGAAAATAGTGCTTTAGGTTTGAGTATCAATGATCTATAAACCTTTTTCTTCTTGACACTAGCTTCTACTATGGGATTCTATATAGATTCTACTGGCCTCTTTAGAGATGGAACTTGTGGTTGTTGTATAACTTTTCTAGTCCCACTAGTACCAGTGCCACTACCAAACCTAGTAGAAGTAGATTCCCCAATCCCACCTGTGGTAATAGATGTTATTGCGGGCATAGTCCACTCCACCTCCAATCCCAAGGCCTGCACCTTTGGGTGCTTCTTGTGTGAAAATTGGATTCCAGATGCCTTCTCCAATGGGACCCAAATCACCACCTTTATAACCCATTTTTTCCATAATGATTTTCCCTTTTCTATATGTTTCTTTGTGGTACTCTCTTAATCTAGTATGACTTAATGGAGTAAATGTAGTTGGTGGATTATCATCCTCATTGTCTAAATTTTCATCCTGATCATTATTGTCATATCCATTTCTGAGATGCTCCAAATTCCATAATTTACTAAACTATATATCCTCGTCTATGTCATCAAGATCTGCACTAGTCTTTGGTTCACCAATATTCTTTCTCATAGTCCAAAAATCAGTCATTTTCAATTAAGTCCATTTTCTATGCTTGCATTCTTCTGCTATTTTCTTTGGTATGTTTTTTTTTATGGATTAGCAGCTTTTTCCTAGAAATTATAGGACATCCTAGGCTATACAATGCCTTGGTTTATTGATGTCATAATTTGTGATGACAACTATTCAATTGTTCAACTATCCTTGTTTTTCAACTTCTCTAGCAATGGTTTACTTTTATGTTGAAATAAGTTTGCAAAGTTCTTATTAGTAACAAGATTATTTGAATGATGTTAAGTGGATCATACTTCTAGTACCACTCTAAGTCAAATGTATTCTTTCATTAGGTACTAGTAAGCCAATTGAATTGTGCTTCCAAGTTGGATGCAATCCCTACATGAAGCATACAATCTGGGCATTGGAGTGCTTGTTATTTTTTTGTACAATGGTGCCAAAAAGAAGCCTACAAAATTACTATAATTCCTTCTATTATCATACATCCTTATTTGAGGTGTCCAGTTATATATTGGAGTACCCTTCCCCCTCTGAATTTAAAGCTTGTTGTCATTTCTCATTAATATTGCAACATGCTTGGCTACCAGAAGATAGCACAATTAGTAGGTTGTGAACCTAAATATCTTAGAATTGCCTCTTTTAATTAATGCTAATTGTTCTTGCATTGATTGAACCACATGTCCAACAAAATTATATCTTGCTGGTTCATTGACACAATGGATATCCTAAATCAATCAAAGAATGATGGAACTCACTTCCCTATTATTTTCTAGTCCCAGGAAAAATGCTAGTGAGGATATAGTATCCTAAACCTATGGGACAAAAATGTTAAAATCATAAGGAGGCTTATGGTTCTCACACAATGAAGCCTTTGAATCTACAACTATTAGACCCTTTATAAATGAATCTTTCACATTTGGTGTGACTTCCTCATATTGGTCTGCCAATAATCCCAGGTGAATATGGACATTACAATTTTGTCGGTCAAACCCTAGGTCTAGCAAATTGATAAATTCTTCCTAGGTTATTGATAAATTTTCTTCCCTATTAATTTTATTCACAATTCTTTTTCTTTGTTCATCATAATTTTCTGCACAAATCAAGACATTTTTTGGGAAAAGGAAAGCTTCAAGTAACAACATGTGACCCAAACCAACATCCCTCAAAGAAACTTTATTCATTATTGCACCTATCACTGGATTAAATTTTATAAATTCAGACCTCTTTGGCCCAGTTGCCATACTGCACAATGTATGTTTAATTTCTATAACTCTCATTTCACCGTCGATAGTAGGATCATAAACATCGTGATACTCATAAGTGAAACCATGGATTTCTACTAGTTTTCTCTAGTCTATTAAAGTTTTCCCATCTGCTTACCCTTGGCCTTGAGTTTTTTCTTTCCCCATTATTCTTTGGAAGAATGAAAATACATAGAATCATAGATATTTACTAATAAAATCAAAGATAATAACTAACTAAGAAAGCCTCAATTTAAGAAAACCCCAATTGTACTTGCAAGAATTAAAATTTGAAAATCAAGTTAAAATAATTTTTTTACATTACAAAATCAAGATCTAGCATGCTAGATATCTTATTAGAAATTAAATTTTGAAATCTGGATAGATAGAAGTTATAATGGCTGAGGCTCTCACAAGTTACAGTTCAAAACCTTTGGTGACAGTTCAACAATTTTTTAGCTTTCTGCTGCTACGAGTCGATAGGTTTAAAAAAAGAAATGTTAACAACTTTTTGGTAAATGTATCATTTAAACCAAAATTCCTGAATACATTTATGTTTTATCTTCACATGCTATGTAATATTTTCTACAAATTACACGTGTCACATTTCTGGAATGAGTTTGTAGAAAAGGTATTTGAAACCCATAATACTTTTGAAATACAACTTCAATCATTCATCTCTCGCAATCGAACGGTTGTCATGATTTTAAAATATTAATACATACTAATGTATCATTTAAACCAAAATTATGGAATATGTTTATGTTTTATCTTCACATGATATGTAATATTTTTGAAAAATTACATGTGTTACATTTCTAGAACGAGTTTTTAGAAAAGGTTTTTGAAACCCATAGTACTTCTGAAATACAACTTCAAACGTTCATCTCTCGTAATCGAACGATTGTCACAATTTTAAAATATTAATACACACTAATGTATCATTTAAACCAAAATTATGGAATATGGTTATGTTTTATCTTCACATCATACGTAAAAAAATTTATGAATTACATGTGCCATATTTCCAGAATGAGTTTGCAGAATTTTTTTTTGAAACCCGCAGTAATTCTAAAATATAACTTCAACCGTTCATCTCTCATAATCCAATGGTTGTCACGATTTTAAAATATTAATTCACACTAATGAATATAATCATTAACTATATTTACTTAGAGTTCATTCAACAATACCTTATCCGTGAAGTTTGAACTAGTCACCATTACATGATAAAGTTTGGAAAAATTTAATTATTACATTAAACAAAATTGCAACTCAAATTTTTTATATTATATTACACAAAATTTCATTACAATTCAGTGATGGCCATATCTATTAATAGAGGAAGAATTAAAGAAGAAAGAAGCATAGATTGTCTATAAATAGCCCTGCCCCTCAATTCTTTCTCTAAGCTTATTAATTCATTTGTCCTTCAAAATTATGTAAATCTTTCATATTAAATGTATGAGTGTGAATTTGGAAAAAAAGTCATGAGAGGTAACATTATCCAAATTTAATGTCAGTGATAAGATATTTCTTTTCTTCACTACAACTGTGATATATTATCAACCAGTTGTAACTTGGAAGACTTGATATCTATATAATACATTTAAAATGGTGTAATTTTATATGAATAATTAATTGGGTAAAAATTTCATACAACTTCAATTAATGGCTATCTTAATTTAGGAATTCTAAGTTTCTGATGGTAATTGAGAAGGAAATGACATTTTAAATATTCAGATTTAAAAATGGAAATACCATGGCTTCCTTATTTCTACTGAAACATACTTACATGTCTAATACAGAGATAAAGCAACTAATTAAAATATTGCAATCACACAGAAGTCTAAGAATCAATTTTTGAACCCATAAAATGCAAATTGAAATGAACTTGTAAAATTTTCATTATCTTTTTTCATAACATTAATAATTACATTGTCCATTACAAAGAAAAACCTACTAGATCACTGGTAGTGGACCAGTGCTAGACTGCTAGTGGTATGTTTGTATAAAAAAAACCCCCAAAATGTGGTATTTTTGTATTAAAAAAAACAAAAATGTGCTATGTTTGTATAAAAAAAACCAAAAAATGGGGATGGCAGGCCATGGTTATGTGGTAAGGCTAGTGATTTCTCCATTTGGCTCCATGTAAGTAGAATTTTTCAGAGAGGATTAACTGCAAGAATTCATCAAGCCACTTGTATTGCCCCACCTCAGCCTCCACTTCATCAAGAAAAAAAGCACATACTGATAAAATCCCTAGCAAGGAGCACCCATTTCCTATGGTGCTTCAACTACCTAGCATTCAGGCCCAATAGAAAAGGTTGCATGGCCACATTTTGGCCTGGGAGGAGAAGCTTGGATATTTCACTTTCCCAAGGGATCCCAATCCATTTTTCTGTGAACAGAACAACATTAACATTGTCCCCTAGGTATTCTTCTTTTAAAACCCTCACCAAGAGCATCAACACATTCACCTTCTCTCCTCCAAGGTCAAGAAGAGATGCCAAAAAATAGGATGTAATGTCTGTGTTGATCCAGTGCCTATCTTTCTTGTGCGGAAACTCTCTGCACAACACCATTTTAACAAGCTCTATTACAAAAGGTCCACCCTCCATACAAATTGATTCTAAGGTTTCATCTGAAAAGGAACCCAAAAAGGCCTTTTGGGACTCCTCAAATGTGCATCTAAGCCTAATTGGAGTGTCTATCTAAAACTTCAAAAACCTTAAAAACAAATTATTTACAGACTAATCACTTAAACCAACGCCATCTACAACAATTTTTGTAGCAAAGATGAATTGAAATTTGAGGAAGAAAGAAGCTAGATCATCTATAAATAGCCCTTGATTGATACTTAGCAGTTAGCAATTAATTATTCTTTCTTTAATTTATTAAATCCATTGTCCTTAATATTTCATGTAAACCTTTCCCATAAATGCATGTGTTTGAGAAATTTAAATCTATTATCCTTAATATTTCATATCAGCATGTAAATCTTTCCCATAATTGAGTTTTTTAATATCATTGATTTGTCTATAATATCACTGACAAGGTATTTATTTCTTACTGAGTTATGAGTTAAAAGTTGCACTATAGAATCATGCAACATTATCCACCGTCCACGTGTGATGATCATGGTTATCATGCTAATCGACACCAACATGTTGAGTCTACAGATAAGTTGAAAACCCTAATTTGATATGTGTCAACATTCCAGTGACTTGTTGGAGAACTCTTTTTCCTTCAAGAAATTGAGGCCAAAATCAAACTTCATCAATTGATCTTTGATCATCGGACAATCTCAATTAATACATTCAACATTATAAAATAATTGATGTTATTGTTAGGTTATGTGTGGATGTGATTGGACATTCTTATTGATACCAACATGTTGAGTCTACAAACAAGTTGACAACCCTAATTTGATACATGTCAACATTCTGGTGACTTCTTGGAGAACTTTATTTCCTTCAAGAAATTGAGGCCAAAATCAAATTTTAGCCATTGATCTTGGACCATTAGACAGTCTCAATTAGTACATTTAACATTAAAAAATAATAGATGTTACTGAAGTTTGACATACTGTTAGGTTACGTGTCAATGTGAATTTCCAATACAATTATTTTTTTCCTATAATTAACAAATGGATCGCTAATACAATTATTCTTTCCAATAATTAATGAATGAATTGCCAATACCATTATTTTTTTCCCCTTCAAAAGAAAATCATTCGTGTCATATATTATATTTTTTTACTTCAAAATAAAAAAAATTGCCTTATTCAATATATATTTTCCCCCACGTGATTGTATAATTCGCCAAGAATTTATGGAATTTTCATTCGGCAGGGAAACAATTGCCAATAAAAAATATGAAAATTTACGGATTTGAAAAATAAATCACATTGATGTAGAAAAATCTCCCCCTAAAATAATGTAGGATTCGCCAGAATTTTACACATTTTCCTAGGAGAGTATTTCATAAAGTTATCCCTGACCATCAGTTGAGGATTGTGGAGAGTGACATCTACAAGACTGCATTCCATACACATTATGGCCACTATGAGTTAATCATGGTTCCTTTTGGGCTCACAAATGCTCCAACTATATTCACGAGTCTCATGAATGGAGTATTCTACTCATTCTTAGATAGATTTGTGGTGGTATTCCTAGATAATATTTTGATCTACTCATGAGATGAGTATTAGCATGAGGAGTACTTGAGACACGTTTTGCAATTCTTGAGGGATAATGAATTATTCAATAGCTTGTCAAAGTATTCCTTCTTCAAGTCACAAGTTTTATATCTTGGCCATGTGATATTAGGAGTTGGGATTGCAGTTGACCCATCTAAGATTAGAGCAATTATGGATTGGCGAGTACCTACCACTATGAACAAGTTTAGGAGCTTCTTGGGCCTTGCAACTTAATATAGATGGATTTTTGAGGGATTTTCTATAGCGGCTCATCCTATCACTTCCCTTAAGAGAAAGGGGAAGAAGGTTGAGTGGATAGAGAGGTGCAAGAGATATTTTTAGGAGATCAAGAGAGCACTCACTACTGTACATTACGCATTTATGTACCATCTTCTGGTGGGTTACATGACTTTATTTTTCTTGAGGCTCATAGAGAACCTTATGTAGCACACCCCATAGTCAAGAAGTTACATGTATATTTGAGGTAGCTTTTCCATTGGTGAGGTATGAGGTTACCCATTACAGAGATTGTGGCTAGATTCTTGGAGTGTCAGAGAGTTAATGTGGAGCACCACCATCCAAGTGGGCTTCTTTAGCCACATGAGGTACCCAAGTGGAAGTGGGACATTATATTCATGGACTTTATTGTTGGTATTCCTATGTCATCTCATCACCATGTTTCTATTATGGTGACAGTGGATAGATTGACTAAGGTAGCTCACTTCTCACCCATTTGTACTACTTTCACAACATCTGCATTAGTACAAGTATTCTTGTGAGATATCATCAAACTATATGGCATTCCTCATAAGATCATATTTGATAGAGATTATCTTTTTACATCTTCCTTTAGGAGAGAGTTGCAGTCAACTTTGGGAACCAAGCTCAATTTCAGCATAGTGTATCATCCTAAGATAGATGGTTAGACTAAGAGTGTCACCTAGGTGTTAGAGGATATGCTTCGCATGTATGTGATGGATCATCAAAATAGATGGGAGGATTACTTTCATTTGGTGGAGTTTTCCTATAATAATAGGTATCATTCATCTTTGGGTATGCCACCTTATCAGATGTTGTATGGTAGACCTTTAAGGACACCTTTGATTTGAGATAGGATCAAGGAAAGAGTAGATGTGGGGTCACAGATAGTCAGAGAGATAAAGTAGTAGGTAGAATTGATTAGGAAACATCTTAGAGAGGCTTAGGATAGGTAGAAGAAGTATGTGCATGCAAAGAGGACTGATTGTGTCTATATGATTAGTGACAGAGTCTTTTTGAGATTTGGACTGCATAAGATCCCAATCCATTTTGGAAATGGTTCTAATCTTGCACCTCATTTTTTTGGACCTTTTGGGATCTTAGAGAGGATAGGCTCAGTTTCATATCGACTAGCTTTTCCACCTAGCCTATCATGTATCCAGGATGTGTTTCATGTTTCTGTATTGAAGAATTATATCTATTATGAGTTTCATATTATTAATTGGGATACTTTACAAGTGGAATCAGACAAGAAGCTAGCGTTGGAGCCTATACATATTTTGTCTCGCATGATGTTGTCCCTTCGAAGTCGAGATTTGGAATAGGTTAGGGCCTAGTGGGATTGCTATGATGAGGTTACAACATCATGGGAGGACGTAACAAAGATGACAGCATAATATCCCCATCTTTTTGATGAAATCCAGAAGGAATTTCATGCCTAGGGGGGAGGACGTGAGGCCTCACCCCATACCATCATTTCATAGCAATCTATTTACATCTTATGACTATTGTTTTTATACATTATTTTAACATGTTGGACTATTTGAATAGGTACTTTATATTTTGATAGTATGTGGTGACCAATGATTATGTGGATGATGATGTAGGACTTAATTACATGCTCTCATTATTAGGTCTTGATTTATGGTATTTGATGAATCATTAATTTAAAATATATGCTTTAATTTTATGCTTATGCAAGAAAAGTCTATGTGAAATGATCATGGTTAATATGTTAGGTTAATTGATATATCATTTCTTTTTTGAATTAACTAAATTTGAATTTAGGAAATGTATTCTTAAAAATTATGTAATTATCTTCTGATAAAGTGTGGATGAAATTGGAGTTAAATGATGTGTTTGAGTGTGATTATTATGATATATTTTATATGTATATGTTATTTGATTTTTCATGAGTTACTGATATTTTATGTAGTGTGCAGGAAATGACCATCGATTAAATAAGGGGAAATTAAAGATGGGTGCATGTGAAAATCTTGTAAAGCTAAGATTATCTCCAAAGGGAGAAATCACCTCATTGTGATGTATAATGTTGTAAAGTAATGCTTGATTGTATTATTTTATTGTGTTTATTTTATTTTAAATTAATGTCTACCTAGCATGCCATGTGTGTAGTGATGTGTTGTAACTTTATGTGGTGTCAATTGACACATGTGTTTTGAGTTGGCATGGCCAAGTACATTATTTATTAGTTTCCTTCCACCTTTGAGTCATCTGGTAGAATCTTGAGATTTGATATCTTGGTTGTTGAGCCTTGGGAGGGAATCTCTTACACATTTTCGTGAGTCAACTCTTAGTGGACTTTTGAGAGGCTAAAAGTCACCCTAAGGAATAGTTAGGGTTAAAATAAGATAACCCCATATGTGTGCTTTGGGTTGGGAGTAAATTTTTTACCAATAAGATAATTTTAGACTATTTTTTCCTCTTCTAAAGATGTCTTTTTGAAAGGTGACGAATTTGAAAAGTGTTCCAAGTCTTCCTCTCTTTTCAATTTTGAATTCACCTCTTGTTGGAGAGAGAACCCTGGGATAGTGTTCCCAATCATCTTTGAGGTTAGGTAGGGTTTTCCTTTTTAGTGGGATAGAGAGGAATTTGGTAGGTTGATTTCCCACTCTCTAATTTTGGAGACTTCTAGTGGACTTAGAAGGCTTTGGTGGACTTAGCAAGGAAGGAAGGATTGTAGGAAAGGGAGCTCTCATCAATCCTCTTTTGCCATAGCTTGGAGTAATAATGGTTTCCTTGTCATGGAAGACTCTTTATTTTTTTTGTATGCATAAAAATGCAGATTTCTTTGTTATGTTATTGAAATGTTTTTGTGAAGCTTCATGATTGCTTCCATGGCTTCTTGTTATGTGTATATATTTAAGTTTTGTTTTAATATTTTGTTTTATTGGGGTGTACAAGGCCAAACTAACCCTTGGGAGGGAAGAGATCCTTGATGGGTGAGGGATTAAGTTGGGAATGCCTATTTAGTGTAGAGTTCTTCCTCAAGGAGGAAGGGGATGAGGCATGGATGTATGGGCTCCATGTTGCCATTCTTATTGTATATTATTTTAGGGGTCATATGGGTTGTAGTTTGTGAAAGGAAATGGAAGGGTTGGTAGTTGTTATCATGTCCTTATGAAGGCAATGGATATGGATTTTGTGCCTTGTTGAAGGCATGGTTTTTACTTTTGAATGACTTCTCCTACTTGGGTGCTTTCCACCTTCACTTGTTTTATGGGTCTAAGGCGACCAATTGTCTGAATATCCTTGGGATGGAAATTTTATGTGTTTGTGTACGTGCTACTTTTTATGTGTACGTCTATTGAAGCATGTATGTAACCCTCATCCATTTTTGTTTCCACAAGCTCGGGGGTGGCTATGTAATCACCTAGGTTGGAAGGTGAGCCTCCATGGTCTTGTGACTTATTTTTGCATATTTTTACAAAGGATTAGCTTTTTGGTTTTAATGGAGAAAATAAAGATTTTGAATTTTTCCTACTTGTATTTTTGAGCTAAAAATGGCTAGAATTCCTTGTGTTAAAATTTGTACAATAAGGCCATGTAAATGCCTTTTAGCATGAGATATGCTTGTAAAAAGATTGTATTTCTATGTAGAATGATTCTCTGATTATTTCTTTTTTATTTCAAAGGAAGAAAATATAAAGATATTGCCTTATTTAAGCTTTGAAAAGAAAAGAGTTATTTGTTTTTTTTATTTACTTCATGAGTGTAAAAAGTGCATTTTATCTTGTATGCAAATCCTTCTCCTATGAACTCTAGATTAATTTCTATTATGTTGAAAAGAAAAGAAAATGTATTATTTACTTGTTATTTTCTTTAGAAGAATAGATTTCCTTCATTGAATGTGTTGGATTCAAAAAAATATATATCATGTATATACACCTATATATATACTTGGGTATATAGACATAGATATATATAATCTTAGAATAATGCCTTTATATTGTTACATAAAAAATAGATTACCATATTCTCTATGTAAAAATTTAAACTCAAGGATGTATATATATTATGTATATTTAAAATACATTTTCATGCTTCTATATTTTCATTTTTTACTTCTCTCTCTCTCTCTCTCTATATATATATATATATATATATATATATATATATAGTCTTGTTTTTCCCTCTACTTGGTTTGGTTCCTTTCATTTTCTTTCTCTGCTATTTTCATGTGTTATTTTTGGGGTGCGATTAGGGTTTTCTTAGGGATGTCTTTAGAGTTGGGTCTTCTTGGCTCCCAGCCTGGTTCATTCGTGTGTGAGACTAGAAAAAATACGGTGAAAGATGGAAAACCTTTAAGCACGGATATTGATGAAGATGATAAAGTTATTAATGGAGAATGTCAGAATAATAATAATCAAATGTGCCAAGGGGAATCCACTAAGATTTATAATGGGAAGTTGGAGGACAAGCCATCATACAAGGAGGTGTTGGCAGAATAGTCACAACCTGAGTGTCCACTATCTACCACCTTCAATGGAGTTTTCATCACAAGAAAGGAACTAAATCGATGGCCTGCAGCTGATGGAGATAGACGGGGTGGGGGCATTGCTGAGGATGACACTGCCAAGGCGGAGAAGGTGGAACTGGTAAGCCCACTTCACATGAACTTCAGACTCTCTCACTCTCCCCTAATGAAGATATGGTAAAGTGGCATGCCCATAAAAACTCAGTCTAAAAACACACCAACTTTTTTCTTTTTTTTTAAAGGGATAATAGTTCCAAGTTTATGTTGCGGGTTAACAGGTGTCCATGACAAAAGTTTGAAAAGAGTCTGGAGAACAATTTCTCTACAATGTTGGTTCCCAAAGTTACTAGCTGAAATAGTTCTAACAAGAGATTCTATCTAGGTGGTGAAGTTATAATCAAAGTTGGCCTAACATTAAAGTTTGCTTATGGAGGTACCGAATATAATTTTGACTATATTGATATCAAATGAATGAGTCTATAGACCACATTATGCTACATTGAGTCATAGGGTTCAATTAATGGAATATCATGATACTAAATCAAATGAATATTTAAATATCAAAATAATGGCTAGACCAATACGATTTTCATGAAATTAAGTCACATTCTATTTTAAAAATTATCCCATTTTGCTCATCCATAGGGAGCTTACTGCCAACCCTAATTACAATATTAAAAGGAAACATATTATATATACATATTTTTCTTTTAAAAATATAGATTATATTAATTATTATTGCATTTAATAATTAATACAAACAAATATCATTGTGATGAATAAAATATAATAAAGTATTAAGTGGTTCTAAATGTGTTAGTTACCAATTAATACATTTTTATTGAACATAAAATATTTAATTTAAAAACCTAATTAATTATTACCCTCTAACTAATATAATCACTAATAAATAATTTACTAATTAATAATTATGTTAATTAACCCAATTATATAATAATAATAAATATAAATTATAAAATATTATATGTACAAAATTAATATTAATCACATTAACTAATACAAATAACAATTAATTTAATAAAGGTTATGAATATTAATTAATAGAATTGCTAATAATTATAAATAGTGATATTAATATAACAAAATAAAATAAATTAACCACCTACAAAAATAACCTAAACAAAACAATTTAACTACATACTTAATTTCCTAAACAATCAAATAACAACCTACTCTAAGCTACTCACCCTAACTTTCCTACGCTCCCTACCTAAACATCTACTCCCTACCCTAGACTAACATCATATCCCCAAACAAAGGCTAGGGTGTGAAATTCAAGGATATGGGAGATTTGCATAAAGAAGGGGGCAAGTTGGAGGTCCCACCAAATACCTACACACAAGACTTAGCAAGGATTAATTCTACCCAAAACAAAGGCCAACCTAAGTTACAAGGAGAGAAGAGTTGAGGGGAGATGATGGGACAAGGGAGTTTGGGTCCCACCCCAACCATTTACCAAGACCAAAGATCCTCTCACACAGGGCTAGGGAAAGGTAAGAAAGTAAGACAAAGGATAAAGCAACTTAGATAATTATGCTAGTCAAGTACATTTTATGAAAAGTGCAGTGGCCAACGAAACCAAAATTTATTTAATGCAAGGTCTGGTCCCCCCATTCCCTGCACCAGCTTTTGGGGAAGTAATAAAAAAGTGTGGGGATTAATATATTTATTATTATTTTATTTTGTTTTGAATACAAGTTGACAGTTTTTATATTATTAAATTGACTGTGGCAAGGAAATGTATGGGAATTATTTTCCCATACATTTTCTAGAGACCTGTAGGTCTCCATTTGTCATTTTCTTAGTTTTGTTTTTTGACTAGTTGTGTTGCATTTGATTTTCTTCTACACACTTGAATTAAATTTGATGATTGAGTTTACTAATAAGAGATATAGTTGATCATAAATTGACTTCATTTTTAACCTTATAGTTTCCTATAGAATGCTTTAAAGCTCTAAATTTTATTCATTTTTGCAACTAAAGTATTGGTTTATCCTCCAAAATAACATAACAAGTTATCAATTTATTTTGCAAAGCTAGAAGGTGAGAATAGAGATTTATTCATTACTTGAATTCAAATAACAATTTCATAAAATGATCCTAATTCAAGATTTATAAGGTTTGATAACTCTCTTTTCCTTATCTAAGTATTCACATTTCTATTACAATATAAATGCTATTTAACAATGAGGAAAACTACTCTACATTCTTCATCATAAGCTATCAAATCCATTATATTGCAATGAAATGAAAACTCATTTTCCATTATATCAATGAATTCATGATACAATAACAAGTTCATAGCCTTCCTAAAAATTTGATATTGAATGAAATCAAAAAGTTCCAAAAATAAGTTTCTTTCAAGCTTCAACAACACCAAATTTGATTCAAAGGATGTATTACAAGGAGAGATGAAATACTCTCATTTAACATACAAAAGAACTTATTAAAAACTACAAATATACAAGTTTGGATTGGAGATTCAATTTTTTTCCAATCTACACAATGCTATGGATCCAAAATCAGCAAGAGGTCCTCTCCAAGAGTATTTTCCACAAGATCATAGCCTCTACAAACCTACAAATAAAGTTTATGGAAGGCCATGGGGAGCTCACCTCCCAACCTAGGCTTCTAAGAAGCCAGCCCCGAGCTAGGGGAACCATCACAAGACAAGGAGAACACTCATGTATACCCACAAACACAACAACATAAAAACATAAATTAAAAGAAATATCCCTCTCAAGTTTATCACAAAGAGTCACAACATGACTCAAATAGGGTGAAGGTGGAACCAAATCCAAGAGGAGAAAGCACATCTCTTGATTGGAGCTAATCCATCACTTGGCTTCCTCATCAAATATCTCTCTCCATAAACACAATCTCCACAAAATCCTTATGACCCCCAATCAACAAAATATAAAATGAAGATGGCTTCATGGAGCCCATACATCCATGTTCATCCCTCTCCTATCCAAGGAGAGACTCTACACTCTTGAATGTCCCAACAATTCCCTTCACCCTCAAGGCTACTCTTCCCTCCCAAGGGTGAGTATGGCCTTGAGAACTCCCTCAACAAATTACTACAAACACATAAAAGCAAAGAAAACTTCAAGAACAACAATGAAAGTTCACATTAAAAATGTAAGAATTCATGCTCAAAACAAGCTCATGATTCTTTTAACATCTATAAAGAACCACATTTTCACAACACAAGTAAACATAAAACTACAACATCTAAGAAATTACATATCCTCCATTATCACAAAATCATCAAGCTTACAACCCATACAATACAAGAGGAATAAAAAGCTAAATTTTGCATACAAGGGAATAACAATCAAGAGAGCTCTTTCTCTCAACATGAAAACAAGAATAGAAAAAGAATGATGAAAACCACCAACCTTGATCCAAGCTATGGAGGAAAGTTGATGAAGAGCTTTCCAGTTTCCAAGGTTCTCCAAAGTAGCTAAGTCTCCAAATCTAGAGAGTGGGTGTCAAACCAATACCTTCCCCAAAACTCCTACTGAAAGAGATTTTTCACCAAACCCTCATTAATAGGTATGGCTCATGGAGATTTTCCATCCCTCCTTGTCTCCCTTCATAAATGAGATGGAGACCAAGAATGGGGAAAGAGGTATGGGCTTGACCTCATTTTCCATCCCTCCATTTTCGAAATTTTCTTTGAGGGGTACTTTTCAAGGTCCATAAATGAGTTATGGGCTTAATTTTGACAAAAAATTAACTCCCATACCAAGGTACATCAAGTGGGGTGGCTAAAAAGGACCCTAATTACACTCTAAGGGCTCATTTAACCTCCCTAAACTACACTTGAAGTTTGATTTCGGGTTCAACATGATTTGACCTTCTCTAAGGCTTCCTAACCAAGGTTTTACAAGGAAAACCTAAAGGTGGTACCATCCTAGATTGATGACATCAAATGCCAAGTGGACATGTCATGGCCTTAGGCACATACACATGTGTCAAGTGACACAACAAAAAGAGACATGTCCCAAGGCATGTGGTTGGGAATTCACACAAAAACACATTTACAATTAATAAATAAATCAACACATTCATTCATCATACTTTTACAAAATAAATACATTACAGCAAGGTTATTGGCTTCTCACTAGAAGCAACCTTGGTTCAAACAGATTTAACATTAGTCTCTGTGATGATTCCCCGGATTTACCATGGCCTATTTCCCTGCACACTCAAGTCCAATATCAGTAGTCCAAGGTAATAAAACATGTAATTTTATAACATTAATAATCAAATAATTCTCAAGTAATCAATCATAATTTAAGTCAAAGTTTTCACAAGGCATAATCATTCATTTATAAGTAAAATAAATCTCATCATGAATATATTTAATTCATCACTAAATTAAAATTGAAACATAAACATTGCATACATATAAAATTTGATTTGCAATTAAACTTCATTACCATAATCAATCATAAAATAGAATTAAAAACACCCATGTAAGTTTCAATTGATGACTCAGTATTCATCATCCAAATCATAATGTAATGTTCATCAAACTACTAAAATGATAAAACCACAACATAGAGTATTGGTAAAATCCATAACATCAAAATATAATCATAAAATATGTCTATCTCATATGCAAAATTGAATGGCTATGATAGGCTCAGGGTGAGGCCTCACATAAAGGCCATTAGGAAGGAACAAGTAAGGCTTAAAGAAATAACAATTTTCTTTGTTTGTTTAGAAAAATATTCTCTTCTTGTAAGAAATTTTGTTGATGATTGGATTCTGCATGTCTGGGGTAAGAAATTAGGCATTCAAGTCAGTTTCTGCAAGATGATTCAAAAGGGGTTTTTTGCTATTTTTTTCAAAACACATGCCATGCAGGAAAGGGTACTTAAAAAGGGGCACTAGAATGTGGTTCGGTCTATCTTTAAAGCTTTGCAATGGTCTACTAAAGGGGAGTTCGAGTAGGTTGTGGCTTGGGATATCCCCCATTGGGTGGAGATTATAAATCTCCAGCCCAAATTCTGGCCTTTTATAGCCCAAATTGTCCACCCTCTTGGGTTGGTTCTACAAATTGAGGAAGCAAGATATACTTTACCTCATTTGAATGCTAGAATATTGATGACCCTTGAACTAGAAATTGATTTCCTAGATATTATCTCAATGGAATTAGAAGAGGAATAGTTTTCTTGGGAAATTGCACTCTTAGGTGATTTAAGTTCTTGTTTTCATTGTAAACAAAATGGCCATTCCAAAAAGGAGTGTCTGGCCTTGAGGGTTTATTAGAACTCTAAATTTACTAGTAAACTAAATATGAAAGATAATAAGGCCGGCTCAGAAATTAATCACTCTAATAAAGACAAAGATGCTACCACCTCAAAAATTGATGAGACTAGTCTAGTGGATGGTAAAAGCTCAGTCCCTGAGCTGATTGTTAATAGTGAGATAACTTTTAGTCAAGATAAAGTGGATAAAGATTTGTTTTTATGTACCAGTAATCCTTTATTTGATGGAAAGGAGACCTTGGGTCAAAGTACAGTTTCTCTTGAATCCCCAGCTGATTTTCAACCAATTCCTACCCATGAAACTATGTTCATTAAAACTTATGAAAAAATTCCTCCCCCCCCCAAAAATGAATGTGAAACAATTGGCATTATCATCTATCAGTGAGAAATCCACAAGTGTTAGGAGGAACTCTAGTGTCCCCCTAAATAGAGAGAAGGGGGGTCAGGGAACCCTTAAAGTTCACAATGGTCACAAATTGAAAAATGCAGTAGTCACACCTATGGCTGAAGAACCTTTTACTAAAGTCAAGAAAAAGAAAAGAAAGATGGTTGAAAGGACATCCCTATCTAATGATAGCAAAAATTTGGGGAAGGGGATGCTAGATTGTTTTAATAGGCTATATAATAACCCTAAAATGTTACCTCAATCATACACATACATAGCTGAAATGTGAGAGGGTTAGAAATGTCTGATAGAAAATACTTGGTCAGAAAGTGGTGTAATAAACTCAAAGATAAAGATATTATTTGTCTTCAAGAGGTCAAGGTTGTTGGCTTTCAAGCATACACTAGTATGAAATTCATTTGGGATAGAGCTACTGGCTTTCACTCTAACCATCCTAGAGGTAGAGCTGGCACTACCATCTTGGTGGGACCTCAATGGGCTAACAAACTCAATTCAAATGGCTCTACTCCCTGCCATAGAGCACTATGAGTCACTCTCAAGCACAAAGATTTTCTGATTGGTATTTTTAATAGCTATGCCCCTAATGATATAGAGATCATGCCACCCTATGGGAATGGTTAATTAGTGGCCTTCCTAAAGCCCACTGGATCTTTGTTGGAGATTTTAATATGGTGGAAAGTAGGGAGGATAAGTGTGGTGGCAATGTGCAAGGGTGGAAAGGGAATGAATTGTTTTTCTGGTCTACTTTTAAGAGGAAGTTCAGAATTGAAGATCCCCTTAGGCTTAAGAAGAGCTCCTTCTTAGATATTTGGTTCACATGGTGTAATAACGAAGTAGAGCAGCAGAGAGTCTACTATAGGCTTGACAAGGTATATGCAGAAGAGTTTATCTTCTCCTTTGAGAAATAGGAGGGTAGGGCCCCTGTGTGTGTGTCCCCCACTACTATGTCAGATCACCACCCTATTTATGTTATAGTTTCCCTGGATTGTGATAAGGATATTTCTCTTCCCAAGAAGAATAATAGCTTTAAACTTAATACCCCACTTCTTAAGGAAGAAGACACTGATGAAGCTATTAAAATGGTCACTAATTTATGTAAGATTTGTAATCAGGGTTTGAATCTAGTGGACATGTGGAGCCACCTAGTGGTATCTTGGAGGAGTATTTACCAGATTATGGGGAAAAAGAATGCAATGGTTAGAAACTAGGAAGAGCTTTCCCTACAGTGTACCCTTAACTCTTCTGAGAAAGAATTTATGAATAAGTGGTCTGATCCACATTTGGAAGAGAAGATTAAAGAGACTAAGTGTTAGCTTAGAAATTGTGAACAATATAAAATCAATGGGCAAAAGATCAGGGCTAGGATGAACTAGATGAAAGGTGCTGATAAATGTTCTAAATACTTATTCAATATCATTCGAAGCAAGCGGAAAGAGAACACATTGAAGGCATTCATATTGATGGGGAAGTATCTATAGATTCTAACAATATCAAAGTAGCTTTCTTTAACTTCTACAAGAATTTGTTCTCCTCAAAATTCAGTGACCACAATTTCAAAAAAATGGAGTGCCTCAGGTTGATCTCCAAGAAAATCCAAGATGTGGAGGCTAATAGACTCAACCTACCGGTCACATTGGTAGAAATTGAAGATGCTATAAGATCCTTGGCTAATGATAAAGCCCCTGGGCCTGATGGACTTCCTGCTGAGTTCTATAAGCATAATATTGACTAGATTGGGCAGGAAATGTTTGAATTATATGAGTAGGCCTTCCATCAGGGCTCCCTAGGTGCTGACATCAATAGGGGAGTTATCAAGATGCTCCCCAAAGATGGTGATAAATCCCTGGTGAGGAACTGGAGGCCCAGTACACTCCTAAATTTGTCTTATAAAGTGATAGCTAAAGTTCTGGCTAGAAAGATTAGTAGCCTACTGAATGATTTTATATCTCCAACCCAGACAAGATTCATTAAAGGAAGATTCATCTTGGAAAACCTGATTACCATTTGGGAAGTAATGCATTGGGAAAGAGTGAGTAATAGAATGCAGTCATCATTTTGTTGGACTTCAAAAAAGCTTATGATAGAATTGAATGGCCATTTGTTATGGGAATGCTATAGGAATTTGGATTCCCCCCATACTTCTGTAAATGGATCAATATCCTACTCTCAGATTCTTCTACGGTTATAAATGTTAATGGAGAACTCTCTGAATGTATCACCCTCCAAAGGTCTATCAGGTAGGGGTGCCCTATTGCCCCTACCTTGTTTATTATTACTACTGATGTTCTTTTTTATATTCTGAGAGCCCCTCAACTAGGTCCTTCTGTTAGAGGAATCACTCTCCTCAATGAAGAATCCCTGCTTAATGCTCAATTTGCAGATGACACAACATTATTTATTATCTTCAAAGAGGAGAAATTTGAGAACATGCTACATAGACTATAGTTCTTTTGTGATGTCTTGGGAGCCAATGTGGCCCCTCATAAATCCTTGGTCATTGGTTGGTCATCTGATCCTCCATAGTGGGTTGTAAGGAAAGGTTGGAGGTGGGTAGGGCCTAATGACATAGTAAGATATTTGGGCATTCCATTCTCTATCGACATATCCCTCAAAGAAATGTGGAGCTAGCTATTTGCCAAGATCGAGAAGAAATAGATCAAATGGAAGACACACACATTATCCTTGGTTGGTAGAATTCAGATTGTTCAGAAAGTTTTGTCAGCTCATCACATTTATTTTGCATCTACATGGCTTTTCTCTAACTATCAGACTAGACAGATTGAGAGAATAATGAGAGACTTCCTCTGATCTGATGGTCTTGGGAACTAAAAAAGGCACTGTGTCAAATGGCAATGGTGTTGTATGCCAAAAAATAAAGGGGGCCTGGGCATTAGAGATCTGAAAGACCAGGGTATGACTCTGGCCTCCAAATGGGTTACACAAGCTGTGACAAGCGATGAACAATGGAAGGTTTTGATCAGGAATAACATCAATAAATCAGAGATTAAGAAAGGGAAAGGATGGAAAGATGTGCCTCTTTGGGAAAAATTGATGGGATCCATGAACTTTTTAGTGTTTGGTTCCAAAGCATTTTAGTCTATTTGGAAAGCTTGGATTCAAGTCAGGGATCTTCTCTTATTCAGGGGTGCTAGTGGTGGTCCTCCTACATACTCAATGGTTGATAGATCAATTTGGTGGGGGGTGGAGGATAATAGCAAGCCTTTGGCCTTAACACAAAGTTGCTCTGCCAAGAATTGGGCTAAGTATGGCATCTCTACTATTCAAGATGTATTAATTGATAATCAACTTGGGGATTCGGAGGAACTATCTAATAAGTTCAATATCCCTAGTTCTAAGAAAAAGACCTATTCTATCCTAACTAAAGTAGTGGGTTCTTTTTTTCTTGGTAAATGTATGACCACTAATCAGTTCTTGTAGTGGGTCAAATGGAAGGATGGTAGTGAGTTTCAAAAGATCTCTACCAAGAAGATTTGTGATATATTGAAAGATAAATGTGACATTTTTGATAGGGTGAACCTTAGCTGGGGGCTGGATTTCCTTGTTTCTAAATGGAAAACCTTTTTTAAGTTTTTTTGGGACTCCTCTTGTGAACCTAAGAAATCTTGTTTTAGGTGGCTTTTGCTCTTAAAGAAGCTTGTTATGGGTAACACCCTGCCCCATGGTTTAGGAGAACCTATTTGGTGTGAGTTCTATTCAGTCCTTGAATCTTATGAACACCTTTTTTCTAAATGTGCTTATGCCCATTGTATATGGTCTATCTTTCTTGGGTCTCCTATTGTTTGGAATAGTAAACCTGGTCTGTCTTGGTCTAAAATTCTTGCTTGCTATGTTGAGTCTTTTCATTTTAAAATGAATTCTTTTTGGTCTACTCTTACATGTGAAATTCTATGGTTTTTATAGAAAGAGTGGAATAGTGAGATATTTCAAAAGAGAGGGAGACAACTTACTGAGTTTGGATGTAAACTCACACACTTTCACATCATGTCACAGGTCGCTACTTCCTTAGAGATCTCCAGGGATAGGTTCATGATCCTCATAAGAGAAGGCTAGCTGGTGATTCAAAAAAATGGCATTGTCTCCTGTCAATATCTCTCCATGCACAAAGATATGCTTTGGTAGAGGGAGCTTGACAGTCTTAACCAGTTCATCAAAGATATGCAGCTTGAAGATAGGAGGATACCAAGACTTGATACATAAAGCTTTCAAGAGAACTTCTCCTTTTTTTGTTCTTGACCAGTATGGAATGAAGAAGATTCTCAAAGGATTACAGTCCTCTTTTTGTATTAACTAGCATCAGTTGTATTTAACCACTATTTTCAAAACTTTTGAGATGTTATATATGTAATGATCTAACTTAGACTCAAAGTTTTGATCGAGTAGTAATTCTGTATACTGAGAACTCTAATGTAAATAGTTTATCAACTATGTTAATACAAATATATATATTATATTATATATATATATATACACATATACGTAACCCAGTGGGGTGACTGTGCCCCCACCGCTTCCCTGAAAGGGGAGCAGCGGGCACAACCCTGCCACCATCCCTTTGGGGTAGTAAGCCGGGAGCCCTACCACATACTCCATTGAGCATGCGGGTGGCTTCAGCCCTGCATATTCACTAGAGTATAGAGGTGGCTTCACCGCCAACCACGGGGTGTTGGGTAGTGGCAGTTGGCAAGTTCCCCCAAAAAAACCCAAATAAATACTATGTAAAATGATTATTTTGTAATAGTATTTTGTAATAAAATATGTAAAAAAATAGGCTATATCTGAATAAATATGAGAATACAATATGATTAAAGAAATAATTTTTTTTGTAGAAGGATAAACAACTAGAGGAATAAATACACTAAAATCCAAACAGAATAACATATCCAAAATAAAATAAATCATATATCATAAAGAAATTAATCTGCAGCATGTAATATTATACAAAAAATATTAATGAAAAGATGAACATCATAGTAAAATAACATCATGTCTAAAATAGAGAATTAAAAATCTATGAGATAATTCTAAATACTATAATAAAATGTACCCATAGATTTAGTTCCATATGATATTTATTTAGCTTGTTGATTATTGCTTATGATGCCATGAGGAAATCTGATAGAAGTTTGAATATCATCCTTCCTTTGTTAGATTTTGGAATATATTCACATGTGTATCAGAGTGTATATACACACTTGTGTGTGTATATAGACCCTTGTATACTTGTCTGTATACTTCTTGAATATTTCTTCAACCATGCTCAAGGCCAAACCTGCAAACCCCCAAATTGAGAAATTATAGTTTTGGCCAAGTTTTATTTTAGACCAAACCCTAATTTCAAAATTAGGGTTAGGGTTAGGGTTGGTCTTTGGAGAAAAAATTATTTTTAAATTTTCATATTGAAATTACATTTAATTTTGGCTTATTGTTTTAATTATTGGTTACTAGTATTTAATTGCACTTGACTTTTCTCTGTTTACTGTTTATTTATTTTTAAAATTTTAAATGTTAGGATTATATTTAATTTCATATTTTTATTATTACTTCTTGAGATTGGACATTTCCAGATTTATAATTAAATATTTAATTATTATTTTACTTTACTAATGTATTATTTTAGTTTTGGGGAAATTATTTGATATTTATTATTTTAATGACTTTTAATTTTTTATTGATAATTAGACTATAAGGGGTAAAATTAATTTATAAGTCTAAGAAAATTATTTCACCCTAGTAATAATATTTTTTATTTAATAATTATAATTTTAAATGTTTTTCAATCCCTTATTTTGATTATTATAATTGATTAACGAACTTTGTAAAACTATACATTTTAATTAAAGGTTATATTAATTTAATTCAAATTAATCAATTATTATTATATTTTAATTAGTAATAGTTTGTTAATCCTAGATATCACATTAGGGTTAATATCATGATTATATTTTATCTTTTTATCTCTTATTCAATTTTCTACATTTTAACCCTAATTGGTAACCTGGTGTCCATTAGGGACCATTAGGATTACGAATTGATTTCATTTGAATTACACTTCTTTGAATTGAACCCCTTAGAGTTTGTTGACCTAATCATTGAATTTTCATATTTTCTAAATTCAGATTGTTACCTTGGGTTATTTCCTTCTATTAATTTATGTTTGAACCTAGTTAGGGTTTTGTTTGACTAATACAATTTGATGAATAAGGGATGTTAGCAAGCCAATGCACATGATGATGCCTCTTGTAAGTTGATAAGTGTTGGTTTATGTGTTTTTTTATCGATTTGTGTGTTCCTTCTTGTGTAACCTAGTTGATGTTATGTGCTTTTTAAAAAAACTTGTTGTGTGTGTCTTGCCCTAATTTTTTGACATGACATACCAATTTTTAATACTATAAGATCCACTATTAGTAAGAGTGGGGGTGAATAAGTAATCTATTAGATCAAAAATTTTCAAAATTCATTCAACAACATTAACAAATTTTAAACCTTATCCAACAATTAAAAAAAAGTGACCAAATAAGCATTTAAACATCATACAATGTGGCACCGGAAATTTTATCATGGAAACCCTTGGTTAGAGGGAAAAACCACAATGAAAATTAGCACCCACTAATAATTTTCACTCTTCTGAAATGCACTCGATTAAAGGCCTAGCCCTATTAGGAGCTTAGAATGATGCCATGTTTGGAGAAGATTCTATTAGGAGTCACTTGGTTAAGAGATTTACCTCTAGCCCTGTTATGATCTTTACCATATTAGGAGTAGCATTGTTAAAGGATTTGAAATCCTAATTAAAGATTCACCTAGTGAAAATATTTACTGATCCAAATCTGTTAGGATCTACTTGGTTAAGGTATTTTCTTGTATAATCAATTAGAATTTGACAACTACAATGATCTAGGTGTATTAATTCTCCTCTTCTTGTTTAGATACAATTAAGCACAACACTTATACTTCTAGCAAAAAATCTTCTCTCTTCATTTAACTACACCCTTGCATCTATGATCTACCATTTCATAATTCATTAATTTACATATAAATGAATTACATTTTCATTGGGGCATTGGCCCCCATACAAAAATTATTACATTTGAATTTCATTCATTACAATCAGTCTCTCTTAACTCTTGAATCCTGAAACATATTATCAATCTTGAACATTCAATTACAAATTCAGGTCGGCCACAAGATTCATCCCATGCAAATTTAAAACCAAAATAGTCAAACTTTATTTGACTTCCCCAAACTAGTTCCAAAAATTTATAGATCTAATCACCTTGAATAATGAAATAATTTTTTTGAATTATATAGCTCTTTCATGAAACTTCATCTTGACACCTAGATCACAAAAATATCCACTATAACTGATTGCATCATCAAAACTCACCGATCTAACACCAACTTCTCAAACTTGTGTAAACAATTTTCTATCTTACACAAAATGATCTTCTATCAATTTAAACTATGCCTTGTTGTACTCCAATCCTATAGTGATCATAGTGTCAATAACATATCCTAGTCAACATAATCATATCATGGCCAAAACACTTGGTTCCTTACTAATTTGTTAAAATAATAACATCATTCACTATTTGTCATTGTATTCCATGTTTCTCTTCAATCAATCATAACTTTCTACATACCAATTTCTATTCATTTTCCTCACACATACAACAATAAGAAACATCATTGAGTCTTCCTCTTTGACTACATTCTTGAATTCCTTTACATACTCACTACACATTAGATTCAACAACTCAAATACTTATCAACTCATTGTCAACCAACATAGCACTCAGTTGACATCAATAAAAACACCATAACTGATCTTCCTTTTATCAAACATGTACCAATGAACATGCAATCAAGCTCTACATCAATTTTATGGCAACACAATATCTTTGAACTATCAGTAGAAATGTTCACTAAAGGATGTTCTCTAAATGTTTATCCTTATCAATGTTGGTGATGGTTCTATTATGTATGCAGCATACAATGGAACATTTATTTGGGTTCAACCCTATTTTTAGTATATTTTGTGTGGTTTGATCCCAAAAACTACTTTATAATGCATTCATAACCATTGGTACCAAAAGTATTGGAGATGGTGTAGCATGCTAATATATGAAAGGTATTTTTTATTAAGAAAGGCGGCCCACATTTCATTCCTTACCATTATGGGAATGCTTGAGTGTGACATATTTCACATTAGTTTTGCTTAACTTAGTAGTGGTAGAAAGGTTTATAATAAGAATGATAATCTTAGTTATTTGTGTGATTCTTATATATGAGTATATGTGATGTGAATACAAATCGAGTAAAGAAGATCTATATGTGTATTCAATTCGTAGAAGATTGTTACATCATTTTTGTATTGTATAGTTTCAGTGATAATGATCTCAGTGGTAGATTCAATCTCATTTCTTATTTTCTAGTAGTGAGCCTATTTGTAATGGAAGTTATCTATATTCATATACTAAGGTAGTTATCCTAACCAACAATGAGCTAGCCTGTAGTGAGAAAACCAGTACTGAGCCCTTATCAAAATCACCTTAACCAGTGTTCATTTACTGAGGATTAGCTTCTCCATGGTTTTTCCTAGTCTAGGTTTCTATGCAAATTTTGGTGTTCAATGTATTGATGGTTTTGATCTTTCATGTTTATTATTTTCTATAAGTTTCTGATAGCTTAAAATATTTACATAAATAGTAAAAGTTTAAAAGAAAGGGTTTGGAAATAAGTGATTCACCCCCATCTAGTTATTTGTCTTGTTTAACAATTAGTATCAAATTAGAATGGTCTCTCAGTATAGAGCTTAATTGCACAAGGAAAATGCAATGGAAAATAAATTAGATGTTCTTATGTTTGATAGATCTAAATAGAAATCATAGAAAGAGTAGATGAGAGGATATATGAATTCTATCAATCACACTACCTAGAAGCATGTGGAGACAAAGCATGTGTTTCCTCAAAATGGTCTTAAGAACTAGGATGAAATCATAGCCCACGAGGAGACTGAGAAAGTGAGGTATGCAATCTTTAGTGCTTTAACAAAAATTGCATTAGGTAAAGTTATTTCATTGAAGAATTCTTATGAAGTTTGGGAAAAGTTAAAAGAGATTTATAAAGGAACTCATAGGGTTAAGCTATCTAAGAAGATAAAAACTAAGTAATAATATGAAAGTGGAAGAAGGTAAAAATATTAGGAGCTACTTTCAAAGAGTTGACAATTCAGTGAATAAAATCAAGAATAAAGCAGACAATATTACCGATTAAGATGTTGTAGAGAATCTCTTCATCTCATTACTAGATAGCTACAGTGACAAGATATTAGTGATTGATATGACCCACATAAGTTTACCAGTGAACACTTGTTTGGGACCCTTACTTCATTTAAATTAAGGAAGTTCAAAATGAAGAAGAGAAGATCAAAGACAATATTTAAAGAAAAAAAGTCAAAGGAATATCCAGATGGCGATGGAGATTCAGATGAGATGGAAGTAAACTTTGCAAGGAATCCAAAGAAAGGTACTAGAAAATAATAAGGTATGTTACCTCTTAAATATTTTAAACATGGAAAGATTCACTAGTACATTTTGGATAAATATATTGTTGGCAAGTGGCCAGCACATGCACACATATGCACATGTATGAACATGCACATATATGGAATGTTATCATTTATGAAAACACTTATCAATTTTATGGTCACACATATTGGATATAATGAATATGTTTGAATGGAGTTGTTGGATGGAAAAATACCTAAGTCCACAGACTATTCTAGTAACGGAGTTTTATAGAAAGGTATAGCTTGCTTCAAGAAGTTGTATTAAGGCTTGCGATCTTAATAACATACTTTTAGGATATCAATAAACACATGTTTGAGGTTGTACATGTTAGTATTTATTTATCAAAGAGATATGTGTTATACACTAAGTTTGTGCCTTTGTCTCAAGCTCTCGTAGTCTTGATAACTCAGTATAACATGGGAATTATCTCTAGGTTGTGGGACCTTTGCTAACTGAGATGAGACCTCCAAGTTCTAGGTTGGTTCCTCTTGGATAATAACCTTAATTTGCTTCTAGACATGAAAGTAAACTTTTGAGGGAAAGGAATAGAAGGAATGCTTGGAAAGAGAAAATATTGAAAGCAAACTACCTACTAGGTGATGCACCAAAACTAGGGTTTGGATCTTAGTATGTAGGATGAAATCAAATGAACAAGTTAGGTCTAGGAGATGACAACTCACTAAATAGGCTTGCATAAGTATTTCATAGGAGGGCCTGAACATAAGAGACAACCTATGACCTACAAGAAGACATTCAATTCTAGTAACGGAGTTTGATAGAAAGGCATAGCTAGCTTCAAGAAGTTGTATTAAGGCTTGCGATCTTAATGACATACTTTTAGGATATCAATAAACACATGTTTGAGGTTGCACATGTTAGCATTTATTTATCAAAGAGATATGTTTTATACACTAAGTTTACACCTTTGTCTCAAGCTCTTGTAGTCTTGATAACTCAGTAAAACATGGGAATCATCTCTAGGTTGTGGGACCTTTGCTAACTAAGATGAGACCTCCAAGTTCTAGGCTAGTTCCTCTTGGATAATCACCTTAATTTTCTTCTAGACATGAAAGTAAACTTTTGAGGGAAAGGGATAGAAGGAATTCTTGGAAAGAGAAAATATTGAAAGAAAACTACCTACTAGGTGATGCACCGAAACTAGGGTTTGGATCTTAGTATGTAGGATGAAATCAAATGAACAACTCAGGTCTAGGAGATCACAACTCACTAAATAGGCTTTCATAAGTATTTCATAAGAGGGCCTGAACATAAGACACAACCTATGACCTGCAAGAAGACTTTCACTTCTAGTAACGGAGTTTGATAGAAAGGCATAGCTAGCTTCAAGAAGTTGTATTAAGGCTTGCGATCTTAATAACATACTTTTAGGATATCAATAAACACATGTTTGAGGTTGCACATGTTAGTATTTATTTATCAAAGAGATATGTGTTATACACTAAGTTTGTGCCTTTGTCTCAAGCTCTCGTAGTCTTGGTAACTCAGTATAACATGGGAATCATCTCTAGGTTGTGGGACCTTTGGTAACTGAGATGAGACCTCCAAGTTCTAGGCTGGTTCCTCTTGGATAATCAAATTAATTTTCTTCTAGACATGAAAGTAAACTTTTGAGGGAAAGAGATAGAAGGGATGCTTGGAAAGAGAAAATATTGAAAGCAAACTACCTACTAGGTGATGCACCGAAACTAAGGTTTGGATCTTACTATGTAGGATGAAATCAAATGAACAACTCAGGTCTAGGAGATGACAACTCACTAAATAGGCTTGCATAAGTATTTCATAGGAGGGCTTGAACATAAGACACAACCTATGACCTGCAAGCAGACATTCACTTCTATATCTCGGTCTAGGATTGAGACAAGACCATTAGGGGGCTGAAGTATACCCACAAAACATCAAAATCAGATCAAACACAATAACACACAATAATTGGAGAAAGAGATAGGGATCAGGAACCCTGAGATATGACTCAAAACATACATATACTTCAATTCAATAAGAGAGAATACAAACAAGGAAGCATAGGGACATGAGAAATTGTCACAAAATACCTCTGCAGTGTTTAGATAATCAATGGGAGAAATACAACTATAAAAGTTAGAGGGCAGAGAAAATGCCACAGATGACTCTCAAGAAAGGTGAATCTCTCTTTTACAATTGTCCAACTCTGAGCTTCTAAAAGCTCCAAAAATACATTATATACCTACTCAACTGCACGTAGGTAGGAGTCAAGAGACCTAACTAGGGTTACAAGATTTACAATGATATCAAACCCTAAAGGTACACTGATCCTTATTAATGAAAATCTCTAAGAATCGGTGATCAAATCATATCTTCTCTTTGCATGCTGATCCTTCTGAACTCAAAACACCTGCAGACACAACAACCTGGATCCATCTACCCACCTGCAACTCCACTAAGCCATGAAGGCACCAAATCTAATCCTATTTCCCTGGGTAATAGTACTGTTCAAAAGGTGGCACCAACTCTTTGTAGCATCTCCTATCATGAAAATGTGGCATAGTACCCTGCAATGCAGACCAATAGTCATCTCCATCAATTTCTCAACCACAACATCTTGAGAAATCAATTCCTGAGCTAACCGATGTTGTGCATGGCTGAAAGAACGCAAAACCCTAGCAAAACTAGTAGAAAGCATTCAAATTTTTGAAATATAATGGCTAGCGGAAAATTTTTAAATGCAACTGTCGATGAGAAACCCTTCCCAGTAGATGAATGGTCGTGATGCACTGAGAAAACAACTTAAAACCCCTTCTGACAAGTCAAACACCACCTCGGCAGTCAGTGACCAATCGAAAGTGAGCAAATCAACATCTCTGACAGACCTTGGACCCACGTCCCTGAGAACACCTTCGAATGGTTGTCACTATACCGCTACAATAATGATCGAGCTCTTTGGATCCATGGTATAATGAAAGTCATGAGACCTTTTCATGCTTTAACCTCTTTAGAAACCCCTGACCCCATGGGCCCACTGACAACTACCACATAGCCTACCAAACAACCAATCAAACTATGCCATTTTGGATACACATTGCATACCTCTGACATCAGACCCACCTAGCAGAGCCTGGAGATAAATCAAGATCAACGGTGGGCATATGATCGCATGTGTCAAAAAGATTCCTTGCAGACATGCGCTAGCCATCGATCCTCTACAGGTGTTAGAGCCTTCTAAAATGGTGGAAACCTGGACCCACTGACAAGTAATCTGATTTAGCACACGTGGACCAACTAGGAGCTACCAAATCAGAATACATGGCATCAGACCCACAATACACTACAGCACTGAGGAAAAGGGGAACATCAATGGTCATTTGAAGATCTCATACTCTGACAATGGCCTATGCAAAGATACACTAGCCGCCAGATCTTCCTAACTGAGACCCCACTGATAGATGCTGAATCACTAGCCCACCGACGAAAGAAAAGCCACCAAGTCAGACAATGTGGCACTGGACCCACTGACGACCAGGGCACTGTAAGGAAAGGGAAGATCGACGGTTCTCACTATACCATGATCATAACACACACACATCTTTTGCTTGTGGAATGGTGAAGACCGTCAGATCAAACTGGAACTTAACCTTAGGGCAAATATTTTGTGCGCTGAGACTTAGGAAAAATATAAACCGACAGACTTAGGGATTATTTTGTGCACATGCAAATTGGGATGACTTAAGTGACCGGGATAAAGGTAACATGAAAATATAACAAGGCTTAAGGATTTTTTTAGGGTAACGACTAGTTTTTCAAACTTTTCAACTATAGACCAGGGAGTAAAAATAAATTGCAGAGGCCAGAGAATAGGGGATAAATCCATGAAAATTTCAGGGATGGGAGGCAAGATAAAAATAGAGGCCTGGGGATGGTTTTCTGCCAAATTTGTATACATAGGAAAATTTGTGCAACATTTTGGTGATTTCTACTGGATGTCAGCCTGCTAGACATGGGAAACCAGTGACCTTAAAAATCCATTAGGCATGGGGTTATTTTTTGAGCACAACCTCCTGACAGAGGAACAAAAATGGAACCAGAGGGACAACTGTGCATGAGCACTTCTTGAAAAGCAGGAAACTAAACTAGAAAGCAAGGAAAGAAAATAGGGAAAATTTTTACAGAGAGGGGTTAACATCAAAACAAGGTTTGAGGTGGAAACCATTCACAAAGATAGGTAAGGGGACTCCCTCCATATTAGATAGTTGAAGATCATTGGAGCCCTTGCATTTTGTGATTGCAAATGGTCCACCCCAAAAGGAGTCAAATTTTCTGTGTCTGCCAAGTTTAGACCTGAACTCATCCCACTTGAGGACTACATCTCCAACCTTGAAGTTTCTAACTCTGGCTCCTCTATCAAAGCACCTCTTTGTCTGCATCTAATGGAATTGCATATCTTGCATTGATTTGTCTCTAATTTCTTCTAATTCCATCAACTGAGCATACCTGACCTACAAGGGATCTCCTTCATCAAATAGGGCATACTGAGTAGCTAGGTCCAAAGCTGGTAATTCAGTTGAAATGGACAACTTAGCCTCTCTACCATACACTAGACATAAGGAGAATTACCAATGATTTTCTTTGGGGTAATTCTGTCCAACCACAATGCAGACCTCAACTTAGTATGCCAATTTCTCTGATTGTCCTGCAGGGTTTTCTTGATTATCCTAATCAAGTTCTTATTGGTAGATTATGTCAAGCCATTGCCTTGGGGGTAATAATTGGAACTAGTATTCAGATAGATGCCATTCTTGACTACCCACTCTGAGACTTTGAGGCCTATGAATGCTAAGGCATTATCTGAAATTATGGAATCAAGAGTGCCAAACCTATGAATTAAGCCATCATAAAAGCTTAGGACAACACTCCCATTGGCCTCTTTTAATGCAATTGCCTCTGTCCATCTGGTGAAGTAATCTATTGTAGTGATTATCCATCGATGGCCTACACTAGATGGAGGATTGATCATGCCAATGAAGTCTATACCCCACCTCATGAAGGGCTTCTCTGTTCTGATTGGTTGTAAGGGCAAGGCTGCAAGCCTTTCTTTTCCTGCAAACATGGCACACTTGATGCATTTTCTAACATAATCATGACTATCCTTAAAGATAGATGGCTAATAGTATCCAGCCCTCATGATTTTAAAAGCAGTAGTCCTAGGAGAGAAATAACCTCTAGAAGGTCCATCATGGAATTCAAATAGGATGTCTGCTACCTTCTTTGAATCTATGCATCTCAAAAGGACACCATTGTGATCCTTTCTGAAAAGAACCTCATTCATTAGCACAAAAGGAACAGATTGTAACCTATAATACCTTCTTTTTGCTGAATCCAAACCTGCAGGACATTGTCCTATCTTCAAATAATTGATCATATTAGGCAAGCAGCTTGTTGCCTTGTCTTGTTCTTCTGTAGAATGCACCACCAAAGATGCATCCAATTGCTCTGATTTCTTTGAACTCTCATATGATTCCAAATGCTCACAAAGGCCTCTTCTTCTAACCAGCTTGGTATTTTGAATATCAATGTCATATTCCATCACCTTGGTGATCCAACCAACTATTTTCTCATTTAGGTCTTTGGAAAGCAAAAAATCTTTGACACTTGAATGAGTAACTTTTAAATGTACCTTTCTATGGGTCAATAGATATCTGAACTTTTTAAGGCTCTTCACCACAACAAGTACATGTTTTTCTACAAAAGAGTATCTCTTTCCATACTCTTCTAAACCTTTGCTAAAGAAAGCAATAGGCTGCTCCAATCCATCTAAATTTTCTTGGGTCAACATTGTAGATATGGCATCATGACCTCCATAAGCATAAAGGATGAAATCCTTATTGAAATTTGGGTTTAAGAGGGTAGGAGCCTTTTTTAGGGCCTCTTTGATAGCCTGGAAATTGATTCTCCCTTCTTTAGTCCAAGTGAAAGTTGAACTATTCTATAGCATGACTATCAAAGGATTGAGAAAATCTGCAATGTTAGGTAAGAACCTCCTAAAAAAATTAATCTTTCCTATGAAAGATTAGAGACTTTTCTTGTTATGTGGTAGGGGTAGCTCTAGAATAGCTATAATTCTTTCAAGATCTACTATGATCCCTTCTTTGGATACTAAATATCCCAACAATTTTCCTTCATGAACTGCAAACACACATTTCTTGGGATTAAGAGATATCCCAAATTCTCTACACCTTTCAAAAATCTTACTAAAATGTTTGATGTGATGTACTGCATGCTTTGAATAGACAGTTATGTCATCTAGATAGACTAGCACAAACTTGTACATTAGGCTCTTAAAGGCCATATCCATTGCCTTTTGAAATGTAGCACCTACATTTGACAAACCAAAGGGCATCTTTTGATAAGCCATGGTTCCCCACTTGGTTGTAAATGTAGTCTTGTATTGATCCTCTTCATTCACTAAGATCTAATTGTATCCTAAATAGCCATCCAATAATGAAAATCTCTCAGATCCAGAGACACATTGTAAGATTTGTTCCATAGAGGGTAATGGATGGCGGTCTTTTAGAGAGGCTCTGTTAAGATCCCTGAAGTCAACACATAACCTCAATTCCCCATTCTTCTTCCTGACAGGAACAATGTTGGAAACCCAACTAGTATGCTTAATGGGGTAGATGATACCACTTTCTATTAGTTTGAGTACTTCTTTATGCATAATTGGCTCAAGCTTTGGGTTAACAGGCCTTTTCTTTTGCCTCACTGGTTTGGCATTAGGCTCTAATTCAATAGTGTGCTAAGCAAGAGCAGGGTCAAAACCTTTGAGGTCTTCATATTTCCATGCAAAAACATCACTGAATTCTTTGAATAATTGGGTATAAGCATGTTTTTCCAATTCAGTGTTCACTTTTCCAAATTGTAAGCTCTTACCTGGTTCCAACTCTAATTCAACACAATGTTCTTGTTGAACTACCAAGCTAGCTTTGTTCTTCTTAACTTCATCATCCTTGTTGAAGATAGTCTCTAAGGTGACAAGACCTCTAGGAATCTTATTGGACTTGAGTTGTATCACTTGATCACCATAATTTTGTGATAACCTATCTTTATTATGCCTTGAAAAAACATCTTCTTCAAACAAGAACTGTAGAATTTGTTCATCATTGTCAAACACTTGCCAATTAACATCATTGTCAGGAATAGATGGTCTAACAATCACTTTGATATGCTATTGATCCCTTTCTTTTGAGATGCTATTTGGAATGTCATATTGGGATCCAATGGCAGCTAACCTATCTGCATTTTGATTTAGCTTTCTAGGGATAGTAACAATATTGAAAGCACAAAAATCTTCAATTGCATCCCAAACTCTATGCTTGTATGCTTTTAAAGTGTCATTCTTGGTTGCACTTATCCCTCTTACTTGGCTGACAACTAATTCACTTTCACCATAAATTTTTAAGGCTTTAAGCCCTCTTTTTCTAGCCCATTCTAGTCCATTGACCAGACTTTCATACTCTGCAATATTGCTAGTGCAGGAGAAACTGAATCTAAAGGTAGTATAATACCTTTCTCCTTTTGGGGACACTAGCATAGCACCACCACCAGAACCATGTCTACTTCTAGCTCCATCAAAGAATAGTTCCCAAACCTGATCACTCTGATCTTCTGAATTAGTGTCCTCTTTGAGAAGGCTTGGCTCTATGGATTCACTCTCTTGTATTAAATAACTTCCCAAACCAAAATCTCAAATAATATTTTCTTGGACCTCTGAAGCTCTTTCATCTAGAAGAATATCCGGGATACTATCTATAATTGTGTTGGCTTCACTAATAGTTTGGAAGTCATTGTCATCAAATATGGGGCAGTTTACATTGATGGTATTGGACACATATGGTTCTATATGGTGTGTTGTTAATGGTTTTGATTTAATGGTGACCTTGGTCCCATACTTCATATGAAATAGCATGTGAGACCAGTCAAAAGATAGATAACCTCCTATCTTGGCTGTAAACTCCCTTGAAAGACATATACCAAATAATGCAGGGAGGTCTATGATATATATATCAAGGAGGATGGAAAAATTAGGACTAGCATGTAGGATTAAATTGGTATCCTTGGCCACACCTATAGTATTGATTGAGGATCCATCAAGTTGGGTAACCTTCTTCTGGAAGGGCTCATATTTTAGTCCTAATTGGTCAGCTACTTTCTTGGGCATTACAGTGCTAGTAGCTCCACAATCTACCATACAATTATGCACTAAAGATTTTTCAATAAATAAAGATACATAAAAGGGAGGTGGCTTTGAATTCCTACCTTGTGTAGCATTGCCTTTATAGTTGCTACTTGGGGCCTCTTTTTCTTGATCAGTGTTAACCAACATTGGCTTTGTAGCTTCTTTTGTAGGTTGCGGAGTTGTCACTTCTGTCATAGCCTTCTTCAAAATTTCAGGTTGTCCTGGAAGAGCCAAAGAGTCCCACATGGACACGGTGACATTCACCTTCTTCATGTTATCCACAACATTAAAAGGTGTCACAGTGTGTACTCTTTGTTGTGTCTTTGGCATGATGGGCTCCACCTCTTTAGAATGTTGGCCCTCTTTGCTTGTCATGACAAGAGCCTCCTTAGGTGTGATGGGAGTGGCTTGCTACAGTGGCTCTACAGATGTAGTGGCTTTGGCATTGGAATCTGCTCTCTCCATGTTTTGAGCTCTTCTTTTTGCTCTTGTATAGGCAAAAAAAGAAACTTCATCATTGACTCCATTGAAGTCTGGTTTCTCCCAATTAAAGAGAGCGGTCTCCTTTTCTTGTGATTCTTGTTGAGGCACTGACCCACTAGATGAAACCTCTGATTGAGCTTGGGAGGCATTTTGAACCATTAGAGCTTGGTTCATCCATCCATTTGAGCATGTAGTTTGATTGTGAGGCTAATTACAAGGAAAACACCATTCATTATCCATAGCCATATTATTCTGACTAGGAACCATATTCCTCACTGGATTTGTAGAATTTAAAGGTGCAGGGTTGTATGGTTCGAATGGTCTCTGATTAAAACTTTGTCTTTGTCCCTAATAGCCTCCTTGGTATGGTGGCCTATTTTGTTGATAAGGCTATCCTTGATTCTGATATTGTTGACTATGACCTTGGCCCTATGGTTGAAATGGTGGTCTAATTCCTTGACCTTGTTTCTTTAGATTTGTGACCTCTTTAGTCAAGGTTTGTAACAAGTTGGTCATTTCTTGCTTACTATTTTCTTGGTTATTCTTTATTTCTTGTAGCTCTTGAGAGAAACTAGCTCTCATCTCTTGACCACTGGTACTAGCTTGAGGTGCTTCTATGGTGGGGATAGGGGTAAATGGGGGTACTTGGGTAGGTGCAATGGGTTGAAGGCTAGGAAAAATGGGCATTGGAGGCCTTCTAGTGATCATGCCTACTTGGATTAAACAGTTCTCAGCCCTGACAGCTATGTCAAAGGCTTCGGGTAGAGAAGTACCAGCCATAGATTAGATCATGATAGAAATTTGACCATTCAGACTTTGTAAGTAATATAGGAAAGCATGGTCAGCTAATGGTCTCACAGAGACTAGAATTCTATTCCATGTCTTAAGGAATCTACTATTGTAATCTATCATCTGCTCTTGAGGGTCTCTCTTAATATTTGTTAACTGCTCAACTAGAGACAAGTTATCTGATTTATCCTCAAAATGCTTGCTTAATGCATCCCCTAACTCATCCCATGAAGTGATAGAACCAACACTTAAAGTTCTAAACCATTCTAAAGCCTTACCTTTTAAGGAGGCTGCTAATAACTTTATGGCCACATCTTCTTGAGTAATGTTGTGTATGCTACAGATGGTGGTCACATCTCTTATGTGTTCAAAAGTAGTTGTCTATCTTTCACCTATGAAATCAGGTATACTCTTAAGTGCCACCAAGGGCACATCATGATGTTGGGCAAAATTCAATGGACTACCCTGATTAAAGGGTGCAAATGCAAATGGTCTAGCCATTGTAGGAGTTGGAATCTGAAGATTAACAACTATATGAGCTATATTTGCTGCTGGATTTGAATCTTCCTCTAGATCTCTCATTAGAGATCTATCTCTTCTTTTGGAATGAAGGGGAAAAGGTCTCCTTTCTGAAGTGTCAGGAGGTGTTGACTGAACTCTCCTTCCAGGGGATGTTCTTTGAGTTGGCCAGCCTTTATGACTTCTTTTTGAGGGCAACCCTAAAAACTTAGTTGGCTTTGAGCTCCTAGTCTCAATCTTTCTCATAAAACTTTGAACAAGGTTGTCCTAGATCCTTGAAACTAGTGGAGTCACCAGATATACTTGGTAGAATGACTTCTAAAAGCCTATTTTATGCAATCTGTATATCAGAGATAACATATCTTCAAATAATGAACTTCTTTTGTAGTCCCACCGGGCGTGCCAGAATTGTAATACACTAAGTTTGCACCTTTGTCTCAAGCTCTCATAGTCTTGATAACTCAGTATAACATGGCAATCATCTCTAGGTTGTGGGACCTTTGCTAACTAAGATGAGACCTCTAGGTTCTAGGCTGGTTCCTCTTGGATAATCACCTTAATTTTCTTCTAGACATGAAAGTAAACTTTTGACGGAAAGGGATAGAAGGAATGCTTGGAAAGACAAAATATTGAAAGAAAACTACCTACTAGGTGATGCACCAAAACTAGGGTTTGGATCTTAGTATGTAGGATGAAATCAAATGAACAAATTAGGTCTAGGAGATCACAACTCGCTAAACAAGCTTGCATAAGTATTTCATAGGATGGCCTGAACATAAGACACAACCTATGACCTGCAAGCATACATTCACTTTTGCAACTCAGTGTAGGATTCAGACAAGACCATTAGGGGGCTGAAGTATACCCACAAAACATCAAAATCAGATCAAACACAATAACACACAATAATTGCAGAAAGAGAGAGGGATCAGGAACCCTGAGATATCACTCAAAACATACATATACTTCAATTCAATAAGAGAGAATACAAACAAGGAAGCATAGGGACATGAGAAATTATCACAAAATACCTCTGCAGTGTTTAGATAATCAATGGGAGAAATACAAGTGTAGAAGTCAGAGGGTAGAGAAAATGCCACAGATGACTCTCAAGAAAGGTGAATCTCTCTTTTACAATTGTCCAACTCTGAGCTTCTAAAAGCTCCAAAAATACATTATATACATACTCAACTGAACGCAGGTAGGAGTGAAGAGACCTAACTAGGGTTACAAGATTTAGAATGATATCAAACCCTAAAGGTGCATTGATCACTAATTAATGAAAATCTCTAAGAATCAGTGATTAAATCATATCTTCTCTTTGCGTGCTGATCCTTCTAAACTGAAAACACCTATAGACACAACAACCTGGATCCATCTACCCACCTACAACTCCACTAAGCCATGAAGGCTCCAAATCTGATCCTATTTCCCTGGGTAACAGTACCGTTCAAAAGGTGACCCCAACTCTTTCTAGCGTCTCCTATCTTGAAAACATGGTATAGTACCCTGCAACACCGACCAATAGTCATCTCCATCAATTTCTCAACCACAACATCCTGAGAAATCAATTCTTGAGCTAACCGATGTCGTGCATGGCTAAAAGAATGCAAAACCCTAGCAAAACTAGTAGAAAACATTCAAATTTTTGAAATATAACGGCTAGCGGCAAATTTTAAAATGCAACTGTCAATGAGAAACCCTTCCCAGTAGATGAACAGCCATGATGCACTAAGAAAACAACTTAAAACCCCTTCTGACAAGTCAAACACCACCTCGGCAGTCAGTGACCAATTGAAAGCGAGCAAATCAGCATCTCTAACAAACCTTGGACCCACATCCTTGAGAACACTATCGGACGACTGTCACTATACCACTCTGATAATGATTGAGCTCTTTGGATCTATGCTATAATGATAGCCGCGAGACCTTTTTGTGCTTTGACCTCTTTAGAAACCGCTGACCCCATGGGCCCACTGACAATGGCCACATAGCCTACCAAACAACCAATCAAACTATGCCATTTTAGATAAACGTTGCATACCTCTAACATCGGACCCACCTCACAGAGCCCGAAGATAAAGAAAGATGAACGGTGAGTGCATGATCACATGTGTGAGAAAGATTCCTTGCAGACATGCGCCAGCCGTCGATCCTCTGCAGGTGTCAGAGCCTTCTAAAATGCTCAAAACCTGGTCCTACTGACAAGTAATCTGATTCAACACATGTGGACAAACTAGGAGCTGCCAAATCAGAATATGTGGCATCAGACCCACAATACACTATAGTACTGAGCAAAAGGGGAAAATCAACGGTCATCTGAAGATCTCATACTCTGATAGTGGCCTATGCAAAGATATGCCAGCTGCCAGATCTTCCTAACCAGGACCCCACTGATAGATGCTAAATCACTAGCCCACCGACGAATGAAAAGCCACCAAGTCAGATGACATGGTGCTGGACTGACTGACAACCGAGGTACTATAAGGAAAGGGAAGATCGACGGTTCTTGCTATACCATGATCGTAACACATGCGTATCTTTGGCTTGCAGAATGGTGAAGACCGTCAGATCAAACTGGAACTTAACCTTAGGGCAAATATTTTGTGCCCTGAGACTTAGGAAAAATATAAACCACCGGACTTAGGGATTATTTTGCGCACATGCAAATTAGGATGACTTAAGTGACCGGGATAAAGGTAACATGAAAATATAACAAGGCTTAAGGATTTTTTTAGGGTAACGGCTAGTTTTTCAAACTTTTCAACTGCAGACCAAGGAGTAAAAATAAATTGCAGAGGCCAGAGAATAGGGCATAAATCCATGAAAATTTTAGGGATGGTAGGCAAGATAAAAACAGAGGCCCGGGGATGGTTTTTTCCCAAATTTGTATGCATAGGAAAATTTGGGAAACAATATGTTCAATTGATTGGATGCAAAGATAGTAAACAAAGTATTACTTGCTAGCGATCATTGAGGTTGACCTTTTGAGCAGTTGGAAATTTATTTTTGGATGGTATCTTGTATTTAAGGTCGACTAAGGATGTTAATGAAGCATGAAAATGTACTTGAATTAATATGATGTTTAGATAGAGTAATGTCGACTAGATTTTATAATTATACTTTTAACATGGTATAAGTATATAGACACTTTTGTATAAGTGTGCGATGTGTATGAAGAAAATGATGGATGGATGTTAGATGCAAACTGTGAAGACATTTAAAAGGCACAGAAGATATCAAGAGGAAGGAGAACAATAGGAGCTCTTATAGGAATACTTTGTTAACTCTTTGTATTTAGGGTAGAAAATTTGTTGAAGTGTTGTTGCACCTATTGTACACCCCTAACAGGGTTTGTTTTCCTTTAACATGGCTAGGAACTATAACAAGGTTGATTTGTGAGACCTATCAGACAGTCATATATATACTACTTCTATTTTTATGCTATCAGTACTTATCTCATAGACATACTTGACTATATTGAGACACTTATGTATTAAAGGATCTGTTGAATCCTATGTTATATGTTTGGTACTTGATTATGTAATCAGGGTATGCTCAAGATACTTCATGTTTTGATTTAGTTACAATTATGATTATGTTACATATGATGTTATATGATGTTTTAAAACTATTGCAATGAAAAGTTGGTTTAGGAAACCGAAGTTATGCTTAGTTGATTGATTCACAGACATAGTTTTAAAACCATGCAATATTGATGTATTATGTTTATATCATGTTGATTGGACCTACTGATGTGTGCAATGAGTGTGCAAGATAAGTTGACTGTGGATCTAAATGCAGGGATCCAGTATTGGAACCTATGTTTATACTATGCATACCAAGGTCCTCTTTGTAAAAGAAATGTGGACCTCGTTCTATAGTCTTTTATTCGTAAATGTGGTTTGCATGTGTGTAATTAAATTAGTTTATGTCTATGTGAATTAACCATGTCATTTGTTTTAATAAATGTGCCAAATTTGGCAAATTGTGGCTTATGTGTTGGCATGGTTAAGTATTTTATTATTGATTGGGTCAAGGGGCTTGCCTAGGATGTAACATTAGGGTAGGATCAACTAACCTTGGGTTGGGAAGTTTATAGAAGTCAAATAAGACCAGAAATCCGTGCATAAACTTTAGGTGGAGTTTAGGAGGGCCATTTGGGCTCCCATAGGTTAACTGGGGTCAATTTTAGCTACCCAGGTTGATACTTTAAGGGTTAGCCATCATTTCCAACCCATTAAGAGCCTTAAAACTCATTTATGACCCCTCTAAAGTCAAGGTTTTCACTTTGGTCGAAATTGAAGAGTTGTGAGATTTTGGTTAACCTCTCCTCAAACTTGCATTCAACTCCATTTATGGTGAAGGAAGGCAAGTGGGAAGAAGGGAATAAAATGTTCTTTCCCTCTTCTGATTGGCTCCTAGATTTTAGGAGGTTTGCCTATTTAGGGGAGACTTGGAGAAGGGTTTAGTTGATCACCCACTCTCTAAATTTGGAGACCACGTATTTTGGAAAAGCTTAGGAAAGAGGCAAGTTGGAAGGAGATTCAAGTTTCCAGGATTTTCATCATTTGCTTGGATCAAGGTAGGCCTTGTGGTATTTTTGTTATTTCTTGCATATGTTTGAGCTTGGAGCTCCATTAATGGAGTCCATGGCTTTTTTTTATGGTTCCTGTTGTAAATTTTATGTTTTGTAAAAATGTTGTTTTTACTTTGTGATTTCATTTTGGGATGGGTTTCTTCAACATTTACTCACCTTAGGGAAGGTGGGGTAACCTTGAAGGGGGTAATAGGATGTAGACCTAAGATGTGCAGAGTCTCCCTTGTATGGAGGGATAAAACATGGGGTTCCATGATACCCATGATGCCAAACAGGGCCTACAGGCACCTAGGGGGCATAAGGAGAGTTAGATCATATCTCTTGGAGATGGTCTTCCCAAGTCCATATGTGGCTTGGGATATATGTATCTTGTTCTGGCTTCTCCACCTGCTAGTCCACCTCTACCCCATTTATAGGAAGGTCTCTTGGAGGCCTTCCCCTTGTAAAGCCGAGTTGGGAATATCACTTTATTGTTTTCGTGTCTTGCTTGTTTTCCTTCATGCTATGGTTGTCTGTTTGTACCCCATTTCATTTGGATCCCCTAGCTCAGGGGTGGCCTTGAAAAGGCCTAGGTTGGGAGGTGAGCCTCTGTGGTCAACCTTGCATTTATAGGTACCTAGCGAGATGCGAGGCTTGTTGGATTTAAGAACTTAGAAAATTCCAATTTTGAATACTTGATGAAATTTCACAATTCATGTATATTTTTTTAAAAAATAATGGATTCAAGGATTTCTTGAAATTTTATACATTGGGTATGTAAATTTCTTGAAACAATTGTATTTGGTAAATTTGTAATTATGACAATATAAGGGTTTGTAGTATTCATTCAATTTCAATAAATGAGTTATTTGAACTTTAGAAAATAATCAATGAGAAATCATCATAATGAAATATTCTAGCACGAGATTTCCAGTATATTCCATTAAAGACTTTAAAGTTTATTTAAATTTTTGTTATTATGGTGGAGATTAGTAAGTCGTTATCTTGATTTTGGTTTGTCTTCGATTATACGAGAGATTTAAATAAATTTAATTGAGGGATTATAAAGTGGGTAAATTAAATGTTTGAAATAAAAAAATAAACGTTTAGAATTTGAGTATTCTACACTTAGTTTATTTTTGAAATTTTTTTCAAAATTTAAAATGCCTAAAATAAAAATTTGTTTCATACATATTGTTTAGCTTGTATTATAGAATCCAATGATGTATTTAAAATTTTTTAAAACATATTCCTACTATCCACTGTTTTGATATTCAAGGTTTTGAAAATTTCACCAGCAATAATTTTATTATATATATATATATATATATATATATATATATATATATATATATATATATATATATATATATATATATATATATATATATATATATATATATATATATATATATATATACGTTTGCTATTTAATAACCCAGTACTTATTATTTTCTTTACGAGGGTTTCGGAGACTTTTAAAGAATTATTTAAGCTTTTTGTTTTTTTTACTTTATTATATATTGTTTTGTTTTAGAATATTAATAGCATTTTTTTTTAGAATTCAAATTAGTTAGTTTAGTTTTATTTATTTTTAGTTTGTATATATTAAATGAATAAATGGTTTCTTTATGTTATTAAATTCTCTCTTTTACTCAAATCAAAGTGTTTAGTTAGTTATTAAATTATTAATGCTATGATGTTTATATTTTAATAAGTGAGTTAATTTTTCTCATTGTAGTATTATTATTATTTTTATCTTTTAGATATTTTTAAATTAGTTTTGTTATTTCAAGGTAATTATCTATTTAGATTTTATATTAATAAATATAGTTGATAATTTAGAATATTGAACATAAATCAATGCTAGAATTTAAATAGGTTGTATCTATTTTTTATTTTTTTTATTTAGATTTATATGTATATTCATTATATTTTCTAAATTGATAATAGACTTATTTTAGTAATGATTATATCAATTTATTTAAAACATGATCTTTAATGTAATAATAAGTTGGGAATATTTACTTAAGTAAATTAGAAGGGAAAATATCTTTTAGATATTTCATTCGTAATGTTTAATCATTTTAAATAGAATAGATTAAATTTTATTAAGAGATGATTTATTAGTTTATTGGATATATAATCTAATTTTTTTATTTTATTTTTCTTATCATCGCCTTGTGGTCTTGTCTCGGGTCTTATATGACCTTATTAGACTTGTTGACCAAATCTCATGCACCATTAACTTTCGGTCAACATTAGTCAAACCTTGGACATAACCTTGGTTTGCATGCACAAACCCTTCCCTGATTTATTTTAACCCTTGTAGAACCTTGTCGGACATGTTTGGGCATAGTTGACTTTTTGGTCAACTCTCAGTCAAACCTTGGTCAAACACCTCGGTATGTGTGCCCAATTATTCATGGTTGTATTTATGTACCCTTTTAGCTTAGTTGTGAATATTTTGATGATGGTTGACTTTTGGTCAACTCTAGTTGACTTTTAGTCAACTATCTCAATTTTTGTGCCAGTCAAAGCTAGTAACCTACGAGAAATCTTATAGCTTATTTTAGAACTGTTTGATGAAGTTTGACTTTTGGTCAAACTTGATCAACCCTTTTGATTGACCTTTGGACTATCGTCAAACTCTCCTTTATTATCAATTGTCTATTTTAGCTTGCACCATTTTGCGTGCACATAGGGTCTTGTGCTAGATAGTGCTTCACTTCCTAGTTGCGTGTGTTTAGTTTAGATGGTTAGTAGGTTTTTAGAAAAAAATTGTACTTGTGTTTTGCCCAACTTTTGGGCATGACATGATTCCTAAACAAGGATCTCATTGTATGCATCCCCTCAAAGGTATCTACCTATATTGTATTAATCAACTCCTAATAGGACTAGAACTCCTAACAGCATTTCAAGATTCATAGTACATAATTTTGTGTGTACCATCCCCACTGGGGTTTCCCCTTAATAGGGTTTCCTTGAAAACAAATATGGTGTTATGAGTTCTTCTATGTTTATCTTTGTTTTTTGGTTGTTTATTTTCTATTATATTTTTATCTCTTTCTTAAGGAAGATAAATAAATTGAAGAATTCAATAAAGTACTGTATGTAAATATTAAAGATGCAGATAAAAAAAAATTAAAAATAACAAAGAAGATAAACACAATTGACACAATATTTATCATGGTTCGACAATATGCCTACATCCACACTTGAAGCAAGGAATTAGTTGTATTAACTAGTCTATAATACTATATAGTATAATGTTTCCCATTACAGACATTCTCACATATGGCTACACCATAGTGATTTATAAATAGAGCTCTTTAGACAGGAAGAGGTGGGAGAAACTGAATGGTGATGTGACCATTAGGCTTCATATCCCAACAATCTCCCATGTGAAGTCCAACTAGAACAACCATGTACTATGACATCCCCTGCTACCTATTCTAAATCTCAGTGACCAATGAGTCCTTGAGAATATCTCACTTGATTTCCAAACTCTTCTCTACCACACTTCAAATGAGCCTTCTCCAAGTCAGACTAGAGTTTAAAACATCATTTTCTCCTCATAATTTACCAGACACTAATTTTCCCATCAGTCCATGATGAAAAATCCTACTTGTTGTAGATTCAAAACTGATTTCTTCTTCATCCACAAGAGGACTATTATCACCAAGTTCCTTCAACTATTTTTCCATCTGATAGATAACAAACTCAACTTGATTTCTTATCTGTAGAACATGCCCATCTTCACCCAAATATATGTGCCTCAAATCTAACGCGCACACTACAATCTCCATATGCTTCTTCCAAAGATGGATATAATCAATGTAATCCCTGAGAAGCTTCTTCCAAATCTTAGCGATGAACCCTGCGAGTTCTCACAAACTAGATTGACTAGCCCCAATTGTATACTTTGCATGGCTATTTTTTTATGTACTTCCAATCCGATCATGTGGTTTAACATGAACAACCTATGTATGTGAGAAATGTTCAATAAAATGAGTGTGCAGACTTTCAATAATTTTGCCTTTGTCATGACTAGTAGTGACACCATGTCCCTCCATCTAAGAAACATTATCTTCGATGTTGCAAGCACTACTCATAGGAAAAGACCCCACAATTTTCATATCTAATTCTAAAACCAGAAATGTGTGTATACTATGTGGTATAGGAAGAGACTCCCACTGCCTAGTATGGAAAAAGATTCCTATCTCTAGGGGGATAGAATCATAACCGTGGGGAGTAGACATGTCATGTGGAGAGAAGAAGTGATGGAAAAAACCTCTTCCATCCATGTTGGTTACCAAGCCGTCCATTGCATGGAGAGGAGCATTACCGTTCAATGCTAACGTAGCACTAACAAATGCATCGTCTTCCTTTGTCAAAGCATCTTCAAAAAAAATAGTTTTCTTTTCTTCTTTTTCTTTAGCCTGATTCTCTGCCAACACCACATCTGTTACTGGCAGGGGCATGGGCTAGAGGCCAGTCAACATATGTTCACTTCTTATCTATAGAAATTTCTCTCCTTCTAAGAACAATAGATTTAGGCCAAAAACATAGGCCCCATAAACAACATTGGGCCTATTTTGACCAGTCTGAGATTTCCATAGAGAAGTGTCAGGGTGAAACATACCCATTGTGGGTGTCCCCTAGGATGTTGATGTAGGAGCATCTCGAGTCCTTTACAATCCTATGTTACGAAAAAAACAATTGAGTTTTTTGTGTTGCTCAATTCCTTCTCTAACCGAGTTGCCTCGAGAGTTGCTCAGTTCCTTCTCTAACCAAGTTGGTTGGTTGTTTCCTTGGCACTTGGTTAACCTTCTTACCAAGTAGTTTCTTTTCATTTAATGTTGAGGGGTAAAAGCACAATAAGCTGTCACCCTTTTACAAAGGAAGAGGCTAACAACACCAAAACTAAAAAACTTCAAGGGCATAAAAGTCACATTACTATTTAGAATTTGAAGATGACGTAAACTAATGAAATGTGTGAAATAGGATGAATTTTATGCCTATAATTTTTTAAAATTATTTTGGACTTAAATTAATATATTTTTTTAATTTTTAAGGTCTATTTCTCATGTCCTAAAAATATAGCAAATTAGGGGGTTTACCTCCCGTCAAATAATTATAAGTAAAACATTGTTTTTTCCTCCAATTTCAAAATATGTTTTAGATGACATGTATACCTAGTGAAGCAAAAAGGAAAGAACTGTTTTCAATCTATAATTTGCCCATTATAAGTATTCAAAGTACAACTTACATGAAATCAACAGTTTTTGTCTCCGACCACTTTTCAGCTATCAAAATTTTTCCAAAATCCAAAAAAATTATATATTCTTGAAGAAGATTCTCTTCTCTAGTGCCTCATAATTTTTTTAAAAAATTTAATTGATTTACTAATTTTTTTAATTTATCGAATCGATGACTTCTCAAAGCTTTATATACCTACATGTAGTTTTTTTACAAATTTGTTTAACATTTTCCAATTGAAATTATATAAAATTTATATTTCTAGAATCGTAGTTTCGAGATCTACAAAAGGGTAGTTTTAGTTTTTAAAATTTTTTAATTTGTAGAAGAAAAAAAAACACCACAAGTGCAAATTGTGCATTTTTTGGTGTTTTTGAAGTTTTGGCTGCCAAGTTTGCATGCCACTAAGATGACTCGGCCGAGTCCCAATCGGCCAAGTTAGACTCAGCCGAGTGGGACTCAGCCGAGTCCCCTAAGATGTCAGCCCCTCACGACCGATCGCGTGGGTGACCTGCCCTTTCAATTCAAAGGCTATATATGTGTGTGATATTTTTTTAAAAATATATATCAATTACGAATTTACATTCTTATTTTAGGATATAAGGATATTTTGAAGCAAGGAGCCATTCTTTTGGAGAAGTTACAAAGAAATTTTGATTTCAAAGGAGTTTGAAGATAAGTTTTTCAGTGATGAAATAGTAAAACAATAAAAAAAATCTTGCTTAGATATTTGAGCAATGGGAAATAAAAGGACTAGAACAAGGAAGTATGATCGTAAAAGGGATGACCAAATGAAAGGTCATACGAAATGTGTCCAAGAGAAACTGATGGATGTTGAAGAAGAACCTATCGCTGTAGAAGGTGCAACTCAACTAGGGGAGGATATTGGTAGTAGTTGAAGTATACATTTTTTTCCTACAATGTAGAATTTGATGGATATGAATGAGGAATCACTTATTAGTCAAATTGAACTGGAATACCTAGTACCTGAAAGAACTATTAAATTGCATCTCAAAAACATGTGGATGGAATATTTTGAGAGTAAATCTTTGGTGGGAAAAGCACAATTGTTTGCAAAGTTATTCAAGAAAAAAGAAATGACTCCAGTTTTGGAGTTGTTGGGTATTGATAATAGGAAAGTTGGAGGAGGTGAAGTAAAAGAGACAATAATTCAAAATTTACAAGATGCATTGAATGTTGTTAATAGGGCAGATCATAAAGGACCAGATTCAAATGCAGCTAGAAGAGCCTTGATGACTATGATAACTAGTAAGAAATTGACACGTAGAAATCAAGTTCGAGCAATTTATGATTTACTGAATGTATCTCGAAGAACTATACAAAGATATATTAGGAAGAGAAATATGTTGGATATGAATATTGAAAAGAATTGGGTACAGGTTTGTAGACTTCCCCATAAACATAGAATTTCTGAAGATGTAAGAAGACGGGTCATTGATTTTTGGACCAACCACTCTCATGTTTCTTCCAATAGAAGGGACACTATACAAATGGATGATGAAGAGACTGGTATGAAGATTTCACATCCAAAACATTTTGTCAATACTACACAAAGTGAATTGTTTGAAGCATTCAAGCATGAATTTTCAGATGTGAAAATATGTTAGAGAATGTTTGAGATGTTGCGGCCTTGTTTCGTACACATAAATAAGGTTCATGAAACATGTTGTTGAAATCATGTTGAGTTTGACTTATACTTGCAATCATATAAAAGGGTTATGGCAATACTTAATCTAGGTATGGTTACTGGAAGTATAATAGAATTTGTAAAGTCCTTTTTTTGTGATAAATCAGAAGATTTAGATGAATTTAATGTCCAGTGTATAAAAAATGAATGCAATAATTGTGGAAATTTGCAGCAATTTCCTTTACAATTTGATAATATTGATGTTACAATACCAGTCCAGTGAAAGAGATTTGAATATGAGATACACCAAATGAAGACATGAGGTGAATAAAAAAAAATTACATTAAAGGAGAGTGAATTACCGTACCTTTAGTTCATGGATAGATTTCGATCTATGATTTATCCACATATCCAACATTGTCATGGTGCACAATGGCAAGCTAAATAGTTTCGTGATTCCAAAAATTGTTTCCCACTTGGTTTTATTCTTTTAGTTGTAGATTTTGCGGAGAACCATACATTTTCCCCTCAAAAGGAGCTCCAGACTCAATATTATCATTCTGATCAAGTTGCAATATTTGTGCATGAGACCTATAGACATGCACAATATGATTTGGATGGGATAGAATCTGGTATAGATCAAAATGAATGCATTATCATCAAGGAGGTTCATTTCTATATTAGTGATGACAGGGTTCATGATAGGAGCTATGTGGCTCATTGTTTCAACATGTTTTTCAACAATCTTGCGGGTCATGGGATAAATGCTTCACAACATTGGATCTGGTCTGATGGGTGTGCAGGTAAGTACGTACATGCATTATAAATTTTCTTTTAAAATTTTTTGAGCATTTCTATATATATTTATGTGTCACATTTAAATACATTTTTTTATTTATTTGAATTGTAGGTCAATTTAAGTCTGCAAAAGCCTTTAATTGGTTAGCCATGCAACATGCTAGACACAATGTTAAGTTTGTTTGGAACTTCTTTGAAAGTGGACATGGAAAAGGAGAGCATGATGGAGCAGGAGCATGTGTGAAGCATGCACTCCGACAACATGAACTTCAAGGTATGTGTGCATACATTTGATATTCAACTTGTTTACTTGACTAGACTATTTAAAACTTTACATTACATGTACAAATGTATGGTATATATATATATATATATATATATATATATATATATATATATATATATATATATATATATATATATATATATATATATATATATATATATATATATATATATATATATATATATATATATATATATATATATACTAAATTGTTAAAAATATATCTCTCTAGGTAACATGATAGATAATTCAAAGAAAATTGTTGAATGGTATCAAAATCATTTCGCTGCTAGAGACACAAAATACAACAAATGTTACTTTTGGGAAGTGATAGGTATGTATTTAATTTACTTTTATTTTTCAAACTCAAATTCATGAAACTATATATATATAGGTCTGTCACATGTGTGTTTTAGCTTGTAGATCTATATATATTGCATTTCACATTTTTCATGATTTCAAACTGAGATCTATATATCAATCCATCCAATCTAGATATCGATCGATCGAATCCCTACAATTGTCAATCAATTGTTGGAATTAGAAGTTTGCATCAAGTGATGACTACGGGACAACACAAGCCTCTACTGATTCAACTAAGAGATAAATCATGCTTTTGTGAAGATTGTCTTAACAACAACACAATGAGTCAATGTGTTAATATTGCAAATGGATATGTTTCAATATGGGATCATAAAGTGTTAATTAGAATGCCTCCTTATGAAGATGATGACAATGTCATAGACATCCATGATCCTATATATTCAACTGACTATGAACGTGTTTTTGATTTAGTTGTTATAGGTGCGTATTTTTTATTTCTAGGTATATTTGTGATATATATATACTATATGAACTTTAGGTTTAATTTTAACATTTACTTGTACACATAAATATAAATTGTGCAGGTGATATTTTTTCTGTGGTTGCGGAGCCTGAGAATATAGAAGGTGTAGATTATTATCTACTAAGATGCACCAAGGAAAAACACAAGTTTCTTGAAGAAGTTGTCGATGGTGATGGACAAAAATATCCGACTGCTTCAGTTGTTATTGAAGGCACCTATTATCAACAAGATAAGATCGACAAAAATGGAATTAAATTTGTTGAATACATGCACGGAGAGAGAGTTCTACATTATAGTCAATTGGTTATAGCAACGAAATTCCAGTTTGAAACTGTGTCAAAAAAAGGGTCAAGTAAAAACCAAAAGTGGAAGCTGCCTATTGAAGAGCATGAAAAACTTTTGGAGATAATAAAGGATAGAGAGGATCCAGACTACATGTATCAGGAGCTTTAGGTTGAAGGATTTTAATTTTTTCATACTTAATTTAAATCCTATTTGAAACTTATATGTAGACTTTAAATTTGATTTGAAATTTATGATTAGATTGAATTCATGGATCAAGATTAAACTTGAATTGAATTTTAATTGATGAAATTTCTCTCTCTCTCTCTCTCTCTCTCCTCTCTCTCTCTCTCTCTCTCTCTCTCCTCTCTCTCTCCTCTCTCTCTCTCTCTCTCTCTCTCTCTCTCTCTCTCTCTCTCTCTCTCTCTCTCCCTTCCTTTCCCTTCCCCTTCCCCTTCCCCTCTCTCTCTCTCTTAGAACTAGAACTTTCAATTTACTTTCTAGAATTTTAATTTCAATTTATTCATTAGATTGATTAGATAAATATTAGATAGGTTTATATTTCTATTTTTTGTTTAGATTGATTAAACATAGGTCTATATTTAAGTTGAAATTAGATTCATTCTTTTTTCAATTGATTAGAATAGATTGATTTCCTGAGTTGCATACCTTTCTAGAGTCTAGATAAATTTTTATTTATTGATTAGATTGATTAGATAGGTAAATTGGATTTTAATTGATTAGATAGAAATTTCAATTTACTTTCTACTTGAATTTTAATTTCAATTTATTGATTAGATTGATTAGATAAACATTAGATAGGTCTATATTTCTATTTTTTGTTTAGATTGATTAGATAGGTCATGGCTTAAGGGCTTAAGGGGTCATGGCTTAAGGGGTTAGGGCTTAAGGGCTCATGGCTTAAGGGGTTAGGGCTTTTAAGGGTTTAAGGGGTCATGTTCAGTCCTTAAGGGCTTAAGGGGTCATGTGAGGTCATGTTAGGTCATGTTAGGTCATGCTAGGTCATATTAGGTCTTATTAGGTCATATTAGGTTATGTTCGGTCCTTAAGGGGTCATGTGAGGTCAAATTAGGTCTTAAGGGATCATTTTAAGTCTTAAGGTGTCATGTTAGGTCTTATTAGGTCATATTAGGTCATGTTTGGTCCTTAAGGGTCATGTGAGGTCAAATTAGGTCTTAAGGGGTCATGTTAGGTCTTATTAGGTCATATTAGATCTTTTAGGTCTTATAAGGTCTTAAGGGGTCATGGCTTAAGGGCTTAAGGGCTCATGGCTTAAGGGGTTAGGGCTTAAGGGGTCATGTTCGGTCATGTTCAGTCATGTTAGGTCTTAAGGGGTCTTTTAGGTCATGTTAGGTCATATTAGGTCTTATTAGGTCATATTAGGTCATGTTAGGTCATGTGAGGTCATATTAGGTCTTAAGGGGTCTTTTAGGTCATGTTAGGTTATATTAGGTCATGTTAGCTCATATTAGGTCATGCTAGGTCATATTAGGTTTTATTAGGTCATATTAGGTCATGTTCGGTCCTTAAGGGGTCATGTGAGGTCAAATTAGGTCTTAAGGGATCATTTTAGGTCTTAAGGGGTCATGTTAGGTCTTATTAGGTCATATTAGGTCTTTTAGGTCTTATAAGGTCTTAAGGGGTCATATTAGGTCATGTTAGCTCATATTAGGTCATATTAGGTCTTTTAGGTCTTATAAGGTCTTAAGGGGTCATGGCTTAAGGGGTTAAGGGGTTAAGGGTTCATGGCTTAAGGGTTAGGGCTTAAGGGCTCATGGCTTAAGGGGTTAGGGCTTTTAAGTGCTTAAAGGGTCATGTTCGGTCCTTAAGGGCTTAAGGGGCCACGTGAGGTCATATTAGGTCATGCTAGGTCTTAAGGGGTATTTTAGGTCATGTTAGGTCATATTAGGTCTTATTAGGTCATATTAGGTCATGTTAGGTCTTATTAGGTCATATTAGGTCATGTTGGTCCTTCAGGGCTCATGTGAGGTAAAATTAGGTCTTAAGTGATCATTTTAGGTCTTAAGGGGTCTTTTAGGTCATGTTAGGTCTTAAGGGGTCTTATTAGGTCATGTGAGGTCATATTAGGTCTTAAGGGGTCTTTTAAGTCATGTTAGGTCATGTGAGGTCATATTAGGTCTTAAGGGTCTTTTAGGTCATGTTAGGTTATGTTAGGTCTAATACATTTCTAGTCTATAAATGAATTTTAATTGATTAGATAGAACTTTCAATTACTTTCTACTTGAATTTTAGACCTCTTATTAGTTGAATGTTCTCTAGGTCTTAAGGGGTGGATTGAATTTTAAATAGATAAATTATATTAGATAGGTCTACAAATTTCTAGATTTTTTGTTTAGATTGATTAGATTGATTTCTTGTTCATTGAATACCTTTCTAGTCTATAAATGAATTTTATCTAGGTCTTAAGGGGTGGATTGAAATTTAAATAGATTAGATTGTTAATTAGATAAAATGAATTTCAATTGATTTTAAATTATACACATGTATGACTTCTATTTATTTCTTTATAGGTAAAATGAATTTCATTTGATTTTTCAATTACACATGTATGATCAATGTAAATATCTAGAGATAGAGATCACAAAATCTAAACATGTATATATCTTTAAATTAATGTAAATTATGTCTAGATATCACAAATCAAACATACATACATCGATCAAAAATGTCTATAGATCACAAAATCCTTGAACATGTATCTATTAATGTAAATGTCTAGATAGATCACAAAATCCAAACATGTATCTATTAATGTAAATGTCTAGATAGATCACAAATCCAAACATGTATCTACCAATGTAAATGTCTAGAGATAATATCACAAAATCCAAGTTCATGTAAAACATATATCAATGTATAAAACATGTATCAAACAGATCAACATATAACATAAAACATATCAGAGAGATCAATGATGTATGAAAAATATCAGAGAGATCAATGTATAAAACATATCAGAGAGATCAACATATAACATAAATGTACTAGAGACATGAACATGTATATCTAAATCTAGATATGAACATATGAGATCAACTACATTGATGATCGCCATCACATGCTAGATCCTCGTCCCACTGGAACTGAGTCTATACATGTACAAATACATATATAACAATGTATAAATAATTTAAGAAATATTGACAAATAAATTATAAAATTTAATTAAATTATTTAATTCTTAAATTGTACCTTTGTATCCTAATGAATTGGATCAGCAGGCTCCTCTAGATCTCCATATGCAGCACTCATCCGAATGTCCTATAAGTCATACATAAGTTAAATAAATTTAAATTTAAAACTATAGACATGTATGTATATATCTAGATTCTAAATATATTTAAATTAATTTATTAAATCCAATTTCTTACCTGCTGTAATGTACATCCAAGGTCAGACAACTCAGAAGAGTGTAAGGACATCGCATCAAGATCAACGTCCTCACCCATAAGCAAATTAGAGAAGATTCCACTATGGAATCGTGAGGTTGTAGCCTATGTCTATTGTGTAGGAGCCTGTGTATGCTGTAGAGGTGGTGTAAGATCATCCACACTCTGTCTAGATGTACCTACCTCTGTATCTAAGCCCTGTCCTCGACTGTTGCCTGTAGAAGATCTAGAACGACATTGTCCTCCTCCAATGAAAGGAGGCATATCACATGGCTCAATCCCATGCAATGTAGAAATCCTCTGGTAAGTGGCTAGGAGATTAGTCACTAACATAGATCTAATCTCGCGCATGCGATCCTTGGGTAGTCATCCTATCTCATCTGGAGTAGGAAGATCAAATCTGATGAACAGGTCATAAAATGCACTAGAAGGTGATACACTTGCACTCATTCGTGATCGAAGCATGTACCTAACCAAATGATCAGATGACAACTCCTTGACCTGAGTGGTGATGGTGGCAATGCTAGAATAGATATCTAAACGTGTGTCCTCAACTGCAGCTTGCCCAGCTTAGTGTAGGTCTCCAAACCTTTTGGAAGAACCAAAAGGTTTTGACCCACCAATGCCCTCTTACTAGGGAGCTATGGTATATTGGGTCATCTGCACTTATCCTGATATCTCCCGTGACCCTGTCCAGCATGTGGTGGTAAATAAATGTAGTCACATCATAGACCAAATGAAACTCTGCAAACAATTGTTTGTAGAAATAAAGTGGCACCTCATCCTTTTGGGGCCACATGTGATGAGCTGCAATCCATCTAGGGTATATGAAAGGGGCCACAAACTCATTAGTACATCTAGTGACCCTATATGCTCGAACCACCCTCATATTACTGTAATGGGTGTCAAAACATGTTCTTAACCTGAGTGACTAAAACATCTGCATTAACAATACTCCAACCCACTGTCCCTTTGACAGTGGTAGAGAGGCATAAATAAAAACTATCAATGGCTGCATCATCATATGGATTGAGTGATTCAACCTTATGAATCATACTCATCAACTCACTCTGTATAGATATCAATTTCTCCCTATTAACAAGGAGAGTAGTACTGTTATGCAGTGTCCGCTCTAATGCAATCAGAGAGGCCTGCATACTAGAGATAATCTCATCTCTATGACTAAACTCTTCTCTGTGGAGTCTGGGTACCACCATGCTACTCTGACTGAGTTTGTGACCCCTCACTATTACAGACACTATGATCCGAACCACTAGAAGCCATGAACGTATATATCTAGATAGAGATCTGGATAGTATAAATGCTCGTTGCAAGTAAGCATATACATATATATACATGTACACATTCATTAGAAAATCAATTGATTATATATAAATTAAAAAAAGATAACTTTCAAAAAGATCTAATTAAATACATACATGTATGTATACTTTACTTTAAAAACATGAAAACAAATTTAAAACCTCATTTAACACATGTATGGAAACAATCAATCATGGTAAACTTAGAAAGTTAATGCATGCACATGCATATTTACTTAAAATTGAATGTGCATAAATTTACACCTACATACATATTTAAAAGCACATGTATGAAAAAATGAATTTTAATATCTAGATTAAATTTAAAAAATCTACCTCAAGATTAATGTGACAATAATTTCAATGCTCAAAAAATTTTACATTCAAAAAGAAGCATGTAAACTTATAAATGAACAAAATCAAGTACCAAATTTTAATGAAACCTAGAAATATAATCTAGATAGTACTAATCAACAAGGAGCCTAAAAATTATAGATGTCTTCAATTGGTGTATTTACATTTACATGTCTTAAGAGGTATATTAAATTGATGTATTTATGTTGACATGTCTTAAGAGGATGTATTAAATTGATGTATTTAGGTTCACGCATCTTAAGGGGATGTTAGGGGTGGTGAACGAGCTATTTATAACTTGACTTAGACGAGTAATTAGAGAGGTTTAGAGTGAGAATTGACACTTAAATATATTTAGGATTACATGTATGTAGTAAATATTTTTATGATATGTTATAGATGTGTTACTTTGAACTGATGATAGAAAAATTTACATTTGCATGTCTTAAGGGGATGTTAGGGGTGGTGAATGAGCTATTTATAACTTGACTTAGATGAGTAATTGGAGAGGTTTAGAGTGAGAATTGACACTTAACAATAACTTGAGAAAAGGTTACCTCAAACCCCTAATTAAATTTAAATTTGAAGCTTAACTAGCTTATTTCTTATTTATATAAATTAATAGCTATATATTAAATATTTTTTCTAAATTAACCTATATATCTATCTAATGATGTAATAAATCCAACAAAATTGGGGTCACATTTAGAATTCTCTAATGTAGAGAAGTGCTATGAAAAGGGGCAAAGTGATTGAAAGAATGACTCAATTGGATAACAATCCTCTTTGAGGTTAGATGATCTAGTTATACAACCAATAAATTTTAGATCATAGATTATGAAATGAACTTGAAGTGATATTCTCTTCTTCTATGAGCTTGGATGATAAGTAGACATCTTCACAAAAAATAGCTTATAGATGATTAAATGAGCTTGGGTGTGATATTATATTCTTCTATGAATTGTACATGATAGATATATATTAAATTAATGTATTGAGCCCGAATGTATTATATTCTTCATTTACATGTCTTGAGCCCGGATGTATTAAATTAATGTATTTGCATTTACATGTGTCTTAAGGGGATGTATTAAATTTATATATTTAGGTTTACATGTATGTAGTAAATGATAGAAAAAAATTTATGATATGTTATAGATGTGTTACTTTGTTGATGATAGAAAAATTTACATTTGCATGTCTTAAGGGGATGTATTGAATTGATGTATATTTATATTTACATGTCTTAAGGGGATGTATTAAATTGATGTATTTATGATGTTCAATGTCTTACTTGGGCATGTAATAAATATGTTCATGTAATATGCTATATATGTGTTGCTTTGTTGATGATAGAAAATTTTTCATTTAATCAATTAGAGAAGATTAAATTTCTGAAATGAGCTTAAGGGGATGTATTGTTTACATTTTTATGACTTAAAAGGGGATGTATTAAATTTCACATAAAGTATTTTGAATTTATTGAATAATTGAACATATTGATATTTAAACATGTGAAACATCATAAATGCATGTAAACCATCTAAGCAAACACCATATCTATAAATATATATCACTAAAACACATGGAAATATCACTTAAACACATGGAAAATATCACTAAAACATTAGAGCATACATATATATGCATTTACCCATTTAAAACACTACTAATTTATGTATTAATTACACATGTCAAACATCATAAACACATGTGTTTCTTGATAGATCTTAATAAACACATGTAAAACATCAAACTTTAAGCATCATATACATGTAAATAAAAAAATGTAAAATATATCTAGGTAAAACACATGTAAATTTAAGCATCTAATCAAATATAAAAAACATATAAAAAAGCATGTATCTAAATGCCAAACATAAACACATAAATCATCTCTGTCTACGTCCATCTAGTATATAAATTTGTATGTCAAATCATAAACACAAATGTGAAACATATAATAATCAAATGTATCTAGGTCTAGTAGCATTATAAATGCTTGACATCCTAAGCTAGGTCATCATGATACATAAAAACTAAGCAACCCTCTGAGTTTCCCGTAACATATGCATGATGCAACTGACCAATGGTCCTAGATTAACAATGGTCCTAGATTCTAGGTCAGTGATAAGATAGTCTTTAAATTGTCCTATTAAGGTCAGTAAGAGTCTATTCGGTCTAGGTTATGTTGTACAATTAGTAAGTATTAGGTCACCTGTATTGGGTCATATTGGGTCCTAAAGGTGAACTATTAGGTTAGGCTATTAAAAGTTAAATTATAGGGTGGACTATGTTGTACAATTAGTAAGTATTAGGTCAGGTATTCGGTCTTAAGGGTCAAGTACATAATTGTAAGTATCAAGTCTTGGGTATTAGGTCAAGTATTAGGTCTTATTTAAATAAGAATGCTAATTAACAAAAATACTTAAATAACAATGCTAAGTAAAAAGAATAGATTTTTTTTGCATATATAACTATTAAAAATCAATTAAAAAAACACAAACAAATTGAAAAAATAAAAATAAAAAAAACCTACCTTGAACTTGGCCAAGTCTGCACTGTAGTCTTCTCCCGCTAAGCTTAGCTCCTCATTTTCCAAACGAGGAGCTTAGGCCCAATTTTGGATATATATTAACTTTTGTAGACTTAGCTAAGTCTGTCCTACCATGTAGGCACCATTCGGTGCCGTGTGGTACCTACGTGTGCTCGGCTGAGAGGACTCGGCCAAGTCCTACTCGCCGAGAGTAGGAAAATTTTGGCTCCACGTTAGCTGAAAGGGTGACAGCCAATTGTGCTTTTACCCTGAGGCCGACTTGTGCATTTAATTGTGGTCATAGAGTTAATGTTGGTATCGATCATCGGGAAGCATGTGGACCTAGATCTCGTCATTCCTTTTGCTAATGGTGGATCTGAAGACCGACTTGTTTGGTAGCCTCTTGTATATATGTAGTTGTTGATTTTAGTTTTAGACAGTAGTTAGGAGTTAGATGGTATTTTGGTATCAGAATAGGAGTTAAAGATAGTTTTTGAATCCTTGCATGTTGGAGGATTGTTTTAATTGAATTTTATGTATATGGCCCTAACCAAGAGGGTTGTACAACCTGACATGTATGAAGTGATTCATGAATAATATATGATAAGTTTTGCACTCTCTCTCTCTCTCTCTCTCTCTCTCTCTCTCTCTCTCTCTCTCTCTCTCTCTCTCATTGTGTAATCTCTTCCTTGTGTGATCTCTATAAGAAGGATAGGTTTGGGGTGTGCCTTTTTCCCTCTCTCCTGCCTACCTTGTGTTAGGTGGTATCAGAGAAAATGTTGAGATATGGATCTAGATTTGTGAATCTAGGTTTGAGGGTTCCTTGTTGTTAAACCCTAGTTGATATTTGTTGTGGGGTAGAAGATTGTGATCTGGCCTACAATTTCAGAGCATTTCAAGATGGTTTATGGAAGGCAAGATGTAGATCTAGGATTGGAAGACATGTTGAGACAACTTGCTGCTAGGGTTAGAAGTTGTTGAAATAGCCCAACAAAGAGGAAGACATGTTGAAGATGTTAGTGATGAATAAATTGAAGAAGAAAATGATAAGGTAGAACCTGCACCTATGATGGATCATGGCGAGGAAATATTGTTAAAGGCTTTGACAAATCTGAAGTCTTCACCACATTTTAATCCTCCTACGTATAGTGGAAAGTTAGACTCAGATGAGTTGATGGATTGGATCATTGAGATAGAGAAGTATTTTGAGTATGAAAATATCCTTGAGGAAAAGAAGGTGAAGATTGAAAGCACAAAGTTGAAGAGTCATGCATCCTTGTGGTGGGAGCATTTTCAATTGGATAGAAAGAGGAAAAGCAAAGACAAAATCAAGGTATGGAATAAAATGGTAAATAAGTTGAAAGGCAGTTCTTACCTTTTGATTATCAAATTAACCTAGTTAACAGAATGAAAAGTTTGAGGCAGAAAGATAAGCTTGGTAAAAGATTATATTAAGTAGTTATATAGATCAGATATTAGATATAGACATGTTGAAGATGAAGTGGAAAGAATTTCTTGGTACCTGAATGGGTTAAGAGTTTCTATCAAGAAGAAGAAATTAGTCTGGTTAAGTTGGAAAGTATTGAAGAATCTTATCAGTTTACCTTGAAAGTCGAGGAGAAATTGAACAAAAGACATGAGAAAAGAAAAAGAGGAAGAGGTGGTAAATTCCCTAGAGGAAGAGGTGGATCTTATGGTGAGAAAAATATATCGAATCAAGAAAAAACAAATCTCAATAAAGGCAAGACCGAGTGGAAAGGTGAAAGTTAAGTTAGAGGAAGAGGCAATAACTACTGAGGTGGTTATAGCAGAGGTGGATTCTGAGGAACTTGTTATAATTATCGAGAGGAAGGATATAGGTCATTTGAGTGTACACATGAAAGTAAGAAGGTCGGTAGTAGTAGAAATGCTTTGGTGCAAGAATATTCACTGAATGAAACTGAGAAAGAAAAGAACATGATGGTTAGGAGAGAAATTTGGAGTGAGAGTAATAAGGAAGATCTGGTAAGGAAAAGTTTGTTCAAGACTAGATGTAGAGTCTCTGATGAAGTATGGAAAGTAATCATTAATAGTGGAAGCTCAAGGAATTTAGAATTTGAAGAAATGGTTACGAAGTTATAGTTGGAAAGGTTGAAACAACTGAAGCCCTATCATATTTCATCGATCAAGGATGAGCATACACTATTGGTAAGTGAACAATGTTATGTGAATTTGAAAATTGGAAAATACTATGATAAGGTGTTATATGATATCATGCCTATGGATTGTTGTCATATTTTTTTGGGTAGGACCTTGACAATATGATAGACATGCTATATATGATGGAGATTGCATAAATATACTATTTGGGCTTATGGGAGAAAGAAAATCATGTTGTCTTGATTTGAAGAACCTATTAGTAGTGTTTTTACATCTATGAAAGTTTTCTTGATGGAAGGAAGAAAGTTTGTTAAGGATTTGAAGAAGAATGATGTATGTTTTGTTGTGATTCCTAGCAAACTGAGTGGAAAAATAGTGGATAGCATACATGAAGAGATTGATAAGATACTCATCGAGTATAAGGAGATCATTTTTTATAATGTACCTGATGGTTTGCCACCAAAGAGAAGCATTGATCATCGTATGGATCTTATCATTGAGCTAGTTTACTAAATAAGGCACCACATCGGTTGACACCTACCGAGAATCAGGAATTGAACTGACAGATCCAAGAATTCTCACAAAAAAAGGTTTGATATAAGAAATGATGAATGTGTATGGATTCCAGAGAAATCAAGAAGATAATAGTGAAAAATAGGTTTCCTATACCAAGAATAGATGACATAATAGATAGTTTGACTGGACAAAAGTATTTTAGCAAAATTGATTTGAAAAGTGGATATTGTGAAATAAGAATTAGTGAAGGTGATGAGTGGAAGACTTCTTTTAAGACAAGAGAAGGTTTGTATGAGTGGTTGGTTATGCCTTTTGGTTTAACTAATGCATCGAGTACTTTTATGAGATTGATGAATGGAGTTTTGAAGAAATTTTTGGGTAAATTTGTGATTGTATATGTAGATGATATTCTGATATTCAATAAGACTAGAGAAGAAAAAAAAAAATGTTAGAAAAGTATTGCAGAGATTGAAAAAAGAAAAGTTGTTGATTAATCTAAAAAAGTGTTCCTTCATGAAAGAGGAGATTGTGTATTTGGGATTTGTGATTTCAGCTGATGGTTTAAAAATGGATCATGAAAAGGTTTAAATGATTCTAAATTGGCCTACACCTAAAAATTCTAGTGGGGTAATATCATTTAATGGTTTACCAAGTTTTTACCAAAATTTCATTAGGAATTTCAGTTGAATCTGTAATGCTATGACTCAAACTATGAGAGGAGATAAAAGAGAATTCAAGTGGACACATGGAGATCATAAAAGTTTTGAGACTTTGAAACATAAAGGTCATTGAATTACTTGTGTCATCATTGCCTAATTTCAATAAGGTATTTCAAGTTGAATGTGATGTAAGTGGTAGTGTAATAGGAGCTATTTTGAGTCAAGAAGGTAATCCTAGTGCTTTCTTTAGTGAGAAGTTGAATGACGCAAAAAGGAAATATTCTATGTATGATCAAGAATTATATGCTATTGTTTGAGCCCTAAAGAAATGGAGACATTATTTGATACCGAGTGAATTTGTGTTGTATACTAATCATAAGGATTTACAATATTTGGGTAGTCAGAATAAGTTGAATTAGAGACATATGAAATGGGTTGAATATTTGTAGAGTTATACATTTGTGATAAAACATAAGAGTGGATTCACTATCTGAGTTGCTGATGCACTGAGTAGAAAAAGATCTCTGATGACCAAGATGAGAATTAAAGTTCTTGGTTTTGATGACATGAAATATTTGTATGAAACTGATCCCTATTTTTACAAGTCATGGAGAAAGTGCAGAGCACCTATTCAAGAGCAACCAAGTACTAAATGGGAAGCATATTTCATTCAAGAAGCTATGTTGTTTAAAGGTATTCAGCTATGTATACCGAGAGGATCAATGAGAACTAATTTGATAAAGGAAAAACATAGTGGTGGTTTGGCTAGACATTTGGGTATGACAAAAGACATTGAATTTTCTTAAGGAGAAATACTTTTGGCTGCAGTTATATAAGGATGTTAAAAAATTTGTCAAAATTTGTGGAGTTTGTCAAGTTCCAAAGGGAGTAAGTCAGAATACTAGATTGTATACACCAATTTTTGTTCTTGAGAAACCTTGGATTGATATCTATATGGATTTTATTCTTGGCTTACCGAAGAAAGTGGTAGGTAATGATTCTATATTTGTTGTTGTGGATAGATTTTCTAACATGGCACATTTTATACCTTGAAGAAAGACATCAAATGTAGTGCATGTAGTAGATATTTTCTTTAAAGAAATTGTCACATTGCATTGATTACCAAGGATGACCGAGACAGTAAATTTGTTGGATAGTTTTGGAAGACTCTTTGGAAAAAGTTGGGTACCCAGTTGAGGTATAGTTCTACATTTCACCCATAGACTGATGGACAGACAAAGGTTGTGAATAGAAGTTTGGGTAATCTTTTGAGATGCCTAGTTGGAGATAAATTGAGTAATTGGGATTCTATGTTGGCACAAACAAGGTTTTCATACAATAATATAGTGAATAGGAGTACTGGAAAAACACCTTTTGAGGTTGTTAAAGGCATACAATTGAAAGGCATATTAGATTTGAAAGATATTACTAGTGAAGAGAAGAGAAGTGATGAAGGAGAAGAGTTTGTTGAGTTCATGAAAATATTACATGAAGAAGTAAAACATAAATTGGAAAATAGTAATCATAAATACAAAGACAAAGTAGATAGATCAAGAAGAAATAAGAATTTTGCAGTTGGGGATGAAGTAATGGTACACTTGAAGAAAGGAAGATTTCCTGTTGGAACATATGGGAAGCTAAAAATGAAGAATTACGGTCCTTGCAGAATATTGAGAAGATTAAAGTGAGGGATAGGATAAATATTATAGTTGAGGTTAGGGTTTGTTTCATGATTAGGGATAGCATTAGGTTTTGGGTTGACGATATAGTAAATATTAAAGATGTAGAGAAAACATAATTAAACATAACAAAGAAGATAAACACAATTGACAGCATATTTATCATGGTTCGACAATATGCCTACGTCCACACTTGAAGTAGGGAATCGGTTATACTAACTAGTCTACGGTATAATATAGTACAATGTTTCCCATTACAGGCATTCTCACATATGGCTACACCATAATGATTTATAGATAGAGCTCTTCAGATGGGAAGAGGTGGGAGAAAATGAACGGTCATGTGACCGTTGGGCTTCATATCCCAACACTGTAACATCGATTCACCCCCAGTAGTAATAGATTTGACATAACACAAAGCTCTCTACATATCATTCTATGAACTTATTATTCCTATCATTACATATTATTACAAAAATCAATTACATCTAGATGTATAACTAATTAGTACAAGGATAAGATAATAATATTAAAAATTGCTTTAAAAAAGCCTAATTTCAAATTATATATAACTTTATTAAAAAAATTAAAATTCACACACAATTAAACATATATATTAATAGAATGATCTAAAATCATATATATATATATATATATATATATATATATATATATATATATATATATATATATATATATATATATATATATATATATATATATATATATATATATATATATATATATATATATATATATATATATATATATATATATATATATATATATATATATATATATATATAGTCAATCGATATATAATTCAAAAAAAAAATCATATATAGAATAGTATAATTATTAAAATACATACATGCTAAAACTTAAGTTTTTTAATTGAAATAAGAAAATAAGATATAAAGAACAACATCTAACTTTACTAGCTTAATTGATTATATACATGAATTTTTTTTCTAAATAATTATTTTAATTTCATAAAATACAAGAACATTAATCATACTCAAAACATATAAATTTGTTAACATTCAAAAAATCTTTCATCTTAACAAAAAAAATCTTCTTAAATTCTTTGAAAAATTTACATTAAAGAGATTATTTTTCATAATTAACTACATTAAAGATTATTTTTAATACTTCATTTATAAAAATTTGAAAAATTATTAAAATGTCTAAATTGATGAGGCATTAGCCAAATAACTAAGACAATATATCAAAAGACAAATAATAATATTTGTTCTCTCCAAACATTTTGTTTAAAATTTTAATGTTAAAATAATGAAAATAGAACTATTTGTATAGATAATTTTTAACTACACATTAATATTTTTAACAAGAGCTCTTTTTAGAACTCTTTATTGAAAGAACATCTCTCCAAACTTGAGTTTATACACTGGCCCCTCTATAGATCCTCCTCTTCATAGTTGCCCTCTAGTTTTATAAGTAGAAATTATTTAACAAAACAAGCAACTTATAGTGCAAGGATAAGATAACTATATTAAAAAAAAAAATTTAAAAGGAGTCTAATTTCAAACCATTTATGATTTTATTAAAAAAAATTAAATAAATAAAACATTTATAATTACTTTAATTTCACAAAATACAAGAACATAAAACATACTCAAAACATATAAATATGTTAAGATCTTTAATCAAACTCTCTTTCATCTTAAATTTTTTTTTTAAAAAAAAACTTCTTAAATTATTTTTTAGTATTTCATTTATAAAAGTTTGAAAATGAATTAAAATCCATAAATTAAAAGAAGCATTAACAAAAAAAACTAAAACTAAGACAATATATCACAAAGAAAGTAATATTATTTGCTCTCTACCCTTGTTTTAATATTACTATTAAAATAAAAAAGGACAGCATAAAATAAGATAATAACATATTTTTACATTTTAATAACTGAGAGAAGCACAAGGAACCCTTATAAAATATACTTTTATTTCAATTAATACAACCATTTTAAATGATAATTTCTACTACAAATAATATTTTGAAGGAACATTTAATAGGTTTCATTGGTTCAAAAACAAGTTACATACAAAATAATAATGGTGGACACAGATAACTAAATATGAACCCAAAAAGCCTAGAAAAATGTCATCTCAGAAAATCTTAAAGACATGGACACAAAGTTAATGGCATTGTTAGACAGTTCCTCATATTGAACATAAACCGGTAAACTTCTGGCTATACATTCAGCTCTATATCTATAGAAATTATATGCCTCAGACGGCACTCTCTTTCCACAATTTCTCCAATATAATTGCCCCCGCAACATATCACTGTAGCAGGAAATGAGTATGGCAATATAATTGTATTATGTTCCATTCTCCACTGCAAGTCAAGCTCATCAAACTCATTGAAAATCAAGGCATCTGTATATGCTGGGAGATCAACTGGTTTACTTTTACGAACCATTATTATTCTGCCCTTGTACATAACAATTCCCAAGCTCTGGTGCTTTATACCTTGCCTCCGCAAAGTGTAAAGCAACCCGTCTTCATTCAAATCATAAGCACCCACATCTGCCCCATTTTTAGAAAAGAAGTAGATTTTTTTGGTTCAGCACAAAAAAGCTTGGAAAAGAGTGAATTGTCAGCCTTCCCTTCACTCTTTCAGCCAAGTGAGCATCTCTGTTTTCCCATCTCCATTCTGCAAATCTATAAATCAAGGCAGTAAATTTATCCCTTACCTGAAGATAAAGACATCCCATTATAACAATTATCTGGTAAGTCGTTTCTGTAACACCCCGCCAGGCAACCCAAGAGGACAAGACATAAAACCTCTATAAAATGCAAGTAGTGAATTTTTATTTTATTTTATTTATTTATTTTAACTAGAATAATATTCATCATTACACTTCATATTTCTAAAAGAAAAAAAAATTTTCTACTACTTGAATGTAAGATTTATACAACTTAAGTCCTCCCGGGTTCCCTAACGTCGCTACTAAAGCAACATCATATAAACCATTTACATGCATAAGATATTCACGGAATCATGAGCTTAAAAGATCTACATTCATTTTAATGCACCAAGTTAAATGTCCCTAACTTATTTTTTTTTATTAAACATAGGTTAATCATCCAACATCATTATTCCTTTTATCAACTCATTCCATAAATTCATATTGATTTCATCTACATCTACTATCCTTTATATCACTTTTCTCTAATAATTTAGGTAAGAGATTAATATTCATTAAGGTAGGCATCATCCTAGGTACTTCATTAACATGAACCAAGTATTAACATTAAAATCAAATTACTATTGTATTGCATTATTTCATAACCATTCATTGTTAAAAATTCCAATCACTAATCTATCATTTCTCAATAATCTCTTTGAATTCTTTCATCAAGAGAGAATATATTATTTTTGTGATACATCATTATATATAACTATATTTAAGATTATTTCCTTTACACATGGACAACATAAGAGGATAGGATAAATAACATAAACACTTTCTTTTAATGCTAGTAACATGTCAAATATTCCACATTCTTTTCCCTTTCTTTTACCTAGAACTACCCATTCCCTTATGCATTGCTTTGAATTGAGATTGCATCAATACTACAAGACTCCTTTTAGGAGATTAAAAAATTACATGAATACAAATACATAAGTACATCTTAACATATTAAAATATCCAATAAGAAATCTTCAACTACAGATCTGGAAAGGAATATGTGCTAGGATCATCCAAAGAATCACGATCAATACCTCGATATAAATATTAACCACCCAACCACGTGGAACCAATAGGCCCACTCTCCCGAGCTAGGAGATAGAACCAAAGGCCCATACAAGAGGTAACAACTAGGAAATTCCTAAGGTCGTGATAAAATTTTCTCAAAGTCACAACACAAAAGAAAAGACAAGAAGACCACAAGGACTACCAGAGGCATGATCAAATTTAGTAGAGACTCTAAGGTACAAGCTAGGTGAGTGTCATCGCATAGCCCTCACCCCTTGGCTTGTCTTGGTACTAGCCACTCTTGGCCCCGGCCCCCAAGTAGGCACATGCGGAACCGAATGCCTCTCGTACAGACAAGGTCATCTAGTCGTACCTACGCATAGGTACCTTCTCCCACTCCCATCCTTAGTATTTACTAGCACTAAAGGCATGGGCGAGGCACAATTAATCTTGATTAGTGTGTAATTTCCCATTCCAATAATCTCCCATTCCCAATTCATTTATTTAGGTTATCACTTGATTAAATAACTCATAGTAGGTTATCCTAATACTAGCCACTTAGGGCCCCGGCCCCTCACTATGAGCCACTCACCTAGTGTACTTAGGTTCCCTAACATACATATAAAAATCATAAGAACATAATAGATCCATCATCAAGAAATCATATCAATTCCATAACAACATTTGATTGAGTTTAGGAAAACATATGTTGTCCCTAGTCCACTTGACAACCCTAAACCTAATATGGCATACAGAATGTTCCAAACATATAAGAAGACATCCAGGTGATATTATAAATATATTCAGAGTATACATAGATCCAATTAACCAAAAAAAACATTCTAATAGTCTCTGGTGATCATACGAAACCTTAAAACTTAATGATGTTCTTAAACTGAATTATTTCAAGCAAGGATTAAATGCAAAGAATAGTCATCATAGAACAGTCATCCATATCTTCCACAAAAAAAATAATAAAGGAAATCGCTTCGGTGGAGATTTAGCTAACATAATTATGGACTCTCAATTTTAGTTTTAGGAAGATCCAACGGTGGGAAAGAAAGTTATGACTTCTGGTTTAAAACAGAAAATTCTGGTTAGGGTTCAGACCTGCCTTCACTAAAACGGTTGTAATTTTCACAAAATATAATAAAAATTCTCCAAACCAATTGGAAATGAAAGATAAGAGTTAGGAGAATATTTTATATCAAATTTAAATTTTTATATAATCATATCAGCCTGTAGCATATGAATACATTTGACAGAAATTTGGAATCGAGAATGGACAGGCATACTCTGCCAAAATGTCAAAAATAAAGCATTAATTCGACCCTAAAAATAAAATCAGAGAGATACCCATTTGAGATCTGTGAATTTTACTTTCATAAAATCAATTTAGTAAAACCCTAGATGCAATTTAAATTATTATAATAATAGATCTCCAAAAATGGGTTGCTAAAAACCCTAGGAAAACACATGCCAATTCTTACAAAGAAAAACTCAAAACTTTAAAATAACCATAGAAATTAAAAGTACAGATATAATAAATAATTATAATATATAAATAGATCTATAATCTATCAGAGGCATAAAGTAACTAACATATTCAATCCATACCTCATGTCCTACGAAGGTTGAATCGAAGAAGGAAGGAAACAAAAGAGAAGACAAATCCAAACTTGAGATGCATCCTTCAAACCCTATACACTTTCAGAAATCTCCATGAAAGAAAGAAATAATTCCACAGCAAAGAATCCCTCTCTCAACTATTGAAATTCTCACAAAAATGTCTCTCTCCCAAAAGCAAAGATAACCAAAAATTCTTAAAGACATATGCTTACAAAATCTCCCTCACATCTCCAAGTTTTCTCTCCAAAATCACCATGAAAATTAAGGCCATCCTCTCCTCAATGCTTCAGCCCCAAAATCTCCCTTCTTCAAATGAGAAAGTAGTGCATATAAATAGATTTCCAAAGGTTGAGAGGAAAAGTAACCAACTCCCAACTAACTCTTAACTAAAGGGTATTATAAAATAACTTAATATCATACAACTATATTACTCAAATATACAATAAAAGATTATTTGTATTCATTCATACACATATGTAATATTATCTTAACATATATGCATATGCCATCATTAATTACATCAATATCTATATATATAACCTATCCTCATTATTAATAATTAACAATTGAGAATAATATACCTCGCATTATTTAATATTTAATTATTAATAATATTATACTTTACATTAATCCCAAAATATACACCATCAACAATATCTACAATAATTAACATATAATCACATATAAATTATATATATATAAATACATATATGTGTGCACCCATATATATATTTTCATATATATATATATATATATATATATATATATATATATATATATATATATATATATATATATGCCAAATACCAAACACTATAATCTATAAGATTATGAAGTAATAGATCACAATATTATTACCTATTTATAATTACTATAGGATATAACACTGAGGTAAAATAAAATCACATGCCTCAAAATAAATCTAATCATCGAAAGAGGCCATAAAAATCATCTATAAAACATATCGAGAAAACCATAAGATCAAACAAGGTCAACCAAAGTCAACAAGGAAAGTCAAGCCAAACTCCTGAAACACAACATAGAAAGATTAACTAAGAATCATACCAAGAAGGAGAAATAAATAAAATGAGTAAACAAATCATACAACCAAATGAATTCAAGTGGCCACTAGGCACTAACTACAACCATGCCCAACCGGGTGCGTTGGATCTGGGTTTTTGACCCAAAGGTTGACTGACAAAGAAGGAACCCTAATATTCTTAAATTTGAATAATGATAAAGGAAGACTCATGTAGGGGCCTTAGTACTATCTCCATAACAACAACCATCGAGGATTTGAGGGCATGCTCAGACCTGTGAAGCCAGGTGAAGTCGATGCCCGGTACTTGCAAGCCTGCATCACAAAGAAGAAATACATATGCACGGATATACTTGCAGACAGATGACCAGGATCGATACGTCGTGTGGACCTCAGCTATGTGAGTAACTACGACTTCGTCCTGAATCATGAAAACACGTCATGTATATATATACACTCAAAGCATGTAGCATCATCATAACGAAGGTTAAAATCTCAAGCATTGTGTTAGTCTCTTATCAATACTAATAATAAATCAACATAATCAAATCATCAAGTGAGATACAAGATTCATCCAAAGTAACCTTAATAGAAGAAAACATAAATAACCACTTATATATATCTATCAAGTACATATCATATAACATCCTAACTATGTTCATAAAGGTCTTGTAGGTACTCAATACATACATGGAGATAAATACATACCAAAATGATACCTTTAGATAGTATGTCTGATATTAGAATCATTGAGTACTAGCTTATGAAATTATTATAAACAACTATAGGAATAGATCAAACAAGTATCATGTACAACTTAAGCTGTAAGAAAACATCGAAGGATCTTAATTCTTTCAAAAACACAAAACTTATATTAGCGTTAGAGGGGTATTACAGTTTCCTTTGAATCAAACATGAGATGGATACCCAGATCATCATCGCGTCATCTTCCGGACAACGGGATTCCATAGTCAATTGATTGAGCGCTCGAAGGGTTCCATTTCTCGTACAACCATTAGCGAAGAGGCTCCCATCTCCAGCTCTGAGAATCCATTGGGAGTCGCTGCATCTCCACTCTTCATTGAATATCTTATTGAACCGTAGCCTCCTCTTCTCAGTGAGATTGTGTAGAAAGCTAGAGTAGTTTATAGAAGAGATCAAAAGATCAGAGGAGGATAGAAGTTGTTTGAGGTTGTCAAAATACAAATCAAGTTGTCAGGGAGAACGATAGAAATTGTTTGAGGTACTAATCAAGTTGTCAGGGAGTAAATAAATAATATGGTTGAATGCAGCAGTATTTTGTATTTCTGGAAGCAGTTATTGAGGCCAGAAGAGCTCTTTGGGATGCCCCAGCACCTGCAATGTGACTCCCTGGGAGGTGTTGAAAAGAAAGTGTTTAACACCTGAACTATAGATCAAAAGGAATAATTTATTATAGATATATTTAAAAATTTAAAAAAAAACTCTGAGTCCTAGAAGCTAAAAAGTATCCAAATTGCTAAACCTCAAACCCTAATACTCTGTAGATCAACACAAGCATTTATAAATAATGGCAAATCCATCCTATATTTTATGATTGTAGAGTTTCTTAAGGCTTTGTACAAGATCAATCTACACATTCATAAATAACAACAAATTCATCCTTTTTTTAGGACTGTAGGGTTTCCCAGGGCTTAGCCACACGGGTTGCGAATCTGGTAGAAAATGTGTGCAGCGAATGCTCATCCTTGTCTAACGATCCCTCCTGAAAATTAAGTGCACAGCTTTCAAGATCATGATGAAATCGCCCAGATTTGGTCTGAATATTATAATATATACTCTTTCTGTTACTCTTTCTGAGCCTCTTCAAAAAGACCTTCAGTTTCTTTTCCTCGCAGGACTAATTTACAACCACTTCATTTGCGATCGAATAAGACAGATCTCTTCCTCTTCACACAAATCCTTTCAGCTTCTCATCCGAGGATGGAAATTCACAAAATTCATGACAACGCCACCAGAGAAGATTCCTGATAAAAATTTTGTCAACAAACAGAGAATCATTGTCCCAATCCACAATAAATACACCCTTTATTAAGGGTCTTTCATCGTATTCATTCTCGGAAGAAGCTGATTGCTATCATTGTTCTTAACTATTTTATTTACCCTATGTTACTCTGCTTAGTTTCACCAGATAACTCTGCAGACAACCTTCATATTCGATGTTGCAAATCAATCATGGGATCACCATCAAGTTTGTCTTTAGCATTCTTCTTTGAACAAACCAATTTCAACTCGAGCCTGTACAAAGTACAAGCATCACACTCATTCATTTCATATTCATAAATATGTCATTCAAAATGCGTAGGTGATTGGGGATCCATTTAGTAGGATCTCTTAAGTCCACCTGAATCCTTCATTATTTGCTTCCATGACTCATGCCAACTACGGCCACCATAATGAGACAACGATCACTGCTTGGAATTTCCACTTTCAAAGGCCCTCCGAGGTTTATCAGAAAAGAGCCACTCCCAAATTAATTCACCTAGAAGTATGTTTATGTCAAAATGCTCTGAAAAATAAACAATAATACAAATAAAAAATTTAGATATGACATAATACTTTTAAATATGGTAAACCAGAAATATTCAACAATAAACATGCACTGCAAAAATAAACGTAGCCTTTGAATTCCATGGAGACTTTGAGGTCACAACACCTTCACATTCTGGAATGCGAGCTGCTTTGTCAACAGTTCAATTCCTCCAGGTCGCAAAACAAGAGTTGTTCCAGGTGCACCTTCGTTCAAAGCTAGAGTTTGATGGAAATTACGACAATAGTCTTGACATCATTTTGTTTATAGGGTTGGCTTGGGACAATCCCAATGAGTGCACTTGGGACCTAAAACTAATAGCTGAAGTGTTTTATAGCGATAATTCGGATACTTTTTAGCTGCTCCGACTGGTAATCAAAAGGGCCAGAGCTCAGGGTAGACCATCCCAACCGTACTATGGGGTTTCGCAGGTTAGATCCCTAAAACTTGAAGATTTAAGATGCTGAAGTATCAAGGAAAGAAATGAATGAAACAAATTGAAATTGGCAGTTGTGATTAAGGGGAGTATTGGAGATCGTAATCCCAACTACCTAGCTGTACAATTAGTTTATATCCTACATGCATTTAAACAAATCTCAGCATAAGACAAGGAAGATTTTGTCATGGATTCGAAAAGAATTTCTATTAACTCTTCTAATATGCTCACTGTCACATTAGCTGAAGCTCCTCACGTTTAAGTTTTTCCATGATAACATTATTTTATGTTTTCTCTCTTTAGGTTTTTTATACATTTGATGAATCTGTATTTTGCCTTCACTCTTAGGAGTCCAGCTCCGCAGAGCTGTCGGATGATATTTTAAGTTGTTTGTTTGTGTGAGAAAGATTTGGAGCAATATCAATTCAGAAAGAGAAAAGAGTTGAATCAATATCAATTCAAAAAGAGAAAAGAGTTGAACCCTGATAGCAATATCAAAATCATTATAATAGCTTTCTATTTTTTCATCTGCTCCTGTTTTCTTTCCTTCATCTGGTATCAACAGCGACAACTTTGCAGGCCGCTTTACAGGATCTCACAATAGCCACTTCTTCTATGACTTATTTCCATGGGAAGAAAAACCCTCTGTAAATTCCTTTGATCGAGGCATATTCAACCCACAGCTTGAGATATAGCTCTTAAATTCACTCGACTATTCCTACAGCAATCTCTGTAGGAGAACAGCTTCAACACCCATGATCTCTTTATCCTATGGAAGTGGCTATAACTTCTTATATCAGGTTTACACTTGCTAACTCTTATTTTAGTGACAAGTTTGCACAAAGTCTGCGAACTTTGACATTACAACATGATCAACTTTCTACAGCTGAATAAACAATCTGAACAATATTCATCATTTCTTACATCCATGATCACTTCAACTTATTACAACCATGATCTTCTTCTGCTAATACTATGACCTTGTTCTCGACCTAGTTGAAATCTCCATCATCAGGCGTGGCTGATTTTAACTACTTTCCCTTTGCTTCAACTGAAACCCGTGATCTTTTTCTTGACAGCAATAATAACAACTCTCTTCACAGTGAGCATGACATGGCTTTCATACCACATGTAGAAAATAGGAGAGAAGAAATAAAACAAAATAAAAGTTAATATTAATCAAAATGATAAATTACATCAGTTTGAGCTGCCACTCATACAGTAGACACTATTGGAATAAAACTAAGCAGATTCCAACCCATACCTAACAGCTCTTTCACTTAAACACCATTACAACCTTCTGCAGACAAGTCAGATACAAACTCAGCTGCCAGAAGAGAGTAAATACGAATCACGAACCTATTCAATATATAGAAAACCTACCATCACCGAAGGAGAAGGATTATTATACCAAATAACATTTTTTCATCTAACGATAATATGGGTGAAATTGCAAATTTGACATTCGACAGGCTGGAGGAGTACATTGAAAATCAATTGAAATCCGAGAAAGATATCAGTGTTGACTGGAGAATTCAGAGTTAACAGAAGCAGCTGCCAAATATGAAGGATTGTAGATAAGATATGCTAGACATGGTGGTAGTACATTAGAAGACTGACTTGTTTCATCATATCGATCCAACAGCAGCCACATTTGCCTATAAAGGATGCCCCAAATCCCACCTCAAGCTGCTGACATAAAAGAGAAAGACTATTTAATGTTTCTTCTCTCTTTTATAGTTTCAATTTTACTTTTATTTGGTTTTGGAGTTAAGCGTCCACCCGTAGATTGCAAAGACATCTCAAAATATGAACCATCTTCTTTTTCTTTCACACTTTCCCCTCCCTAAATCACGAAAACCTAAATGCCATACTGTCACTCACTGTTTACTTATAAGAATTTCGGTAAATGCTTCTTGGTGTTTAGTATTTGTTTATGGTGAATAAATATTGACTGATGATTTGTTCATTTCTCATTATATTATGTCTGAGAACTTCAGCTGCTATTCCAATTCCTCTCTAACTTGGTGATCATACTTATTGTGGCGCCTTGTATGGTTACTTTCGGTGTATAGAAATTATAATTTTCTGTTTGTAATTTCAGTTTAAGTTTAATCTAATAAAAAAATGTATACTAGAATAATGGAAAATGCATATGGAGTATGGTAAGAGTACAGAAAGAGAATTTCATTAAAATATTATGAAATATATATATATGCAATTTAATAAGAGATTTGTAAATAGATAATTTAAAATTGATATAATATATTTAAAAATATTAAATATTAAAGTCAAAAAATTTATTCTTATTTTGTAGACTTAACTACATACCACTTGAAATATTTTTCTTTATCAATGATTTCATAGTTTAATTTCACAAACTAGAGGAAAATTAAAAATATTCAAATGTATTAGCACAATGGGCGATACTTTGTTGCTTACACAAATAATAATATTTGTTGACTTCAAATAATTTGAGAATTATTTTTTTAATTAATTTTTCTTGATATTTTGCAAATTTATAACTACTCTGTTCAATTACAACATGAGCTGAAACAAAAGTTCATATTGACTAAATCTATAATACCCACTAATTTTTCAAAGAATTACAAACAGAAAAATCTTATTATCTTCTTTTATTTTCTAATTTATTTGATATTATTGTTAATATTGGAAATAGATATCTTAAAAAGCATTTAAAGGTGATGGAGAAATTCGGTCTTCTTTTTTTCGGTCTGCATGCATAATTACCAATCGACAGTGGAGTCAGCGATCTGGGCATGAGGTGGAGGAGAGTCTCTCTCCTCCACGTGGTTTGATCTCTTCCCCTGCTTGTTTCTGCATTTATTTTCTTTTCCGTTCCTTCTTTTAAGTTTGGTTCGCTTGATCTGTGTGAATGTCCTCCTCTGCATTAATGGACACCATCCCCAAAGCCCCTGATATTAATCCTAACCCTTCTCCTGCTGCTAATGATTTTCCATCTGCTTCTGAGGGTGCCGGCTCTACTCAAACCCCGAAGAAATCCTTCGCGGAGACTGTTGCCCCCGCCTCTAATGGCATCTCACCTTTGGCTAGATTTACTAAGGACATTGGAAGTAACGAATCGAAAGAGCAAGGTAAGTCTTCTGTTTCTACCCTGGCTGATGCTTATTTTTCACCAAATGATGAGATGATAAAGGAAATAGCCATGGAAAAGGATGGATTATCAAACACGGCTATTATTTTTTCTTGCATCGATGTCGAAAAATGCCCTCCGCGCAAGTTTTTAGATGATTGGTTTAATAGTCTTTGGAATATCAAATTGGGGTTAAAGATTTCTTTTTGCAGGCAAATACAAAGAGGTCTGTTTATTATTTTCTTTCAAAATCACGAATCCCAGTTGCAAGCCCTAAACTGACATTACTAGTCAGTGGGAAAAAATTCTTTTAGAGCTCTTCCATGGTCGCTGGAGGCTGTTGAGGATGAAATCCTAGCCCTCTCATGCCCTAGATGGCTAATCTTGTGAAGTGTCCCTCCCTTTTTGTGGAAATTTGTGCCTCAGTTGTTGGAGGAATTCGGCAAGATCATTCGTATTGACCAAACCACTAGGCTGGTTCCTAACCTAGATGCGAGGGTCTTAATATCTATTAAACCAGGTATTGATATTCCTCCAAGCTTGAAGGTTAATATAGATGGTTAGTTTTTCGTTTGCCCCATTGAAATTCTAGGGGGTTTAAATGGTTGCTTCCTTTGTAAACGTGAGGGCCATCAAAGAAAAGATTTCCCTATCATTTCTAACAGGAAAAACCCTACTACTACCACTGAGAAGCCCACCTCTGAGAATTCTAACCCTAGCCCTAAACCTAGCACCATCCCCACTTTGGACACCCAATCGGTAAACCCTAGATCATAGACTAATCATAATGCTCCCTTAAAACCCTCTGTCTCCCATCCTTCGAACCCAACCCAGACTCCTCCATCCATTCCTTTCATCTCTCAGCAAATTGTTAACCCTTTCTCTGATGCAAAATTTACTAGCAACTCGACACTAGAGTGCCCTATGTTTGCCTCTAATAATGTTGAAATTAACAAACTGGCTTGCCTTGATGACTTTCAGATTGTTTCACATCGTAAAAACAAAAGAAGGAAAAATGCTCAGCAGTTAGGTCTAGATCAGATTCGACCAAGAAGGGCAAAAAATAATCCTGTTGAAATATTTAAACCCAGTCCTGTTCCTTTACTAGATAATACCCCACATGTTGATTTAGAGAAGCCTGATGATGCTATGGTAGATACTCATTTCTGTCTACCCCCGGACCTAGGATTAGCTCCTTGCACTAATCCTTATGCTCCGATTGTGGATAATACTAAGGATCTTTCTACCAAAAATTCATTCTCTGCTTTAAATGAAATTGAGGACACCTCTATGATAGAGGTGGTGTATGCCAATCCTCTATTTAATTGTAGTCACCCCTCTTCTGGTGTGGATCTTTCCTTGACAGCGGATTGTGAGGGGAACTACGAAGATGAGGATGATCACATGAAAGACCCCCCCTCCAAGAAGAAAGGTAGACCTCTTGGGTCGAAAAACAAAATCAAGATTGGAGACAATGCTGGTCTCCCTACTAGAAATAACAACAGTAGTTCATCATGAAGGTTGTTTCTTGGAATGTGAGAGGCCTTGAGTCTCCTGATCGCAAGTTTATTGTTAAGAATTTTGTTAATATGCATAATAATCTTGATGTTTTGATGTTTCAAGAAATTAAATCTATTGGATTTACCCTTGATGTTGCCCTTGATTGCATTTGGAAAGATTCTTTTAAGATCTTCTCCAGCCATCCCAAAGGAAAAGGAGGAGTTGCCATTCTGATTCATCCGAAATGGGCCAATCGTGTTATCAAGTCTAGTGTTTCTCCCTGTAACAAAGTGGTTTGGATTGTTATTAAAGACACTATTGGTTGTTTTGGTATCTACTCTATATGCTTCCAACGATTATCGTGAATGATCCCAACTTTGGGATTGGATGATCACCCTGCCCAATATACCTTGGATATTTGGGGGAGATTTCAATATGATTGAAACCGATCTTGATAAATCTGGAGGTGCTCCCCTTGAGTGGAAAGGATCAGAAAAAGGCTTTTGGGATAAATTTAAAAGACATTTCAATCTTTTTTATCCTTTTTATGATCAAAATAGTGACGTCTCTACTCTTAGGTTTACTTGGTGCAATTATCAACAAGGAGCCAATCGTGTTTATTCGAGGTTGGATAGATTTTATGCTAACCTTGACTTTTTGTCTTTCTTTTCTTCTTACTCCTCACCTGCTATAGCTATTCACCCTACTACACTTTTTGATCACTCCCCCATATCTACTTCCATCAATTTTAGAAATGCTATCCCTCCTTCTGCCCCCCGTTCCAAGAAATTCATTCTTAACACTTCCCTGCTTGCGGATACTAATGTTATGATTGCTATTAAAATGGTTAGACTCTTTAATCAGAATAATAATAATCTTTCTCATATTGATAGATGGAACACCAATGTCAAGTCTTGGCAGAAGGTCTTTCAGACCTTCGGACAGAAGAACGCCAAAGATTATAGAAAAGTTGAGGGACTCTTATCTGAAAATCTTCTATCTTTGGAAGGCAAACTTCAAACCCAACCTTCTTCTTTGATTATGGCAGAGAAAGTTTCTCTTGCCAGAAACAAACTTAGAAAACATTAGCAAAATAAAACTAAAGGAGCCTACATCAGATCCCAAAACCAATGGCTTCAATTTGGGGATAAAGGGTCAAAATTTTTCTTTAATTACTTGAAGCAGAAGCATGTGAAAGAAAGAGTCGATAGAGTGGTTGTGGAATACAAAGAGCTTCTATCCCTTCTGGATATTACCAATGTTTTTTGTCATTTTTACTCTAACCTCTTTTCTTCTGAGGATTCCTCCACTTCTGTCGATCTCAGGAACCGTTGTATGAGCCTCATTCCTACCAAGGTTTCTGAGGAAGATTTTGTTCAGCTTTAAAATACTGTCTGCCTTCAAGAAATCAATGACGCCATCCGTAAGCTTAAGGATGATAAAACCCTTGGTCCTGACAGGCTTCCTACTGAATTTTACAAGGCCAATATTGACTGGATTGCTAAAGATCTCTATAATGTTTATTCTGAAGCTTTTGTTAATGGATCTTTAGGATCCTCTATTAATATTGGTATTATTAAACTCATCCCCAAGTCTGGTGACAAGGCCCTTATCAAGAACTGGAGACCTATTATGCTGCTAAATGCTTCTTACAAGATTCTTGCTAAGGTCCTTGCCACCAAACTTGAAAAAGTTCTTCCTAAATTTATCTGCCCCACTCAAATAGGTTTCATTAAGGGCAGATACAATTTGGAGAACCTGATTACTAGCTGGGAAACTATGAATTGGGCTAAGATCTCTAATCAAAATAGTGCTATGCTTCTTGTTGATTTCGAAAAGGCCTATGACAGAATTGAGTGGGATTTTATTATTAAAATGCTCAATGCTTTTGGTTTTCCGCCTGCCTTCTATAGCAATGTTAAAATTCTGCTCGCTGATGCTACTGCTATTGTTGAAGTTAATGGTCTTTCTTCTCAGCCCATTACCCTGTCTCGCTCTATTAGACAAGGATGCCCCCTTGCTCCTACTCTCTTTGTCATTGCTTATGATGCTTTGTTCTACCTTCTTCGTGATGATTTGCTCTCTCCTAGAGTCCATGGGATCACTCTCCCTGACAGCTCTGAACTTTTAAATATTCAATTTGCCGATGATACCTCCCTATTTTTGGAACTCTCACAGAATAATATCTACTCTCTTAATCAAAAGTTTGAGATCTTTGGTAAAGCCTCAAGAGCTCATGTTTCTAGTCCTAAGTCCATTATGCTTGGTTGGAAAGATTCTCCTCTGGACTAGTTGAATCAGTTTTCTTACTCCTGGGGTGGTCCTCATAAGATTGTTAGATACCTTGGCATCCCTTTTTCTATTGATCTGTCTCTCAAGGATATGTGGCAATGGGTTAAAAATAAGATCATGAATAAATTGAATAACTGGAATCATAGAGCCCTGTCTCTTGCTGGAAGGGTTCAAGTGTGTCAAAAAATCCTTTCTTCTTACACTATTTACTACTCTTCTACCTAGATGTTTAGTAATTACCAGATCTTTGAAATTCAAAAACTTATTCACAATTTCCTTTGGTCGGATGGTAAAGGAAAAAGAAAAACTCATATGGTGAAATGGAAGTGGTGTCATATGGATAGAAAAATTGGTGGTCTTGGCTTAAAGGATCTGAGATTACAGGGTATCTCCCTGGCCTCCAAGTGGATCTTCCAGGCCCTTGAAGGTAATGAGCCTTGGAAAGTTCTTATTAGAAACAATATTCAGTGTGGTGTTCCTAAATTTGCCAAATCTTGGAAAGGCCTTCCCTTTTGCGATCTAATGGCTGGTCGTTTTGCTGTCTCTATTCAGGGGACCTGGGTCTTTAGATCCATTTGGAAGGCTTGGGAGTTGGTTAGAGGTTACATTGATAATTCTAGCTTTGATTACCATACTACTATTCATGGAGAACGCTCCATATGGTGGAACTTTACTAATGATGGCAAGCCTCTTGCCCTCATTAAAGGCTGCTCTGCTAGATCTTGGAATTCCAAGGGCATTAAATGTATTATGGATATCATGGAGCATAATACCCTTATTACTTGGAACAATCTGTCCAGAATGTATGATCTCCCTCATTCTCAATCAGAACCTACAATTTAATTAAAAAAGCTTGTGCTAGTTTAAATCTGCCTAGAAATATTGATGTGGACTCTCATCGATATCTTTCCTTTAGATGGAGAGATGGCTCCTTGCTTACTAAAGTTAAAGCTAAAGATGTCTATAAGTTTCTTAACCATGACACTAAAGTTACTGATCATATTAATAACATCTGGTATTGTAATCTCAACTCTACTGAATGGGAAAAGTCCTTTGACATGCTCTGGAAGTCTCCTCTTCCTCCTAAAATTAAATGTTTCAAATGGAAACTTCTTCTTGACAAACTTCCTATTAGAAATCATGTTACTTGCTTTGATATCTGTTCTTTATGCAGAGTTCCTGAAACTATGAGGCATATCTTTTTTGATTGTGTTTTTGCTAAAGAAATCTGGTTAATGTTCGGAATTTATATAACTAAAAATGTGTATACTTTTGAAATTGCTATTGGTGCTATACAAGGATTGAGAAAAGATGCTAACCTTTTTTGGCACATTCTTTCATCTCTCATTCTTTGGTTTATTTGGAAATTTAGAAATGAAGCCAAATTTCAAGGCAGTGATAGAAGTCTTACTGGGTTTTATAGAAAGCTCACCAAATTTAAGATTGTGTCACAGGTCTGTTGCATTATGTACCTTAAACGTGATAAGCTCTTGAGATTTCTTAAAGATGGTCACGCATCTATGTTCTTATATGAAATGAAGCATGGTTATGAATGGGCCACCATCATAGAGGACAAGAACACCTTTGATAAAGTTCTAGATAAACTGATTGAAGATATTAAGAAGAATAATGCTACTCCTTCCTCTGAAAAGTTGGACATGTATGCACAGATTCTAGAAAGAAAGAAGGTCGTTTGGATGGAAGGGCCTCAGGGGTGGACAACCTGGCTAGAGAACCAGGATGATATTCTCTCTTAATTACTTTTGTGGGGGATCTTTTTTTGTTCTCTTGCTCATTACACTATGTAATCTCTAACTCTCTGTCTTGTTCTCTTGGGCCTGCTGCTTGCCCTTGAGACTCAGATGTTTTTTGTATTTTCTTGAACTCTTGATCTTTAATATAAAAAAAAATATTGGAAATAACACATAAAATAAAACTACTAATATATACTCTATATTTAAATATGCTGAGATGTATCGAGGCATTAATTTTTTCAACTTAATTTTTTTTTAAGGTGACTGATAAAAAATTAAATGCACCCAAAGCATATTGAATAAATTAATAAATAATTATATAATATTTATTTTTTAAAATAGAATTTAATATAATATTATTATAATATAATTACTTTTTCCAACCTTAATTATATTACGATTAGTAATCCTAAGATATATTTAGGTTATGGTTAGGGTTAGAGTTTAGGTGGTAGTTATGGTTATGGTTCAAGTTAAGATTATAGTTAGGGTTGGATTTAGTGCTACAGTTTATATTATGTTTACGGTTAGGGTCGAGATTAATGTTTGGATTAGATTTTAGTTAGGGTTAAGATTAAAGTGAGGGTTAGGATAAATATTACAGTTTAGGTTAGAGTTTGTTTCATGATTAGGGATAGCATTAAGTTTTGGGTTGACGATATAGTTAGATTTAGGGTCATTCTTAGGTTAGATATATAGTTATAGTTAGGGAAAAGGTTAGGGTTTAGGGTATGGTAAAAATTAAAGTGAGAATTAGGAGTACGATTTAGTGTTATGATTAGAATTATGGTGAGTGTTAGAATTTGCATGATATTCATGATTAGGGTTAGGGTTTGCATTAGGATTTAGATTAAGGTTGGGATTAAAATTATAGTTTTGGTTAGGAATATGGTTAGGGTTTAGAAGTACGATTGAGGTTATGGTTATAGTTAGGATTTACATAATCGTTAGGGTTAGGGTTTGGGGTATGGCTAAAGTGAGGGTTAGGATTAGGGTTACAGTTTAGGGTTGAGGCTACAGTTTCCAGAATGGTTAGGGTATATGTTAATTATATAGTTAAGTTTAGCATCATTCTTAGGTTAGAGAAATAATTGGGAATAGGTTTAGACTTGGTTTTAGGGTTAGGATTAGGGTTTAGAGATAAAGTTATGTTTTGGGTTAGGATTTAGGGTAATGGATAGAATTATGGTCATTATTAGGGTTTACATAATATTTGGGGTTAGGGTTAAAGGATTTGGATAAGGGTTTAGTTTAGGGTTAGGTTTTAGATTAGGGTTATCTAGTTAAGGTTTTGGATTATTTTTTAGATTATAGTTAGGGTTAATGGGTTTCTAGATAAGGATTTAGTTTAGGGTTAGGTTTTGGATTGGGGTTATCTAGTTATGGTTTTGCATTAGTTGAGATTATAATTAGGGTTAGGTTTTACATCAAGGTTGGGGCTAGGGTTAGGGATTTGGATATAGTTAGGGTTAGGGTTAGAATTATTATTATTAGATTAGGATTTAGGTTAGAAGTTTCTAGGGTTAGATTTAGGGTTATAACTCTGTTTAAGGTTAGTCTTTATATTATGTTTTAGTTAGGGTTTGAATTAGGGTTTAGTTAAGGTTAAGGTTAGGGTGAGGGTTAGGATAAATTTTTTAGTCAGGCTTTACTTTGAGGTTAAGGTTTGCATCGAGGTTGGTGTTGGGGATAGTTTTTTCTTAATGGTACATTTAGTTTTATGGTTTGGGCCTATACGGCTAGGGTAAGTGTTAGGATTAGGATTAGGGTTTATAGCTAAAGTTAGTATTTTCATCATGGTTAGGGTTTGGGGTTAGGTTTTTGGTTAGTGATATAGTTAGGTTTCACATCACTCTCAAATTAGAGAAATTATTAAAAGTAGGGTTAGGGTTAAGTTTTAGGTTATGGTTTTAGTTAGAGTTAGGATTATAGTTAGGCTTATGGTTAGTGTTACGATTGATATAAATTTTAGGGTTAGGGCTAAGGTTACAGTTAAAGTTCTAATTATGATTAAGGTTAGTTTTATATTAGGTTTTATTTAGGGTTAGATATAGCCTAATAGATTTATTAGGGTTAGTGATATGGTTATTTGTCTTAACCTATTAGGCTTTATCTAACCCTTATTATTTAGTTAGAAATCGGGGTTGGGGTTCGGGATAGTTTTAATTAGTCTTAACCTATTAGGTTTTATTTAGTTAGAAATCATAATTAGTCTTAACCTATTATTTAGGATAAAATTTTTAGTCAGGCTTTAGTTTTGAGGTTAAGGTTTTCATCGGGGTTGGGGTTGGGGATAATTTTTTCTTAATGGTACATTTAGTTTTATGGTTTGGGCCTGTACGACTAGGGTAAGTGTTAGGATTAGGATTAGGGTTTATAGCTAAAGTTAGTATTTTCATCATGGTTAGGGTTTGGGGTTAGGTTTTTGGTTAGTGATATAGTTAGGTTTCACATCACTCTCAAATTAGAGAAATTATTAAAAGTAGGGTTAGGGTTAAGTTTTAGGTTATGGCTTTAGTTAGAGTTAGGATTATAGTTAGGCTTATGGTTAGTGTTACAATTGATATAAATTTTATTGTCAGGGCTAAGGTTACAATTAAAGTTCTAATTATGATTAAGGTTAGTATTTATATTAGGTTTTATTTAGGGTTAGATATAGCCTAATAGATTTATTAGGGTTAGTGATATGGTTATTTTTCTTAACCTATTAGGCTATATCTAACCCAAATAACCCCTAATGGTAACTCTAACCATGATATAAACTATAACCCTAAATGCTAACTCTAATCCAAACTCTATGTTTAAGCCTAAATATCATCTAAAGAATAATCGCTATAGTTTTAACTATAATATTGAACCTAAACCTAACCATATTCCTAAATTTAATCCTAATAAAGAATCCTAAACCCTAACCATAATGCTAACTAACTATTTGTCTAACCATAATCTTAACCTTAACATAATCTTAACCATAGCTATAATCCTAACTAAATAATAAGGGTTAGATACAGCCTAATAGATTTTATCTAACCTAAATAATAAGGGTTAGTGATATGGTTATTTGTTTTAACCTAATAGATTTGTCTTAACCTATTAGGTTTTATTTAGGGTTAGATACAACCTAATAGATTTATTAGGGTTAGTGTTCAATTTAATTTGATTAGGGTTAGGGTCAAGGTTAAATTTTCCTTATTATTTAGTTAGGATTATAGCTATGGTTTACTTTGATTTGGTATTAATTTTAAGGTAGATTTTCATTTTTGGTCAGGATTAAAGTTAAATTTGATTTAATATTTAATTAGGATCAATGTTAGAGTTATGAGTAAGTTTGTTGTAGGGTTACAATTTTATTTGGTTTAATGCTTGAGTTAAGTGTTGATTTAGTTGGTACAATTTGATTTAAGGTATTTTATTAATTTGAAATATTAATTCAAAAAATTATCACATAATTAAATATGAAAATTTTTAAATTACTAAATAAAAGTTATGAGTTAATATTTTTAAAATTTTTTGATCATTTTCTTAATGATAGACTTTTATTAAATGTATATTCAAAGTTAATAGTCAATAAATTTCATCATATGCCAAGCCCAAGTATTTTTTATGAAAAGGTGTAGGTTTACTTTCAAACAACTTATCAAAGATTATTAATAATAGAAATAAAGACATCACTCATAAATTTTTTAAAATAATAATTTTATTCCTAAAAATAAATGTTTAAAGATAATAATTTATTATTATTTGAAATATGAAAAACTACTTTTCACATATTCAAATTAATAAGCACTTTTTAAATTTTAGAAACAGAATTAAAAAGTGTAGAAACTTCTTCTTTTATAACAATTTTGTTACTATACTTATATTTATAAATATAAAATGATAAAGAGGAATAGAACTTACTCTCTAATCAGATAAAAGCTCCTCCAACTCAAGATCTTCAATTTGTGTGAATGCCTCTCTGTATTCATGTCATGATGCAATTGTTTCTACATTTTCTCTGTTTTAACCATAATTGATACAGTGTAAATTTAGACTGCTAAGAATATCATATCACAATAATCATATATATATTTTATATTGGAAAAGAAAATAAATTTAAAAATAATAATCATAAGTTAAAATAAACAATTAAATTAAAAATTACTAAATTTCTTTCCCAACTTATTTTAATTGTCCTAAGAAGCTAGAATCAACCGCGTACTACCCACAAAACCTAATTCACTCGCTTAAAAACAACACACTACATTAATTATTTTTCACTTCAATAACAAAAAGAAAAGGAGTGGGCAGCCTAAAATATTCAATAAATTTACATCTAATATTATGGTTAGTCTTTATATTATGTTTTAGTTAGGGTTTGAATTAGGGTTTGGTTAAGGGTAATGTTAGGGTGAGGGTTAGGATATTGTTTTTAGTCAGGCTTTAGTTTTGAGGTTAAGGTTTGCATCCTGGTTGGGGTTAGGGATAGTTTTCTCTTAATGGTACATTTAGTTTTATGGTTTGGGCCCGTATGGCTAGGGTAAGTGTTAGGATTGGGATTGGGGTTTATAGCCAAGGTTAGTATTTTCATCATGGTTAAGATTTGGGGTTAGGTTTTTGTTTAGTGATATAGTTATGTTTCACATCACTCTCAAATTAGAAAAATTATTAAAATTAGGTTTAGGGTTAAGTTTTAAGTTATGGTTTTGGTTAGAGTTAGGATTATAGTTAGGCTTATGGTTAGTGTTACGATTAACATAAATTTTAGGGTCAGCGCTAAGGTTAAAGTTAAAGTTCTAATTATGATTAAGGTTAGTATTTATCTTACGTTTTATTTAGGGTGTAGATACAACCTAATAGATTTATTAGGGTAAGTGATATGGTTAATAGGTTTGGATAGATTAAGGATAATAATATATTGGAGTTAGTAAAATATGACTTAATAATTAATTAAGATTAGGTTAGAAATATTATCCTAAAAATAATATGGCATCAAACCTCATAGTGTATCTTATGCCTCTCATCTAATAACTATAATATTATATTTAGGGCATCCTAGTTAGCCTAGCTATAATTACATATGCGACCATCCTAGTTAAATATATGAATTATTTCAAGTTTAATTTATCTCTATAATAAAGCTGAATGATGAAAAAATTAATATGATTAGTGTTAGCATTTTTAAATTATAGTTTATATTATGTTTAGGGTTACCAATAGGGGTAAAATTTATATCATGGTCAGGGTTAGCATTATGGTTAGAGTTTGTTTTAGATTTATTATTATTATGATTAGTGTTAGGGTTTATTGTTAAGGTTTGGTTATAATGGCCGTGGTTAGGAGTAGAATTATGTTTAGGGTTAGGGTTTAGATTACAATTATAGTAGGATTAGGGCTTAGGCGTAGAATTATTGTCATGCTTAGGATTAGGGTTTAGGATTTCAGATTTAAATTTAGGATTATGGGTAAGGTAAGGGTTTACATTGTGGATAGTATTCTGATTAGTTTAAGGTTTTGATATGATTAAGATTTAGAGTTAGGGTTAAGGTTAAGATTATGTTTAGACAAATAGTTAGTTAGGATTATGGCTAGGGTTTAGGATTCTTTATTAGGATTAAATTTAGGAATATGGTTAGGTTTAGGTTCAATATTATAGTTAAAATTATGGTGATTTATTCTTTAGATGATATTTAGGCTTAAACATAGAGTTTGGAATAGGGTTAGCATTTAGGGATATAGTTAATATCATGGTTAGAGTTACCATTAGGGGTACATTTTGTATCATGGTTAGGGTTAGTATTAGGTTTAGATTTTTCTTTAGATTTATTAATTTCTATATGTTAGCATTTATTTGGTTGGGATTGGATTTGTAATTAGATTAAGGCTAAAGATTTAGGTTTGGTGAGGGCTATGATTTGGGTTAGGGTTTAGAGTCAAGGTTAGGATTAAGCCTAAGATTAGTATTATGGTTAGGATTTGGTTTAGGATTATGATTATGGTTAGGGTTAGGTTAGGGTTAGCATTAGGTTAGGGTTAGGGTTAGGGTTAGGGTTAGGTTTATGATTATGTGAATATAGAAACTTCTTCTTTTATAACAATTTTGTTACTATACTTATATTTATAAATATAAAATGATAAGGAGGAATAGAACTTGCTCTCTAATAAGATAAAAGCTCGTCCATCTTAAGATCTTGAATTTTTGTGAATGCGACCTCTGTTGTATTCATGTCATGATCCAATTGTTTCTATATTTTCTCTGTATTAACCATAATTGATAGTGTAAAATCTAGGCTGCTAGAAATATCATATCACAATAATCATAAATATTTTATATTGGAAAAGAAAATAAATTTAAAAATAATAATCATAAATTAAAATAAATAATTAAATTAAAAATTGCTAAAGTTCTTTCCCAACTTATTTTAATTGTCCTAAGAAACTAGAATCAACCACGTATTGCCCACAAAACCTAATACACTCACTGAAAAAGAACACACTACATTAATTATTTTTCACTTCAATAACAAAAAGAAAATGAATGGGCAGCCTAAAATATTCCTTAAATTTACATCTAATATTAAGGTTAGCCTTATTTCATTTTAGTGAGGGTTTGAATTAGGGTTTGGTTAAGGTTAAGGTTAGGGTGAGGGTTAGGATAAAGTTTTTAGTCAGGCTTTAGTTTTGAGATTAAGATTTGCATCCTGGTTGGGGTTGGGGATAGTTTTTTCTTAATGGTACATTTAGTTTTATGGTTTGGGCCTGTATGGCTAGGGTAAGTGTTAGAATTAGGATTGGGGTTTATAGCTAAGGTTAGTATTTTCATCATGGTTAGGATTTGGGGTTAGGTTTTTGGTTAGTGATATAGTTAGGTTTCACATCACTCTCAAATTAGAGAAATTATTAAAAGTAGGGTTAGGGTTAAGTTTTAGGTTATGGTTTTAGTTAGATTTAGGATTATAGTTAGGATTATGGTTAGTGTTACGATTGATATAAATTTTTGGGTCAGGGCTAATGTTACAGTTAAAGTTCTAATTATGATTAAGGTTAGTATTTATATTAGGTGTTGTTTAGGGTTTAGGTACAGCCTAATAGATTTATTAGGGTTAGTGATATGGTTAATAGTTTTGGATAGGTTAAGGATAATAATATATTGGAGTTAATAAAATATGACTTAATAATAAATTAAGATCAGGTTAGAATTATTATCCTTAAAATAATATGGCATCAAACCTCATAGTGTATCTTACGCCTCTCATCTAATAACTATAATATTATATTTAGGACATCCTAGTTAGCCTAGCTATAATTACATATGTGACCGTCCTAGTTAAATATATGAATTATTTCAAGTTTAATTTATCTCTATAATAAAGGTGAATGATGAAAAAATTAATATGATTAGTGTTAGCATTTTGGATTATAGTTTATATTATGTTTAGGGTTACCAATAGGGGTAAAATTTATATCATGGTTAGGGTTAGCATTATGGTTAGAGTTTGTTTTAGATTTATTATTATGATTAGTGTTAGGGTTTATTGTCGAGGTTTGGTTTTAATGGCCATGGTTAGGAGTAGAATTATGTTTAGGGTTAGGGTTTAGATTACAATTATAGTAGGATTAGGGCTTAGGCGTAGAATTATTGTCATGCTTAGGATTAGGGTTTACGATTTAGGATTTAAATTTAGGATTATGGGTAAGGTAAGGGTTTACATTGTGGATAGTATTATGATTAGTTTAAGGTTTTGATATGATTAAGATTTAGAGTTAGGGTTAAGGTTAAGATTATGTTTAGACAAATAGTTAGTTAGGATTATGGCTAGGGTTTAGGATTCTTTATTAGGATTAAATTTAGGAATATGGTTAGGTTTAGGTTCAATATTATAGTTAAAATTATGGTGATTTATTCTTTAGATGATATTTAGGCTTAAACATAGAGTTTGGAATAGGGTTAGCATTTAGGGATATAGTTTATATCATGGTTAGAGTTACCATTAGGGGTAAATTTTGTATCATGGTTAGGGTTAGTATTAGGTTTAGATTTTTCTTTAGATTTATTAATTTCTATATGTTAGCATTTATTTGGTTGGGATTGGATTTATAATTAGGTTAAGGCTAAAGATTTAGGTTTGGTGAGGGCTATGATTTGGGTTAGGGTTAGAGTCAAGGTTAGGATTAAGCCTAAGATTAGTATTATGGTTAGGATTTGGTTTAGGATTATGATTATGGTTAGGGTTAGGTTAGGGTTAGCATTAGGTTAGGGTTAGGGTTAGGTTTATGATTATGTGAATATAGAAACTTCTTCTTTTATAACAATTTTGTTACTATACTTATATTTATAAATATAAAATGATAAGGAGGAATAGAACTTACTCTCTAATCAAATAAAAGCTCCTCCATCTCAAGATATTCAATTTTTGTGAATGCAACCTCTGCTGTATTCATGTCATGATCCAATTGTTTCTATATTTTCTCTTTATTAACCATAATTGATACAGTGTAAAATGTAGGCTGCTAGAAATATCATATCACAATAATCATAAATATTTTATATTGGAAAAGAAAATAAATTTAAAAATAATAATCATAAATTAAAATAAACAATTAAATTAAAAATTGCTAAATTTATTTCCCAACTTATTTTAATTGTCCTTAGAAGCTAGAATCAACCGCGTATTGCCCACAAAACCTAATACACTCACTGAAAAAGAACACACTACATTAATTATTTTTCACTTCAATAACAAAAAGCAAAGGAGTGGGCAGCCTAAAATATTCCTTCAATTTAGATCTAATATTAAGGTTAGTCTTATTATGTTTTAGTGAGGGTTTGAATTAGGGTTTGGTTAAAGTTAAGGTTAGCGTGAGGGTTAGGATAAAGGTTTTAGTCAGGCTTTAGTTTTGAGGTTAAGATTTGCATCCTAGTTGGGGTTGGGGATAGTTTTTTCTTAATGGTACATTTAGTTTTATGGTTTGGGCCCGTATGGCTAGGGTAAGTGTTAGAATTAGGATTAGGGTTTATAGCTAAGGTTAGTATTTTCATCATGGTTAGGATTTGGGGTTAGGTTTTTGGTTAGTGATATAGTTAGGTTTCACATCACTCTCAAATTAGAGAAATTATTAAAAGTAGGGTTAGGGTTAAGTTTTAGGTTATGGTTTTAGTTAGAGTTAGGATTATAATTAGGCTTATGGTTAGTGTTACGATTGATATAAATTTTAGGGTCAAGGCTAATGTTACAGTTAAAGTTCTAATTATGATTAAGGTTAGTATTTATATTAGATGTTGTTTAGGGTTTAGGTACAGCCTAATAGATTTATTAGGATTCGTGATATGGTTAATAGTTTTGGATAGGTTAAGGATAATAATATATTGGAGTTAATAAAATATGACTTAATAATTAATTAAGATCAAGTTAGAATTATTATCCTTAAAATAATATGGCATCAAACCTCATAGTGTATCTTACACCTCTCATCTAATAACTATAATATTATATTTAGGGCATATCCCTTTAAATTAATTCAATCTAAATAATAGAGTATAGATTTTTCTTAGGCTATATTATGTTAGCTATAAATTCTATATAAATTTATTTGAGCTATATATTAATTAAATAATCTTAGCCTAATTACATATATTGAACTAAATTTTAATTTTAGAAAATAATCTATGCCTAGCTGTAATTACATATGCAATTGTCCTAGTTAAATATATGAATTTTTTCAACTTTAATTTTTCTCTATACTAAAGGTGAATGATGAAAAAATTAATATGATTAGTGTTAGCATTTACGATTATCATTTATATTATGGTTAGGGTTACCATTACGGGTCAAATTTATATCATGGTTAGGGTTAGCATTACGGTTAGAGTTTGTTTTAGATTTATTATTATGATTAGGCTTAAGGTTTAGTGTTAAGGTTTGGTTTTAATGGGCATGGTTAGGAGTAGAATTATGGTTAGGGTTAGGGTTAGGGTTTAGATTACAATTATAGTAGGATTACGGCTTAGGCATAGAATTATTGTCATGCTTAGGATTAGGGTTTAGGATTTAAAATTAGGATTATGGTTAAGGTAAGGGTTTGCATTGTGGATAGTTTTATGATTAGTTTAAGGTTTTTATTATGATTAAGGTTTAGAGTTCGGGTTAAGGTAAAGATTATGGTTAGACAAATAGTTAGTTAGCATTATGGTTAGGGTTTAGGATTCTTTATTAGGATTAAATTTAGGAATATGGTTAGGTTTAGGTTTAATATTATAGTTAAAATTATGGTGATTTATTCTTTAGATGATATTTAGGATTAAACATAGAGTATGAATTAGGGTTAGTATTTAGGGTTAAAGTTTATATCATGGTTAGAGTTACCATTAGGGCTACATTTTTGTATCATGGTTAGGGTTAGCATTAGGTTTAGAGTTTTCTTTAGATTTATTAATTTATTTATGTGAGCATTTATTTGGTTAGGATTGGATTTATAAATAGGCTAAGGGTAAAGATTTAGGTTTGGTGAGGGCGGTTAGGGTTAGGGTCAAGGTTAGGATTAAGCCTAAGATTAGCATTACGAGTAGGATTTGGTTTAGGATTAGGATTGGGGTTAGGGTTTGGTTAGGGTTAGGGTTAGGTTTATGATTATGTGGTAGGGTTAGGGTTAGGGTTAGGGTTAGGGTTAGGTTAAGCTTATGGTTAGGGTTAGGTTTATGATTATGGTTAGGTTCTGCTAGATTATTGTTACGGTTTAGGTTTAGAATTATGGTTAGGTGATGATTATGGTTATGTTTCCATCATGTTTAGGATTATTTTTTGGCTTATAATTAAGGTTAGAGCTAGCACTATAGTTAGGGTTAGGGTTTAAGGTAATGGTTATGGTTAAATTAAGGGTTTACATTATGGTTAGGGCTACAATGAGTATTTAGGCTAGACATAAGATTAGGGTTTAGGTTTGGGTTTGGGACTAAGCTTAGGGTTGTAGGGTATAAGTGATGGTTAGATTTAGGGTTTGGGGCATGGTTAGTACAAGGCTTAGAATTATCATTATGGTTAGGGTTTAGGATAGAAATATAATTGTGGTTTGGATTAGGGTTTATTTCTATAGTTTTATTTGTTACAATATTAAATGAGGAAATATTAATTAGAAATGTGATCACTGTATACACCTAAAAATGGTCATCTAGACTATTAGCCCCTTTTGCTAAATCATAAATTGCTTATTCTTGATCAAATCCTAGTTCTATCATTTATTCCATTATTTTCTATGGGCTAACCATTTTATCTTAAGTTTTTATTTATTTAAAAGGAATATTTCCTCCCCTTTTAATAAATAAAAAGTCCCCACTTTTCCTCTTATCCTAAGTTGCACAAATAAAGCATTATTCTTATTTTATAAAAAGGGAAAAAGCACTTTTTGTCTCATATGGACACAAAAGTCAACTCTTATTTTCCTATTGGAGGATACTTGTGCACATGGATTGCTCCTCTTTGATGCTCCACCCTTGATTAAATCTTTTTCCTATTAATCTCCATGGTCCATTCCTTTTCATTTCTTATAAAAGGAGAGCTCTCTTCTTCATTTTCATATCTTAGGTTTTTATGCTAATGTTATGCTATAGGTTTTCTAGGTACATTTGGAGCTTTTAAAGATTTGGAGCATTCTTGGCTTTTGCATCTACATGTTATCATAGTTTCATTTCTTTCATTATCATGGCATTCATAGCTTCATACTTAGCTTAGATTTCCTTTATGCTTTAGATTAATTCATCTAGCTTAACTAGGAGGCTTGGTAATACTTGTTCTTTCATTTTCATAGCTTAGCTTGCATTTCCATTTCTAGCATAGCATTGCATTGCATTTTCATTCTTGATTCTTGAGGATATTGGCATTCTTTCCCTTGTCTTCATTTGAATCTCCCATTGCATGGTTTACTAGCAAGGTTATTGGCTTAATAGCTCTAGCTGAGAGCATTCTTAAAAACCCTTGCACTCCATGCCTAGGGAGCTATGGATCAATTTTTGAGACCTCATTCTTGAGTGTTCTTGAATGTAATGATTCATAGAAGTGTGACACAATTATAGCACACAATCACTTGATAAGATACTAATTAGGGTTGATTTTTAATTTAAAAATTGCCAAAATAAGATTTGTATAAAGTTCAATTCTAGGTTTAGGATTAAGGTTGAATTATATTGAGCATTAAAATTAGGTTTCAACTTGGTTTAATGTGTAGTTCATTTAAGAGTTAAGGTTAGGGTTCAATCTAGTTTAATTTTTAATTTGGTTAATAATATAGGTTGTCTCTAATTTTTGAGAGCAAGGTTAAATTTAGGGTTTATCCATGACCTAAATATTTAGTTCTAGTTTGATTTAGGGCTTGGTCTCAACTTGGTATATGTTAAGTTCAAATTCAACTAAGGAAAAACATAGATGAGGGTTCTGGTTCCATTTTGGTTTACCATTAGAGTTAAACTTATTTAAGTGGTATGATTAGAGTTTAACTTTGTATTGAGTTAAGGTTCAAAGTGGTTGTGTGTTAGTGTTCAATTTAATTTGATTAGGGTTAGGGTCAAGGTTAAATTTTCCTTATTATTTAGTTAGGATTATAGCTATGGTTTACTTTGATTTGGTATTAGGTTTATGGTAGATTTTCATTTTTGTCGATTAAAGTTAAATTTGATTTAATATTTAATTAGGATCAAGGTTAGAGTTATGAGTAAGTTTTTTTTAGGGTTACAATTTTATTTGGTTTAATGCTTGAGTTAAGTGTTGATTTAGTTAGTACAATTTGATTTAAGGTGTTTTTTTAATTTGAAATATTAATTAAAAAAATTATCACATAATTAAATATGAAAAATTTTAAATTATTATATAAAAGTTATGAGTTAATATTTTTAAAATTTTGTTATCCTTTTTTTAATGGTAGACTTTTATTAAATGTATATTCAAAGTTAATGGTCAAAAAAATTCATCATATGCCAAGCCTAACTATTTTTTATGAAAAGATGTAGGTTTACTTTCAAACAACTTATCAAAGATTATTAATAATAGAAATAAAGACATAACTCATAAATTTTTTAAAATAATAATTTTATTCCTAAAAATAAATGTTTAGAGATAATAATTTATTATTATTTGAAATATGAAAAACTACTTTTCACATATTCAAATTAATAAGCACATTTTAAATTTTAGAAACAGAATTAAAAAATATAGAATTTTCTTCTTTTATAACAATTTTGTTACTATACTTATATTTATAAATATAAAAAGATAAGCAGGAATAGAACTTACTCTCTAATCAAATAAAAGCTCCTCCAATTCAAGATCTTCAATTTGTGTGAATGCGACCTCTCTGTATTCATGTCATGATCCAATTGTTTTTATATTTTCTTTGTATTAACCATAATTGATATAGTGTAAAATTTAGACTGCGAAGAATATCAGATCACAATAATCATATATATTTTATATTGGAAAAGCAAATAAATTTAAAAATAACAATCATAAATTAAAATAAACAATTAAATTAAAAATTACTAAATTTCTTTCCCAACTTATTTTAATTGTCCTAAGAAGCTAGAATCAGCCGCATAGTGCCCACAAAACCTAATTCACTCACTTAAAAAGAACACACTACATTAATTTTTTTCACTTCAATAACAAAAAGAAAAGGAGTGGGTAGCCTAAAATATTCAATAAATTTACATCTAATATTAAGGTTAGTCTTTATATTATGTTTTAGTTAGGGTTTGAATTAGGGTTTGGTTAAGGTTAAGGTTAGGGTGAGGGTTAGGATATTTTTTTTAGTCAGGCTTCAGTTTTGAGGTTAAGGTTTGCATCCTAGTTCAAGTTGGGGAGAGTTTTATCTTAATGGTACATTTAATTTTATGGTTTGGGCCCGTATGTCTAGGGTAAGTGTTAGGATTAGGATTAGGGTTTATAGCGAAGGTTAGTATTTTCATCATGGTTAAGGTTTAGGGTTATGTTTTAGGTTATGGTTAAGTTTCACATCACTCTCAAATTAGAGAAATTATTAAAATTAGGGTTAGGGTTAAGTTTTAGGTTATGGTTTTGGTTAGAGTTAGGATTATAGTTAGGCTTATGGTTAGTGTTACGATTGATATAAATTTTAGGGTTAGGGCTAAGGTTAAAATTAAAGTTCTAATTATGATTATGTTTAGTGTTATACACTAAGTTTGCACCCTTGTTTCAAGCTCTCATTTTCTTGATAACCTAGTATAACATGGGAATCATCTCCAGGTTGTGGGACCTATGCTTACTGAGATGAGACCTCCAAGTTCTAGGCTGGTTCCTCTTGGATAATCACCTTAATTTTCTTCTTGACATGAAAATTAAATCTTTGAGGGGAAAGGGATAGAAGGAATGCTTGAATAGGGAAATGATTTGAAAGGAAACTACCTACTAGGTGATACACCGAAATGAAGGTATGAATTACAGCGTAAAAGATGGATTCAATGAATAAGCTTAGGTCTAGGGGATCACAACTCACTGAATAGGCTTTCATAAGTATTTCATAGAAGGGTCTGCAAATAAAGAGGGTAATCAAAGAAAGAGAGAGATTCTTTCACAAACAATAAAACTCTTAGGATTAGACAACAATCTATGACCTACAAACAAACATTCACCTCTGTAGCTAGGTATAGGAATGAGACAAGATTATTAAGGGGTTGTAGTATACCCTCTAAAGCATTTACATCAAATCATCCACAAGAATACACATGAGTTGCAGAAAGAAAGAAGGATAAAGAACCCTAAGATATCACTGAAAACATATAAATACTGAATTCATTAAGAGATAACTCAGGAAAGAAGCATAAGGACATGAAGAATGCCACAAAATACCTTAAAATATCTAAATAATCAATGGGAATTTACAACTGTAGAAGCCAGAGGGTAGAAAGAATACCACAGATGACTCTTAAGAAAAAACTTCCTTTTACAATTGTCCAACTCTCTGAGCTCTAAAAGCTCTGAAATTAATATATACATCTCCTATTTTGCACATAGGCAGGAGTCAAAACCTAACTAGGGTTACATGGATTTGCATAAAATAATATCAACACTAATTCAATAGATATTTGTTTACGTGCCCATCCCTGTACTACATGCACCTGCGGACAAGCCACCTTGATTATCTACCCTCCTACAACTCAGGCTCACCATGAATGCTCAAATTGGTACTTCCAAGAAACAAGAAATGAATCGTGATGGCTGCCCAGACCTCCTCATCATCCTCTTCAACTACAAATGTCTTGGAAACATAAATTCCCCAGCTACCTCTGCAGCTACAGTTTGTTGAATCAATCACTGGAAAAAACCTTCTCGAAAACATTTAAATTTGAATCACAATGACTAACAGGTCCAATTTTAAAACATGACCATTGATGTCTTTTATTTTCCCGATAGATGAATGACCTCGATCATCCCAAAATAGTCACAAACCCCTCTTGAAAAGTCAAAGTCCTCATCAGCATATCACAACCAATGGGAGATGAGCATGTCAGCACATCAACATGTTTGGACCCACCTTGACCTTCTTTACCTTTAGTCACTTGGTGAATGCGCGACTGAAGGCACACTTCTAAGTCACAAAGAACTTCTCTTAACCTTGGTCTAGTCAAGCGACTACGTGAACACTACAGTCGCTGAATATCTAAATCTTTTAGCTAACCTTGGTTACATCTTGCAAATAAGAGAAAAGGCTTAATCGCCAAGTCACCAAATCATTTGGAGCATTTCCATCTTACCTCATGAATAAGCACCCAAAGGGAACTTATCAGAACTACCAAATACATTCTATCCTTGGGCCCATTCACCACCTGTCTTTCTTTCATTTGTTCTCAATCGCCCCATCAGCAGACACCTCAACACTTCTGACAATGGACCCACCAAAGTCTTAGATTCTAATCTAACAGCGGGCACATGATCTCATAGCCCGTGAATATTCCTTTCGATCATGCGCCAGGCATAGATTCTTTTAGGTCTAGGACCCTACTGACACATGGGTCCACCTATAAATCCTTGTCATCTCTCGGCAGCCAATCACAAGCGAGCACATCAACAAGAAAGGACCCACCTAAAACAGCCTCTGCAATAAAGCAAGATCGACGGTCGATGCATAATCTCATGTGTCAGAAAAACTCCATGAGAATACATGCCAGTCATTAGATCAAAAGCTAGATAGTCTCTAGGACCACTCTGACAAAGTTCAAAATCATTACCTCTAGCCAATCAGAAGCCTCCACATAGGACAACATGGCAGTGGACCGACTTAACAATTGAAGTGCTGCATGCTTGGAAGACCTTATGGTTGGCGTAAGATCACATGTGTCAGAAAGAGGCTATGTGAAGATACGCCAGCCGTTGATCTTGGTTTAGTGGGATCCCTGCAAATCTTGACTACTAGGAATTAAGCGATCACGCGACTAAAGAAATGATTAGACCATTCGCTGGGACACCGAAAGAGATAGATAACCATCGAAAGACTTAGCGATTACGTGACCAAAGGAAAAATGCCGAGTCGCTTAATGAAATACTTAACCTCAGTAAAGTTTGGAGAATACATGAGTAAGGTATTCGCTGAATCACCAAACCAAAGGTCTAACCTATGGTGTGATTGAGAGATTGCCCGACTGAAGCCTCAGTCAGCGAATCACTGAATAGAAAGAGGAACCACCGGAAGACTAAGAGAACTAGCGAGTAGCCAATAGAATTAAAGCACACATGGGTATTTGAGTATCTTAAGTGGCCAAAAAAGGCAACCAAAAAATAGAACCTGGTTTAGGGTTTTCTAGGGTTTGATGCCTCCAACGGCTACTTTTATGAATTTTTGTACTACAGACCAGGGGATTGAAAGAATTGCAGAGGCCAGAAGACAAGTCATAAAGTCATGAAAATTTTAGGGATGCTCAATAGGGGAAAAATGTAGGCCTTGGGATAGAAATAAGCCAAATTTGTATGAAACAAGAAAATTTGGGTAACATTTCGGTGATTTCTATTGGATGTCAGCCTACTAGACATGGAACCAATGACCTTGAGATATCCATTGGGACTGCGGTCATCTCAGCAACACAAAACTCTAACAGAGGGATAGAACTAGAACCAAAAGGACAAAACCTGTGCACAGGAAGTTCTTGGAAAGCAGGAAACTAACTTAGAAAATAGGGAAAGAAAACAAGAACATATTTACAAGAATTTACAAAGAGGGATTAACCTCAAAGCAGGGCTTGAAATGGAATCCATTGATTGATATAGGCAAGGAATCTCCTCCAAGAGTTGATAGCTAAAAAGCATTAGGCCCCCTACATTCTATTATAACAAATGGTCCACCCCAAAATGAATCAAATTTTGTATGTCTGCCAGGCCTGGCTCTGAATTCATCCCACTTGAGGACTACATCTCTAACTTTTAAGTTTCTAACCCTAGCTCTTTTATCAAAATTTCTCTTTGTCTAAATCTGGTGGAACTCCATATCTTTCATGGATTTGTCTCTGAGTTCTTCTAATTCCATGAGCTGAGCATACCTGATCTGTAAAGGATCTCCTTCTTCAAACATGACATATTGAGTGGCTAAGTCCAGAGCTAGTATTTCAGTTGAAATGGACAACTTAGCCTCTCTTCCATATACTAACACATAAGGAGATTTTCCAATGATTTTCTTTGGGGTGATCCTATCTAACCACAAGGAAGACTTTAATTTAGTATGCCAGTCTCTTTGGTTATCCTGTAGGGTTTTCTTGATTATCCTAATTAAGTTCTTATTTGTTGACTCTGCTAAACCATTGCCCTGAGGGTAATAATTTGAACTTGTATTTAGATAAATGCCATTCCTGATTGCCCATTCTGAGACTTTAAGGTTTTTGAATGCCAATGCATTATCTGATATTATGGAGTCTGGAGTGCCAAATCTATGAATTATATCATCATAAAAATTTAATACAACATTCTCATTTGATTCTTTTAAAGAAACTGCCTCTGTCCATCTAGTGAAATAATCTATTGCAGTAATTATCCACTTGTGTCCTGCACTAGATGGAGGATTGATCATACCAATAAAGTCTATACCCCATTTCATGAAAGGTTTCTCTGTTCTGACTGGCTAAAGGGGTAGGGCTAAAAACCTTTCTTTTCCTACAAACATAGCACATTTGATACATTTTCTCACATAATCATGGCTATCCTTAAAGATAGATGGCCAATAGTATCCAGCCCTCATGATTTTAAAAGCAGTAGTCCTAGGAGGCAAGTGACCTCCAGAAGATCCATCATGAAATTCAAATAGGACATCAACCATCTTTTTTGAATCAATGCATCTTAAAAGGACACCATTGTGATCCTTTCTAAAAAGAACTTCATCTATCAGCACAAAAGGAATAGATTGTAATCTATAGTATCTTCTTTTTGTTGAATCCAAACCTGTAGGACATTGTCCTATCTTTAGGTAATGAACCATGTTAGGCAACCAACCTGATGCCTCAACATGTTCTTCTATATGTTTCACAACCAAAGATAAATCCATTTGTTTTGATTTCTTTGAACTCTCATCCCCTGCCAAATGCTCACAAAGACCTCTTCCTCTAACCAACTTGGTGGTTTGGATATCAATGTCATATTCCATCACCTTGGTGATCCAACCAGCTCTTTTTTCATTTAGGTCCTTGGAAAGAAAAAACTCTTTGACACTTGGATGAGTAACTTTCAAGTGTACCTTGCTATGGGTCAACAAATATCTGAATTTTTTAAGGCTCTTCACCATAGCAAGTACATGTTTTTATACAAAAGAGTATCTCTGTTCATACTCTTCTAAACCTTTGCTAAAGAAAGCAATACGCTGCTCCAATCCATCTAAATTTTCTTGAGTCAACATTGCAGATCTAGCATCATGACCTCCATAAGCATAAATGATAAAATCCTTACTAAAATTTGGGTTGAGGAGAGCAGGAGCTTCTATTAATGCCTCTTTAATAGCCTAGAAATTAGCTTTTCCTTCTTTAGACCAGCTGAAAGTTGAACTCTTCTTTAACGTGGCTGTCAAAGGCTTCAATTAATCTACAATATTAGGCAAGAAACACCTAACAAAATTAATCTTTCCTATGAAAGATTGGAGACCTTTCTTATGATGTGGCAATGGTAGCTCTCGGATAGCTGCAATTCTCTTAGGATCCACTATAATTCCTTCTTTGGATACTACATATCCGAACAATTTTCCTTCATGAACTGCAAACACACATTTCTTGGGATTAAGAGATATCCCAAATTATCTACACCTTTCAAAAATCTTCCTCAAATGCTTGATATGATCTGCTGCATGTTTAGAATAGATAGATATGTCATCTAAGTAGACCAGTACATATTTGTACATGAGGCTTTTAAAGGCCATATCCATTGCCTTTTGAAATGTAGCACCTGCATTTAACTAACCAAAGGGCATCTTTTGATAAGCCATGGTTCCCCACTTGGTTGTAAATGCAGTCTTATATTGATCCTCTTCATTAACCAAGATCTGATTGTATCCTGAATAGCCATCCAATAGTGAAAATCTCTCGGATCCAGAGACACATTGTAAGATTTTCTCCATAGAGGGTAATGGATGGCGGTCTATTAGGAAGGCCCTATTAAGATCCCTGAAATCAACACATAATCTCAACTCCCCATTCTTCTTCCTGATAGGAACAAGGTTGGAAACCCAACTAGTATGTTTAATAGGGTAGATGATACCAATTTCTAATAATTTGAGCACTTCTCTATGCATAAGTGGCTCAAGCTTGGGATTAACAAGCCTCTATTTTTTCCTTAATGGTTTGGCATTAGCCTCTAATTCAATAGTGTGCTGATCAAGGGCTGGATCAAAACCTTTAAGGTCTTCATATTGCCATGCAAAAAAATCATTGAATTCCTTGAATAACTGAGTGTAAGCTTGCTTTTCCAATTTAGTGTTTACTTTTCTGAATTGCAAGCTCTTACCTGGCTCCAACTCTAATTCAACACAATGTTCTTATTGGACTACCCAGCCAGCTTTTTTCTTCTTAACTTCATCATCCTTGTTGAAGACAGTCTCTAAGGTGACAAGACCTCTAGGCATCTTATTAGAATTAAGCTATATCACTTGATCACCATAGTTCTGTGATAACCTCTCTTGATTATGTTTTGAGAAGACATCCTCTTCAAACAAGAAATGCAAAATTTGTTCATCATTGTCAAACACTTGCCAATTAGTATCATTATCAAGGATAGAGGGTCTAACAATCACTTTGATATGTTGTTAGGTCTCCTCTTTTAAAATACTATTTGGAATATCATACTAAGATCCAACAGCAGCCAATCTATTTGCATTTTGATTTAGCTTCCTAGGGATAGCAACAATATTGAAAGCACAAAAATATTCCATTGTATCCCAAACTCTATGTTTGTATGCTTTCAAGGTGTCATTTTTAGTTGCACTTACCCCTCTCACTTGGCTGACAACTAGCTCACTGTCACCATAAAATTTTAAGGCTTTGAGCCCTCTTTTCCTAGCCCACTCCAGTCCATTCACAAGGCTTTCATACTCTGCAGTGTTGCTAGTGCAAGAGAAACTAAATTTGAAAGCTATGTAGTATTTTTCTCCTTTTGGGGACACTAGCATAGCACCACCACCAAAACCATGTCTACTTCTAGCTCCATCAAAAAATTGTTCCCAAACCTGATTATTCTGATCCTCTAAATCAGTGTCTTCTTTGAGGAGGCTTGGATCTATGGATCCACTTTATTGTATCAAAAAACTCCCCAAACTAAAATCCCAAACAAGATTTTCTTGGGCCTCTAAAGCTCTTTCATCTAGTAAAATATTAGGGATACTTTCTATCTTAGTGTCTGCTTCTCCAATTGCTTGGAAGTCATTGTCATCAAATATGGGGCAATTTACATTCATGGTATTGGACACATATGGCTCTATATGGTGTGCTGCCAATGGTTCTAACTTAATGGTGACCTTGGTCCCATACATTGTGTGAAATAACATGTGATACCAATCAAAAGATAGGTAGCCTCTTATCTTGGCTGTGAACTCCCTTGATAGGCATATAACAAACAATGCAGGGAGATCTATGATATATATATCAAGGAGGATGGAAAAATTAGGACTAGCATGTAGGGTTAGACTGGTATCCTTGGCCACACCTATAGTATTAACTGAGGATCCATCAAGTTGTGTAACCCTCTTTTGAAAGGGTTCATATTGTAGTCCTAATTGGTCAGCTACTTTCTTGGGCATCACAGTGCTAGTGGCTCCACTATCTACCATACAATTATGCACTAAAGATTTTCCAATGATTAAAGATAAATAAAAGGAAGGTGGATTTGAGTTCCTACCTTGCATGGCATTGGCTATGGAGTTGCTACTTGGAGCCTCCTTTTCTTGATCAGTGTTAACCAACACTGGCTTTGTAGCTTCTTTTGCAGGTTGAGGAGTTGCCACTTCAGTCATGGCCTTCTTCAAAATTTTAGACTACCCCGGGATAGCCAAAGAGTCCCACATAGACATGGTGACATTCACCTTCTTCATGTTGTCTACAATGTTAAAAGGTGTCACGGTGTGTACTCTTTGTTGTGTTTTCACCATGGTGGGCTCCACTTCTTTGAGAGTCTGACCTTCTTTTCTTGTAATGGTAGGAGCCTTCTTGAATGTGGTGGGAGTAGCCTACTGAAATGGTTTTGCAAATGTAGTAGCTTTGGTACTAGAGTCTGCTCCCCCCATATCTTGAGCTCTTCTCTTTGACCTTGTATTGGTAGCAATGGAAGGTTCACCAATAACTCCATTGAAATCTTACTACTCTCAATTGAAAAGAGCGGTCTCATTCTCTTGTGATTCTTGTTGAGGAACTGACCCACTGGATGAAGCCTCTGATTGAGCTTGTGAGGCATTTTGAACCATTAGTGCTTGGTTCATCCATCCATTTGAACATGTAGGCTGATTATGAGGCTGATTACAAGGAAAACACCATTCATTATCCATAGCCATATTATTTTGACTAGGAGCCATATCCCTAACTGGATTTGTAGAATTGAGGGGTGCAGGGTTATATGGTTGGAATGGTCTCTAATTGAAACTTTATCTTTGTACTTGATAGCCTCCTTGGTATGGTGGCCTATTTTGTTGATAAGGTTATCCCTGATTCTAATATTGCTAATTAGGGCCTTGGCCTTGTGGCTGAAAGGGTGGTCTGATTCCTTTGCCTTGCCTCTTTAGGTTTGTGACCTCTTTAGTCAAAGTCTACAGCAAATTTGCCATTTCTTGCTGACTAGTTTGTTGACTATGCTTCATCTCTTGCAGCTCTTGAGAGAAACTTGCCTTTAACTCTTGACCACTGGTACTAGCCTAAGGTGCCAATATGGTGGGAATAGGGGTAAATGGGGGTACTTGTGTAGGTAAAATGGGTTGAAGGCTAGGGAAAATAGGCATAGGTGGCCTTCTGCCTATCATGCCTGCTTGGATTAAACAATTTTCAGCCCTAACAGCTATGTCAAAAGCTTGGGGTAGAGAAGTACCACCCATAGATTGGATCATGATAGAAATTTGACCATTTAGACTTTACAAGTAATATAGAAAAGTATGGTCAGCTGATGATCTCACAGAGACTGGAATTCTATTCCATGTTTTAAGGAATCTACTATTGTAATCCGTCATTTGTTCTTGAGGGTCTCTTTTAATGGTTGTCAACTGCTCAACCAAAGACAAGTTGTCTGATTTATCCTCAAAATGCTTACTTAATGCATCCCCTAATTCATCCCATGAAGTGATGGAACCAACCGTTAATGTTCTAAACCATTCAAGAGCCTTACCTTTGAGAGAGGCTGCTAATTGCTTGGTGGCCACATCGTCTTGAGTTATGTTGTGTATGTTGTGGTCACATCTCTTATGTGTTAAAAAATAGTTGTCTGTCCTTCACCTATGAAATTAGGTATACTCTTTAGTGCCACCAAGGGCACATCATGATGTTGAGCAAAGGCTAATGGACTCCCTTGGTTGAAAGGTGTAAAGGCAAACTGTCTAGCCATTGTAGGAGCTATGATTTGAAGATTAACAACTATGTGAGTTGTGTCTGATGCTGGATTTGAATCTTCTTCTAGATCTCTAGTCAGAGATCTCCCTCTTCTTCTGAGATGAAATGAGAAAGGTCTCCTTTCTGAAGTATCAAGAGGTGTAGACTGTACTCTCCTTGCAGGAGATGTTCTTTGAGTTGACTTAGCCTTATAGCTTTTTTTTGAGGGAAACTCTACAAATTCAGTAGGCTTTGAGCTTCTAGTCTCAATCTTTCTCATAAACTTTGAACAAGGTTAGCCTAAATCTGTGAAATTAGTGGAGTCACCAGATATACTTGATAGAACAACTTCTAAAAGTCTGTATTATGCAATCTGTATATCAGAGATTACATAACTTGAACATTAATCTGATCTTTAGTCTCCCACCGAGCGTGCCAGAAATGTTACGCCCAAGGTGGGGTGTCTTCTCAATTTGAATCTGATCTCTATCTAAAGGGACTGAAAAATCAGTTACTTGTGCCACCGGGCATGCCAGAAATGTTATACACTAAGTTTTCACCCTTGTTTCAAGATCTCATAGTCTTGATAACCTAGTATAACATGGGAATCATCTCCAGGTTGTGGGACCTATGCTAACGAAGATGAGACCTCCAAGTTCTAGGTTGGTTCCTCTTCAATAATCACCTTAATTTGCTTCTTGACATGAAAAGTAAATCTTTGAGGGGAAAGGGATAGAAGGAATGCTTGAATAGGGAAATGACTTGAAAGCAAACTACCTACTAGGTGATACACTAAAATGAAGGTATGAGTTGCAGCATAAAAGATGGATTCAATGCATAAGCTTAGGTCTAGGGGATCACAACTCACTGAATAGGCTTGCATAAGTATTTCATAGAAGGGTCTGCAAATAAAAGATGGTATTCAGAGAAAGAGAGAGATTCTTTCACAAACAATAACACTCTTAGGATTAGACAACAATCTATGACCTACAAACAAACATTCACCTCTGTAGCTAGGTATAGGAATGAGACAAGATTACTAAGGGGTTGTAGTATACCCTCAAAAGCATTCACATCAAATCATCCACAAGAATACACATGAGTTGCAGAAAGAAAGAAGGATCAAGAACCCTAAGATATCACTGAAAACATATAAATAATGAATTCATTAAGAGATAACTTAGACAAGAAGCATAGGAACATGAAGAATTCCACAAAATACCTTACAATATCTGAATAATCAATGGGAATTTACAACTGTAGAAGCCAGAGGGTAGAAAGAATACCATAGATGACTCTTCAGAAAAAACTTCCTTTTATAATTGTCCAAATCTCTAAGCTCTAAAAGCTCCAAAATTAATATATACATCTCCTATTTTGCACGCAGGTAGGAAAAAAAACCTAACTAGGGTTACATGGATTTGCATAAATTAATATCAACCCTAACTCAATCAAATCTGATCATAAATACATCTCTACAATACCATGGCCCATCAGGTTTTTGTTTACATGCCCATCCCTATACTACATCCACCTGCGGATAAGCCACCTTGATTATCTACCCTCCTGCAATTCAGGCTCACCATGAATGCTCAAATTAGTACTTCCAGGAAACAAGAAATGACTCATGATGACTGCCCAGACCTCCTGATCATCCTCTTCAACTGCAAATGTCTTGGAAACATAAATTCTCTAGCTACCTCTTTAGTTGTAGTTTGTTGAATCAATCGCTAGCAAAAACCTTCTCAGAAACATTTAAATTTGAATCACAAGGGCTAATAGGTCCAATTTTAAAAAATGACCGTTGATGTCTTTTATTTTCTCGGTAGATGAACGGCCTCGATCATCCTGAAATAGTCGCAAACCCCTCTTGAAAAGTCAAAGTCCTCATTAGCATATCGCGACCAATGGGAGATGAGCATGTCAGCACATCAACATGTTTGGACCCACCTTGACCTTCTTTACCTTTAGTCACTTAGCGAATGCAGGAATGAAGGCACCCTTCTAAGTTGTGAAAAAATTCTCTTAAACCTGGTCTGGTCAAGCGACTACATGAACACTGTAGTCACTGAATATCTAAATCTTTTAGCTAACCCTGGTTACATCTTGTGAATAAGAGAAAAGCCTTAATCACCAAGTTGCCAAATCATTTGGAGTATTTCCATCTTACCTCAAGAATAAGCGACCAAAGGGAACTTATTGGAGCTGCCAAATACATTCTAACCCTGGGCCCATCTACCACCTATCTTTCTTTCATTTGTTCTCGACTGCCCCATCAGCAGACACCTCGGCACTTCTAACAATGGTCCCACCGAAGTCTTAGATTCCAATCTAATGGCAGGTGCATGATCTCATAGCCCTTGAATATTCCTTCCAATCATGCACCAGCCATAGATTCTTTTAGGTACGGGACCCCACTGACACATGGGTCCACCTGTACATCCTTGTCATCTCTTAGCAGCCAATCACAAGTGAGCACATCAGCAAGAAAGGACCCACCTGACAGAGCCTCTATAATAAAGCAAGATCGACAGTCGACGCATAATCTCATGTGTCAGAAAAACTCCATGAGAATACACGCCAGCCATCAGATCAAAAGCTAGACAGTCTTTGGGCCTGCTCTAACAAAGTTCCAAATCATTAACTCCAGCCAACCAGAAGCCTCCACATAGGAGAATGTGGCAGTGGACCCGCTTAACAATTGAAGCACTGCATACTTGGAAGATCTAACGGTCGGCGTAAGATCGCATGTGTCAGAAAGAGCCTATGTGAAGATATGTCAGCCATTGATCTTGGTTTACTGGGACCCCCGCAAGACCCCCGCAAATCTTGACTGCCAAGAATTAAGTGATCATGTGACTGAAGAAATGATTAGACCATTCGCTGGGTCGCCGAAAGGGATAGATAACTGCCAGAATACTTAGCGATTACGCAACCAAAGGAAAAACATTGAGTCGCTTAATGAAATACTTAACCTCAGTTAAGTCTAGAGAATACATGAATAAGGGATTCGTTGAATCACCGAACCAAAGGTCTAACTTGGGGTGTGATTGAGAGATTGCCCGACTGAAGCCTTAGTCGCCGAATCGTTGAATAGAAAGAGGAACTGCCAGAAGACTAATAGAACTAGCGACCAGCCAATATAATTAAAGTGCACATGGGTATTTGAGTATCTTAAGTGGCTAAAAAAGGTAACCGAAAAATAGAACCTGGTTTAGGGATTTCTAGGGTTTTATGCCTCCAAAGGCTACTTTTATGAATTTTTGAACTATAGACCAGGGGATTGAAAGAATTGCAGAGGCCAGAAGACAAGTCATAAAGTCATGAAAATTTCAGAGATGCTCGGTAGGGGAAAAATGCAGGCCTTGGGATAGAAATAAGCCAAATATATATGAAATAGGAAAATTTGGGTAACAATTAGTATTTATATTAGGTTTTATTTAAGGTTTAGATACAACCTAATAGATTTATTAGGGTTAGTGATATGGTTAATAGGTTTGGATAGATTAAGGATAATAATATATTGGAGTTAGTAAAATATGACTTAATAATTAATCAAGATTAGGTTAGAATTATTATCCTTAAAATAATATGGCATCAAACATCATAGTGTATCTTACACCTCTCATCTAATAACTATAATATTATATTTAGGGCATATCCCTTTAAATTAATTCAATCTAAATAATAGAGTATAGATTTTTCTTATGCTATATTATGTTAGCTATAAACTCTATATAAATTTATTTGAGCTATACATTAATTAAATAATCTTAGCCTAATGATATATATTGAACTAAATTTTAATTTTAGAATATAATCTAAGCCTAGCTGTAATTACATATGCGATTGTCCTAGTTAAATATATGAATTATTTCAACTTTAATTTTTCTCTATAATAAAAGTGAATGATGAAAAAATTTAATATGATTAGTGTTAGAATTTAGGATTATAGTTTATATTATGTTTAGGGTTACCATTAGGGGTAAAATTTATATCATGGTTAGGGTTAGCATTATGGTTAGAGTTTGTTTTAGATTTATTATTATGATTAGTGTTAAGGTTTGGTTTTAATGGCCATGGTTAGGAGTAGAATTATGTTTAGGGTTAGGGTTTAGATTACAATTATAGTAGGATTAGGGCTTAGGCGTAGAATTATTGTCATGTTTAGGATTAGGGTTGAGGATTTAGGATTTAAATTTGGGATTATGGTTAAGGTAAGGGTTTACATTGTGGATAGTATTATGATTAGTTTAAGGTTTTGATTATGATTAAGATTTAGAGTTAGGGTTAAGGTTAAGATTATGTTTAGACAAATAGTTAGTTAGCATTATGGTTAGGGTTTAAGATTCTTTATTAGGATTAAATTTAGGAATATGGTTAGGTTTAGATTCAATATTATAGTTAAAATTATGGTGATTTATTCTTTAGATGATATTTACGCTTAAACATAGAGTTTGGATTAGGGTTAACATTTAGAGTTATAGTTTATATCATGGTTAGAGTTACCATTAGGGGTACATTTTGTATCATGGTTACGGTTAGCATTAGGCTTAGATTTTTCTTTAGATTAGGTTAAGGATAAAGATTTAGGTTCGGTGAGGGCTGTGATTTGGGTTAGGGTTAGAGTCAAGGTGAGGATTAAGCCTAAGATTAGTATTATAGTTAGGATTTGGTTTAGGATTGTGATTATGGTTAGGGTTCAGTTAGGGTTAGCATTAGGTTAGGGTTGGGGTTAGGTTTATGATTATGTGAATATAGAAACTTCTTCTTTTATAACAATTATGTTACTATACTTATATTTATAAATATAAAATGATAAGGAGGAATAGAACTTACTCTCTAATCAGATAAAAGCTCCTCCATCTCAAGATCTTCAATTTGTGTGAATGCGACCTCTGTTGTATTCATGTCATGATCCAATTGTTTCTATATTTTCTCTATATTAACCATAATTGATACAGTGTAAAATCTAGGCTGCTAGAAATATCATATCACAATAATCATATATATTTTATATTGGAAAAGAAAATAAATTTAAAAATAATAATCATAAATTAAAATAAAAAATTAAATTAAAAATTTCTAAATTTCTTTCCCAACTTATTTTAATTGTCCTAAGAAGCTAGAGTCAACCGCATATTGCCCACAAAACCTAATAGACTCGCTGAAAAAGAACACACTACATTAATTATTTTTCACTTCGATAACAAAAAGAAAAGGACTGGGTAGCCTAAAATATTCCTTAAATTTACATCTAATATTAAGGTTAGTCTTATTACATTTTAGTGAGGGTTTGAGTTAGGGTTTGGTTAAGGTTAAGGTTAGGGTGAAGGTTAGGATAAAGTTTTTAGTCAGGCTTTAATTTTGAGGTTAAGATTTGCATCCTGGTTGGGGTTAGGGATAGTTTTTTCTTAATGGTACATTTAATTTTATGGTTTGGGCCCGTATGGATAGGGTTAGAATTAGGATTTGGGTTAGGGATAGTTTTTTCTTAATGGTACATTTAATTTTATGGTTTGGGCCCGTATGGCTAGTGTTAGAATTAGGATTGGGGTTTATAGCTAAAGTTAGTATTTTCATCATGGTTATGATTTGGGGTTAGGTTTTTGGTTAGTGATATAATTAGGTTTCACAACACTCTCAAATTAGGGAAATTATTAAAAGTAGGGTTAGGGTTAAGTTTTAGGTTATGGTTTTAGTTAGAGTTAGGATTATAGTTAGGCTTATGGTTAGTGTTACGATTGATATAAATTTTAGGCTGAGGGCTAAGGTTATAGTTAAAGTTCTAATTATGATTAAGGTTAGTATTTATATTAGGTTTTATTTAGGGTTTAGGTGCATCTTAATAGATTTATTAGGGTTAGTGATATGGTTAATAGGTTTGGATAGATTAAGGATAATAATATATTGGAGTTAATAACAAATGACTTAATAATTAATTAAGATCAGGTTAGAATTATTATCCTTAAAATAATATGGCATCAAACCTCATAGTGTATCTTACGCCTCTCATCTAATAACTATAATATTATATTTAGGGCATATCCCTTTAAATTAATTAAATCTAAATAATAGAGTATAGATTTTTCTTATGCTATATTATGTTAGCTATAAATTCTATATAAATTTATTTGAGCTATATATTAATTAAATAATCTTAGCCTAATTACATATATTGAACTAAATTTTAATTTTAGAATATAATCTATGCCTAGCTGTAATTACATATGCAACTATCCTAGCTAAATATATGAATTTTTTCAAATTTAATTTTTCTCTATAATAAAGGTGAATGATGAAAAAATTAATATGATTAGTCTTAGCATTTAGGATTATCATTTATATTATGGTTAGGGTTACCATTAGGGGTAAAATTTATATCATGGTTAGGGTTAGCATTATGGTTAGAGTTTGGCTTAGATTTATTATTATGATTAGGGTTAAGGTTTAGTGTTAAGGTTTGGTTTTAATGGGCATGGTTAGGAGTAGAATGATGGTTAGGGTTAGGGTTTAGATTACAATTATAGTAGGATTACGGCTTAGGCATAGAATTATTATCATGCTTAGGATTAGGGTTTATGATTTAAAATTAGGATTATGGTTAAGGAAAGGGTTTGCATTGTGGATAGTATTATGATTAGTTTAAGGTTTTTATTATGATTAAGGTTTAGAGTTCAGGTTAAGGAAAAGATTATGGTTACACAAAGAGTTAGTTAGCATTATGGCTAGGGTTTAGGATTTTTTAATAGGATTAAATTTAGTAATATGGTTAGGTTTAGGTTTAATATTATAGTTAAAATTATCATGATTTATTCTTTAGATGATATTTAGGCTTAAACATAGAGTTTGGATTAGGATTATTATTTAGGGTTAAAGTTTATATCATGGTTAGAGTTACCATTAGGGCTACATTTTGTATCATGGTTAGGGTTAGCATTAGGGTTAGAGTTTTCCTTAGATTTATTAATTTATTTATGTTAGCATTTATCTGGTTAGGATTGGATTTATAATTAGGTTAAGGGTAAAGATTTAGGTTTGGTGAGGGCTATCGTTTGGGTTAGGGTTAGGGTCAAGGTTAGGATTAAGCCTAAGATTAGCATTATTATTAGGACTTGGTTTAGGATTAGGATTATGGTTTGGGTTAGGGTTAGGTTTTTGATTATGCGATAGGGTTAGGGTTAGGGTTAGGGTTAGGTTAAGCTTATGGTTAGGGTTAGGTTTATGATTAAGGTTAGGTTATGTTAGGTTATTGTTATGGTTTAGGTTTAGGATTATGGTTAGGTGATGAATATGGTTATGTTTCCATCATGTTTAGGATTATTTTTTGGCTTATAATTAAGGTTAGAGCTAGCATTATAGTTAGGGTTAGCGTTTAAGGTAAGGGTTATGGTTAAATTAAGGGTTTACATCATGGTTAGGGCTACAATGAGTATTTAGTCTAGAGATAAGATTAGGGTTTAGGTTTGGGTTTGGGACTAAGCTTAGGGTTGTATTGTACAAGTCATGGTTAGATTTAGGGTTTGGGGCATGGTAAGTACAAGGCTTAGAATTATCATTATGGTTAGGGTTTAGGATAGAAATATAATTATGGTTTGGATTAGGGTTTGTTTCTATAGTTTTAATTGTTACAATATTAAATGAGGAAATATTAATTAGAAATGTGATCACTTGATAAGATACTAATTAGCGTTGATTTTTAATTTAAAAATTGCCAAAATAGGATTTGTATAAAGTTCAATTCTAGGTTTAGGATTAAGGTTGAATTTTATTGAGCATTAAAATTAGGTTTCAACATGGTTTAATGTGTAATTCATTTAAGAGTTAAGGTTAGGGTTCAATCTAGTTTAATTATTAATTTGGTTAATAATGTAGGTTGTCTCTATTTTTTGAGAGCAAGGTTAAATTTAGGGTTTATCCATGACCTAAATATTTAGTTCTCATTTGATTTAGGGCTTTATCTCAACTTGGTAAATGTTAAGTTCAAATTTAATTAAGGGAAAACGTAGATGAGGGTTATGGTTCTATTTTGGTTTACCTTTAGACTTAAACTTATTTAAGTGGTATGATAGGAGTTTAACTTTGTATTGAGTTAAGGTTCAAAGTGGTTGTGTGTTAGTGTTCAATTTAATTTGATTAGGGTTAGGGTCAAGGTTAAATTTTCCTTATTATTTAGTTAGGATTATAGCTATGGTTTACTTTGATTTGGTATTAGGTTTATGGTAGATTTTCATTTTTGGTCAGGATTAAAGTTAAATTTGATTTAATATTTAATTAGGAGCAAGGTTAGAGTTATGAGTAAGTTTGTTTTAGGGTTACAATTTTATTTTGTTTAATGCTTGAGTTAAGTGTTTTTGATATATAAAAGCAGCAAGAGGGTGTTGGCCCATAACAGAGACTAGAGGCACATTAACAGCATGTTAATGGCACTAGTCGAAAGAAAGTTCCACAATGAAGCCAACACTCTAAACATACTTTCCCCTATCAAACACAAAAATCACCATGCTAGCAAGCCAAAAAACAAAAATAGACCTACAACTAAGAGTGTTCAGATTGTAAGCAAACTAGCTTGAGTTAACTGTTGATTTAGTTAGTACAATTTAATTTAAGGTATTTTGTTAATTTGAAATATTAATAAAAAAATTATCACATAATTAAATATGAATTTTTTTGAATTATTATATAAAAGTTATGAGTTAATATTTTTAAAATTTTGTGATCCTTTTTTTAATGATAGACCTTTATTAAATGTATATTCAAAGTTAATAGTCAAAAAAATTCATCATATGCCAAGCCCAAATATTTTTTATGAAAAGATGTAGATTTACTTTCAAACAACTTATCAAAGATTATTAATAATAAAAATAAAGACATCACTCATAAATTTTTTAAAATAATAATTTTATTCCTAAAAATAAATGTTTAAAGATAATAATTTATTATTATTTGAAATATGAAAAACTACTTTTCAAATATTCAAATTAATAAGAACTTTTTAAATTTTAGAAATAGAATTAAAAAATATAGAAACTTCTTCTTTTATAACAATTTTGTTACTATACTTATATTTATAAATATAAAAAGATAAGGAGGAATAGAACTTACTCTTTAATCAGATAAAATCTCCTCCAACTCAAGATCTTCAATTTGTGTGAATGTGACCTCTCTATATTCATGTCATGATCCAATTGTTTCTATATTTTCTCTGTATTAACCATAATTGATAGTGTAAAATTTAGACTACGAAGAATATCATATCACAATAATCATATATATTTTATATTGGAAAAGCAAATAAATTTAAAAATAATAATCATAAATTAAAATAAACAATTAAATTAAAAATTACTAAATTTCTTTCCAGATTTATTTTAATTGTCCTAAAAAGCTAGAATCAGCCGCGTATTGCCCACAAAACCTAATTCACTCGCTTAAAAAGAACACACTACATTAATTATTTTTCACTTCAATAACAAGAAGAAAAGGAGTGTGCAACTTAAAATATTCAATAAATTTACATCTAATATTAAGGTTAGTCTTTATATTATGTTTTAGTTAGGGTTTGAATTAGGGTTTGGTTAAGGTTAAGGTTAGGGTGAGGGTTAGGATATTGTTTTTAGTCAGGCTTTAGTTTTGAGGTTAAAGTTTGCATTCTGGTTGGGGTCGAGGATAGTTTTTTCTTAATGGTACATTTAGTTTTATGGTTTGGTCCCGGGTAAGTGTTAGGATTAGGATTAGGGTTTATAGCTAAGGTTACTATTTTCATCATGGTTAAGGTTTGCGGTTATGTTTTTGGTTAGTGATATAGTTAGGTTTCACATCACTCTCAAATTAGAAAAAATATTAAAAGTAGGGTTAGGGTTAATTTTTAAGTTATCGTTTTGGTTAGAGTTAAGATTATAGTTAGGCTTATGGTTAGTGTTACGATTGATATAAATTTTAGGGTCAGGGCTAAGGTTACAGTTAAAGTTCTAATTATGATTAAGGTTAGTATTTATATTAGGTTTTATTTAGGATTTAGATACAGCCTAATAGATTTATTAGGGTTAGTGATATGGTTAATAGGTTTGGATAGATTAAGGATAATAATATACTCGAGTTAATAAAATATGACTTAATAATTAATTAAGACCAGGTTAGAATTATTATCCTTAAAATAATATGGCATCAAACCTCATAGTGTATCTTACACCTCTCATCTAATAACTATAATATTATATTTAGGGCATATCCCTTTAAATTAATTCAATCTAAATAATAGAGTATAGCTTTTTCTTATGCTATATTATGTTAGCTATAAACTCTATATAAATTTATTTGAGCTATATATTAATTAAATAATCTTAGCCTAATTACATATATTTAACTAAATTTTAATTTTAGAATATAATCTATGCCTAGCTATAATTACATATGCAACTGTCCTAGTTAAATATATGAATTTTTTCAACTTTAATTTTTCTCTATAATAAAGGTGAATGATGAAAAAATTAATATGATTAGTGTTAGCATTTAGGATTATCATTTATATTATGGTTAGGGTTAGCATTAGGGGTAAAATTTATATCATGGTTAGGGTTAGCATTATGGTTAAGGTTTAGTGTTAAGGTTTGGTTTTAATAGGCATGGTTAGGAGTAGAATTATGGTTAGGGTTAGGGTTTAGATTACAATTATAGTAGGATTACAGGTCAGGCATAGAATTATTGTCATGCTTAGGATTAGGGTTTAGGATTTAAAATTAGGATTATGGTTAAGGTAAGGGTTTGCATTATGGATAGTATTATGATTAGTTTAAGGTTTTTATTATGATTAAGGTTTAGAGTTCGGGTTAAGGTAAAGATTATGGTTAGACAAATAGTTAGTTAGCATTATGGTTAGGGTTTAGGATTCTTTATTAGGATTAAATTTAGGAATATGGTTAGGTTTAAGTTTAATATTATAGTTAAAATTATGGTGATTTATTCTTTAGATGATATTTAGGCTTAAACATAGAGTTTGGATCAGGGCTAGTATTTAGGGTTAAAGTTTATATCATGGTTAGAGTTACCATTAGGGCTACATTTTGTATCATGGTTAGGGTTAGCATTAGGTTTAGAGTTTTCTTTAGATTTATTAATTTATTTATGTTAGCATTTATTTGGTTAGGATTGGATTTATAATTAGGTTAAGGGTAAAGATTTAGGTTTTGTGAGGGCTATCGTTTGTGTTAGGGTTTGGGTCAAGGTTAGGATTAAGCCTAAGATTAGCATTATGATTAGGATTTGGTTTAGGATTAGGATTATGGTTAGGGTTAGGTTAGGGTTAGGGTTAGGTTTATGATTATATGGTAGGGTTAGGGTTAGGGTAAGGGTTAGTGTTAGGGTTAGGGTTAGGGTAAGTTTATGGTTAGGGTTAGGTTTATGATTATGGTTAGGTTATGTTAGGCTATTGTTATAGTTTAGGTTTAGGATTATGGTTAGGTGATGATTATGGTTATGTTTCCATCATGTTTAGGATTATTTTTTGGCTTATAATTAAGGTTAGAGTTAGAATTATAGTTAGGGTTAGGGTTTAAGGTAAGGGTTATGGTTAAATTAAGGGTTTACATCATGGTTAGGGCTACAATGAGTATTTAGGCTAGACATAAGATTAGGGTTTAGGTTTGGGTTTGGGACTATGCTTAGGGTTGTAGGGTATAAGTCATGGTTAGATTTAGGGTTTGGGGCATGGTTGTACAAGGTTTAGAATTATCATTATGGTTAGGGTTTAGGATAGAAATACAATTGTGGTTTGGATTAGGGTTTGTTTCTATAGTTTTATTTGTTACATTATTAAATGAGTAAATATTAATTAGAAATGTGATCACTAGATAAGATACTAATTAGGGTTGATTTTTAATTTAAAAATTGCCAAAATAGGATTTGTATAAAGTTCAATTCTAGGTTTAGGATTAAGGTTGAATTTTATTGAGCATTAAAATTAGGTTTCAACTTGGTTTAATGTGTAATTCGTTTAAGAGTTAAGGTTAGGTTTCAATCTAGTTTAATTTTTAATTTGGTTAATAATGTAGGTTGTCTGTATTTTTTGAGAGCAAGGTTAAATTTAGGGTTTATCCATGACCTAAATATTTAGTTCTAGTTTGATTTAGGGTTTGGTCTCAACTTGGTATATGTTAAGTTCAAATTTAATTAAGGGAAAACGTAGAAGAGGGTTATGGTTCTATTTTGGTTTACCATTAGAGTTAAACTTATTTAAGTGGTATGATTAGGGTTTAACTTTGTATTGAGTTAAGGTTCAAAGTGGTTGTGTGTTAGTGTTCAATTTAATTTGATTAGGGTTAGGGTCAAGGTTAAATTTTCCTTATTATTTAGTTAGGATTATAGCTATGGTTTACTTTGATTTGGTATTAGGTTTATTGTAGATTTTCATTTTTGGTTAGGATTAAAGTTAAATTTGATTTAATATTTAATTAGGATCAAGGTTAGAGTTATGAGTAAGTTTGTTTTAGGGTTACAATTTTATTTGGTTTAATGCTTGAGTAAGTGTTGATTTAGTTAGTACAATTTGATTTAAGGTATTTTGTTAATTTGAAATATTGATAAAAAAATTATCACATAATTAAATATGAAATTTTTTAAATTATTATATAAAAGTTATGAGTTAATATTTTTAAAATTTTGGGATCCTTTTTTTAATGATAGACTTTTATTAAATGTATATTCAAAGTTAATAGTCAAAAAAATTCATCATATGCCAAGCATAAGTATTTTTTATGAAAAGATGTAGGTTTACTTTCAAACAACTCATCAAAGATTATTAATAATAAAAATAAAGACATCACTCATAAATTTTTTAAAATAATAATTTTATTCATAAAATTAAATGTTTAAAGATAATAATTTATCACTATTTGAAATATGAAAAACTACTTTTCACATATTCAAATTAATAAGCACTTTTTAAATTTTAGAAACAGAATTCAAAAATAAAGAAAATTCTTCTTTTCTAACAATTTTGTTACTTCTTTTATAATGTGTGGAGTAAGAGTTGTCTGAATCAGATGGCTTACTTGGCTAATAAGGACAATAGGTGTGTCCCTGCCATTATTGCTATTAATGGCACCTAGAGATTCGTTAGATCTAGTTGTACGGAGCCCTTTTTCAAAAATATTACCCAAGGCTAGCATTTTAAGTATAATCTTTCTCGGAAAGGCCACTCAAAAACAAGTGGTTTTTTATGGTCTGCAAAAATGCTCAGCTCTTAGGTTTTCAGGATATTCTTGCACAGGAGGGGCAGAGCTTTGAAATGGAAGGCAACACCCTCTGCATTGAACTTGATAAAATTGACGAGGCTTTCACCTCTGATATGTTGGTGACTCATTACTGCAAAGAGAGTAGCATATGGGGATTTATGGAGAGAATGAAAGGTGGGCATGACAAGTGAATTTCCAAACAATTCATCTCAACCTGGAATAATAAGAGTGTCTCGGTTGGGGGCATCTACTTCCAGATTAATGAAGAGGTCATAGAAAAGGTGACGGGGCTCTCTATGGTGGGGAGGAAATACAAAAAGACCAGTCGGACTCCTGAACCTACAAGCCTCAACCAATTTTTCAAGGATGGGGAGTAGTCAGTGAAGAAACAAGGGGGTTTCAATAGGGAGGTCTTGCTGGACTTCTGGCCAAAAATTTGCCTCACTGTGATGAAATATTTCACGCTAGAAGGTAAGTTCACTATGTTTTACTACTACCACTTACCATTCCTGAATCATATTAGAAACAAGGATTTAATTTCCATACCCTTCTATCTTTGGCACTCCATAGAGAGTAATATCTTGGACATTAAGGACAACCCTGATAAATCAATTTGTATCCTCCATCAGGGCATCCTTCTCTACATTTACCAATTCCACAAAGCTATCTGCTCGGCGCCTCAACCCCCCAATTATCCAGCAAACGACCCAGGAGGAGTCCCCGACCAAAACTAAAAATCTCACTCATTCTACCTCCCAGTCCATCCAAGTTATCCAGGAGCTTGAGATAGGTGCTAAAGAGGGTAGAACCTGCAAAAAATATGTTAAAAACCCTTTCAATAGGAAGGAGGGTTAGGAGGAGTCACATATCTCTGAGTCTGTGGAGAACAAAGATGGGAAGGAGTCTGATAGTACTCCTGAGATTGAATGTAGGCCCAAAAAATGGAGATTGATGGAGAGCCAGGTGAATCTAGAGGTGGACTAAAGTGGCTCGGGTCACCATAGGTCCAATAGAATTGCCAAGGAATAGTGTAAAACCAAGTTGATGGAAACAGCCTCTAGAGAGCCATCCCTATCTGGAAATGACTCTCACACCACTGAGTCCATGAAAGGTTCCTCGGATGATCATATGAGTCCCCTTAGGACTGGTAACACTCCCCTACCCAACCTCCAACAAACCATGGAAACCCCCAATAACCCTACCCCGCCCCTGAGCCCTTTTCATGATCCTCGGGATAAGCCCCCAACCTCTGATTACAATACCGGGGTTCTGGCTGACAAAAAAAAATTTAAAGGCTCCCTCAAGAGGAGGTTCTCTGATATGGACAAGGATATTGCAAATATTAAAAAGAATAGGCAAGAATTGAAACACCAATGCATGATGACCAACAAATTTTCCCTGAAGGTCATGCATGCTTCGGCTACGACCCTCTGTATTGTGTAGGAAAAGATGGCGGGCGGCAGTCTAGAAGCAGATGAGGATAACAAGGATCTCTTCCTGTTCTTGCAGGAGGAGTGGCCTAGGACCCTGTTGTCTAAGCATCTGGGTGGGAAGAACTAACTTCTGGTGTCCATGAGTTGGTTAATTTTGACTGGGCATGGCCCTTGGATCCCTTGTTTTGTGTTTGGGGTTAATGTTAGTTTTTATAGCTTTTGGTTCAGCCCCGTGTGGCTTATGACTGTTACTTTAACTACTACTCTTCATTTTAAGTACTCTGGTTTAATCTTCTTGATTGGAACTATGGTTTATATTTTTGATAGGGGCAGATTTAGACTTGGTGATTATGTTGTTAACTATTTTATCTGCTTTAACTAGTTCCATTAATGTGCTATTAACGTGCTACTAGTCCCTTTGTTCCACAGGCCAGCACCCTCTTGCTGCTTTATCTATCAAAAAAAAAATTGTTACTATACTTATATTTATAAATATAAAAAGATAAGGAGGAATTGAACTTACTCTCTAATCAGATAAAAACTTCTCCATCTCAAGATCTTCAATTTGTGTGAATGCGACCTCTATTATATTCATGTCATGATCCAGTTGTTTCTATATTTTCTCTGTATTAACCATAATTGATACAATGTAAAATTTAGACTGCTAAGAATATCATATCAAAATAATCATAAATATTTTATATTGAAAAAGAAAATAAATTTAAAAATAATAATTATTAAAATAAATAATTAAATTAAAAATTTCTAAATTTCTTTCCCAACTTATTTTAATTCTCCTAAGAAGCTAGAATCAACAACCTATTGCCCACAAAACCTAATTCACTCGCTGAAAAAGAACACACTACATTAATTATTTTTCACTTCAATAACAAAAAGCAAAGGAGTGGGCAGCCTAAAATATTCCATAAATTTACATCTACCATAAGTAGTGTGTAGCAGCCATGGGTTTCATATAAAAATATATGAATTCTACAAACACCAAAAAAACTTTCTCATAATCCCTACTTGGTGGCCCACACCCCACGAAAATTTATTTAACCTATCAATGGAAACGGATCTTAAGACACAGAAACAAAAAAAATGGTGAACAATGTGACACAAATCCAAAAAACTGAGATTTTTATTTTCTATTCCCAAATTCATGAGGAAATTCATTAAACCCATGAACACCAGATTGAAATAGTAAAATCTAATGAATGAACGCTGAGCTGTAATGGTTAGGTCGAGAGTAAAGTTGAATAAAATAGTTGGTTCCAGCTATCAGGAATGCCTGGCAAACACCAGTGCCTGCAATCTTGTTTTCAAAGATTCGTGTACATTGATGGATGCCCATCTACGCGGAATGTTGAGTTATGGGAGATGTTGAACAGTTTTACTGGAAATTTAGTGGTGCTCAGAACTCGATGAAGTATGGCGGCATGAGCTGTTGGCTGAGGGTCATATGAGGGATCTTGAATTGGCTCCTTCTCACTGTCGCAGCTGTTCCATTCATTTTAATCTCATCAGTCAAAGGAATGCTATAAGGAAGAAAATGAAAAAAAAAGGTAAAAAAATTGAACTTTTAGCATATGCCCTGCGTTTACCTTCTCTGACTGTTGTAATGGTTGAATGAGCTGCCGTAAAAGAAGACCAGAGTTTGGGGATCCACTTTTAAAGATAAAGATCAGTGGTTTATGTTAATTGTCCGACAGTTCAAAGATAAAGATTGCCGACCTTCAACATTTCGCAACTTCTTCAAATCTTTTCTCAGAGAGGACTATCAGCGCATGACCTCTCTCAGGCACGACATAATTACCAAGTTCAGCAGCACAGAGGACGTGGATCCAAGCATTTAAATCTATGAGCACGACTCTTTACTATCTCACCAATGCTTGATGTTATGATTGGATAGCTAAAAATTTGTTTCACATGTTCAACGCTGCTCGATTCATTCCTCTAATTCTTCATAAATCTTTGATGAAATATTAAATGAGGCGTTAATTTCTTTCCTAGATTTCTTTAATAAGTCCATTTTGTTCGGCTTTATGTTCAGTTTTTTACATGCTAATATTTTTTAATACAACCATAAATAATTATTTTGGAATCATTATTTACAGAGGGAACAATACATAGGGCTCACTGATTCAGAAAACACATCAACCAAAATGAAATTGTTGCATATGGGTAACTGCAGGACAACAGAAATACAATAAAAGTCAAGAGGATTGCTATCTAAGAAAATCTACAGGCATGGGCAAAACCTTAATGGCATTCATAGACAGTTCCTCGCATTGAACATAAAAGGGTATACTTCTGCCCATATATTCAGCTCCCCAGCATCTATATCCAACCAAATTATATGGCCCTCTCTTTTCTGAATTAACCAAATATAATCCCCCCCAACACAAGTCAATCTACGATGCAAAGGGTGTGGCGATTTAAGTGTGTTATAGTTAGTTCTCCACTGCAAGCTGAGCTCATCAAACACATAAAACACCAAAGCAACTGTATAAGGAAGAAGATCCATTCTACAAACCATTATTATTCTTCCCTTACACACAACAATTCCCAGGGTCTTGTGCAATTGTAGTACACCTGGGATCTGAAAGGTATAAACAAAGCTGCTATTGGAATCAACATTCAGATCATATATACCCACATCAACCCCATTTTCAGAAAACCAGTAGATTTATTTTTATGCACTAGGATGGTTGGCAAATATCGAACTGTCATACTTCCATTAGCTCTTAGATCCAAGCTAACATCTCTCTTTTCCCATCTACTTTTTGCAGATCTATAAATCAAAGGAAAAAGTTTTTGGTTCTGAAAAAGAAGATGACATCCAATTACAAGAATTACCTCATAAGTCTTTTCCTCTTAATCGAACTTGAGGTGCACAGACACAAAGTTATGATATCTTTTCATGTAATACGAAATCCTCTCTACTTTGTTCAGTATTGCATTTTAAGGAGAATGGGATTGCATAGTTAATGGATTCATCACCCGAAGGATTCCATTTTGCTTAGAGCTATAAACCAAGAGTCCTCCATGTCTAGATGTCCAGCTCTCGGAATCCATTGTGACTCACTATATCTCCCCTCCTCATCGAATGTCTTGTTGAATCTTTACCTTCTACTCATATTGATCCATCACTAGCCACAATTGCCTATCACTCTGATACCAAACATTGTGAAAGTAATCGAAGCTAGAAATAATGTATTTCCATGACGAACAAATGATTTGAGATTGGAAAAGAGTTTGAAGAGGAATTTTACACAATATTATGTTCACTATATCTTCTGGAATTAGATCTATGAACATTGATTCTTCCACCAAATATAATTTTTTGTGTGAGCTGTTGGCTCTCTTGCTCTCTTCATCCACATCCTCGGCCTCATCATTGCTTGATCCAACATCCATTGCTTTTCCCTTGCCATCCTCTCTGAATGGCCCAAAACCAAGTGTCAACCATTTAGTATAGGGCTGCTCAAATGAAATCCCTTCATTGATATTTCCATCCGTACTATGATTAGATTCTCTCTTGGAAGCCATTATCCCTCTGGGAGGTGCCAATAGAAAAGCTCTCTGATTAAATAGAATTAAAGCTTGCATTAGAATAAAGTTTTTAGCTATTCCAAAAACATTGGTAATAAGAAAATTTTCCACCAACCAGAAGATTTTGGAGCATTCTATTGTTCTGAATCTAAATATTTTTTCTAGCCCTAAATTATTGTTGTATAATCTTAAAATGGAAGCACTTCCATGATAAGAGTGTTTATCCCTCCAAGTAAGTGGTTTGGGGTCATGTCAAGCACCTTGATTAGGTCTTTGCATGTATTTGGCTTTTCTCCCCGCTTTCCACTTCTTCCCCGCACCTAATTTCTTCATTCTAGGTAAAATTAGGGTGAGGATCTTAAGGATTCTCTTGAATTTCCCTCTTTCATAGCTCTATTTCTAGGTAGGATTTAGAAATGGACCCTTCTGGACTTCATCACAGTAATCATAGGATTTTATGTCTATCTCTGACATTCTATCCTATTCTGGCATCAGTTCTAGGATTCTGGGCATCTCTGGGACCTCCTGACTTGGTTCTGAGTCAATTTGGGACCAAGGTCAAGGTCGAGTTAGAACATGACTAGGTCAGGGTCGAGCTAAGATCCTGACTAGGTCAGGGTCAAGCTAAGACCTTGACTAGGTCAGGGTCAACCTCAACTTTGACCCCTTCCTCTAAAATTTCAATTTCCAAAATCTCTGGCCTTCGGGCTTTTGGGAGATTTATTTTCCTTCTTTCGGGTTGGCCATTTCAGGTTTCAGGATGGTAAATCCTTTAATTGCATTTAATATAGGTATATTTTCTAAAGGTGAGGACCTAATTGAGATTTAATTCTCCAAGGTGGCCCATCTAGAGGAGTGTGCCCCAGATCACTATAAAAGGAGGCCTTCCTCTCTCATTTTCACATCAAGTTTTCTCAATCAAGTTTTCATATCTCATAATCAAGTTTTGCAATCAAGTATCTAGAGCTCTCAAGTGCAAGCAAGTCTTCAAGCATTCAAGTGTTCAAGCATCCATTCATCAAGGAGATCCATTGTTAGCTATTGAAGGATTCAATCTCTTTGGAGCCCCCCTTTGATGATCCATCCTTCTCCATTCATTCAAGTCTTCTGATATGCAAAGATCAAGTCAAGATTGGTGTTGAAGATCAAATACCATTGATTGGAGACATCCTATATCCATTGAAGCATTCCTACTTGTGGATTCAAAGATTTGAATCCTCTACAAGGACTTCAACATAAGCGAGGTGATTTGTTTCAATTACTTTGTTTATGCACAGTACATTTCAATTCAATTTCAAGGTTAATTCCTAAATTAGGGTTTGACCAAGGCAAACCCCCCTATACAACAAAAACCTCCATTCTTTTGTAGGTATAGGTGCGGAGTTTCAGATTTGAGAGTGAATTTGGATATCCTTTTCGAAAAACTTTTGGGATCTGGGAACAGAATTCGAATCGGACTTCAAATAAAGAATGTGGTATTTGACCTTTTATGAGGGTCAAACCCGAGCTGAGCCATCTTGAGGAAAGATTTTTGGGTTTTCATTGTTTTGACATTTCCAGTCTAGGATAGGTTTTAGATTTTCCCAAAAGTGCACACAGACATCAAAATTTAACATTTTTTAGATTTTCTCTAATTTGAGGTTAGTACTTGTATTTCAATTATTCTATATTCTAAACATAATCCTCCACATAGGGAAATATTGGATTTACTCTCTCTTCCTACTCTTTTCCATAAAATTGATTCGATTGTGCATTAACCTTTTGGTTGATCAAATCAGATCTCTTCTTTGGGGAATTTGGGTTTGAGAATAGGTCTCATATTTCCCCCTTTACATTTGAATAGGGGTGAATCCATTTTACATCTATTCATTTTGGTGAGCTCGACTAGCTTACTCTCTTTCTTTTTGGTCTTAGATTTCCCTTTGTCTTATTGTGTGTGTACACCTTCACTATTCATTTTGGTGAACCCGACATACTTACTCTCTTTTCTTTTGTGGAATTGGATGCCTTATTGTGCTTTCCTTATATCATGTTAGTATTAGATTTTTCCTTTGTGATCGATCTTGCATGCTAATTAGACTTCATATTCATGCTTTATGTGTTCTTAGTTTAGTTCATTTGCATTACATTGGTTTATGAGCTTTACTACCACTAGTCCTACTTATAACATTCCAGTTAGAAGAAGTCATAGACTCATGGGTGCCTTTGATCCTGAATCTTCTTCTCCTTTCCTTAAGATCCCCGATGATAACTTGATTCTTCATGATTCCAATCCTACTATGGAGAAAAACTCTTCTCACTCATCTCCTTATGAGGATGACGCTTTAAGAGTTCCTCTTGAACAAGTCCAAAAACTTTCCACTAAACTTGATAAAATGGGCAATTGGCTTCTTCAAGAAAACCATAATCAAGATTCCATTCAAGCTATAGAGGCTCTTAAGAAAGTTCTCCAGGATAGTGATCAACGTATTAACCTCTTGCATTGTAATATCCCTGTCATTAAATGACTATTAAAACTATTGTATTAGGGGTCGCGGTTGATTTAGTTTATCTTGGGCCCATTCTTTCTATTTGTTGGCATAGTTTAGTTGTCACCGTCATCTCTTTTGTGCACTCTTAGGAGTTTTCCCCAATAGGTATTTATGCTCGGCGTGTAGGTTAGATTTGATATGTTGAGTTTTGTATTTGATTTGTATTTGGGAATTCCTGTTGGGATTTTGTTGTTTTCCATTTTGGAGGTGAAAGACCCTCCCTACTTAGTTTTGTGCAGTTTTAGTGGGAATCAACCCTCACCCTACTCTGCCTGTTCTCTGGTTCTGGGTATTTGGCAAATTGAAGCAAGTATTATTCATATTTCATCTAGCAAGTATTGTTGCATAGTAATAATATAGTCTGGAATATATTGTGGATTATTGTACACCTCCCTTCCTCGGTCCATTTCTAACTTCATCTGTGCCATCTCCATTAGACAGCCTCATCACACCATACGATAGATAGATCTGTGCCACCATACAGAAGATAGATCCATGCCATCATGCGGTAGATAGATTCGCACCACCATACGGTAGACAGATCCATGCTAGATCCACACCATATCCACGCTAGATCCACGACAAATCCATGCTAGATCTGCACTAGATCCACACCAAATAAAACCCATGCCAGATCTGTGATAGATCCGCGCCACTATACGGTACCCTTGGTAGATTGGGTGTACACCATACTTGTTCACTCCATCTATACGGTCTTAGAAATGTGTTAGTTTGGTTTGGGATAGTACAGTGGTATCAGAACTAGGGATTTTGCCAGCTTGTGAGTATTGAATGAGAGTTTATTCAAGGAAAAGGAGTAGATCTCACTCAATCGGTAGAATGGGTGATCTGCAAGACCCTACGGCCAAAGTCATGACTCTTTTGAGAGAACTCATTAAGAACCAGGTACATATAAATGACACTCAATGCCTCATGGAAGAGACTCTATGAAAATTGGCTGAAAGCAAGATATCCACGAAACAAAGTGACAATTCTATCTCGGGACGGGCAAATCCCCAACCTGTACGCTCTCGACCGTCAATGCCAACTTTCCCTCCATGGATGGAAGAATGGCAAGGAGAGAAACTAACCTTCCAGGAAATACAAGATCAGCTTCGGGAAGATTTGAGGAATGCAAATATGGAAGGAGATATATCCTACAAAGATTATGCTGAGCTAAGAATGAGGTACGCTGGTGAAAACAAGCACGGCCATTATAGTGACGATCTGAGATAGAAGATGGGCAAAGTTAATCTATCCTCTTTTGATGAGTCTGGAACTATCACATCTCGAGCATGGGTGCAAAAAGTAGACACATATTTCCACTCAACCCTATGCCAGAAGATGAGGCCATCAAATTTGTAGCACTACATCTTGAAGGAATAGCCCACGAATGGTGGCATCATGGCATGGTTACTCTCGGCCATGACCAAATAAATTCCTACGCTGAATTCACTGAGAGGTTGATAGATCATTTTGATGGGAAAGATCCAAAACTAAATTTTAAAGAGTTGGCTTAGTTAAAGCAATCTGGCACAGTCGATGATTACATAACAGAATTTCAGAGATTGTCTGTCTTGGTGACTGATATTTTAGAAAGATGATTGGTGGTACTGTTCATGGATGGACTGGCAGAGCCCTTGAAAGGATGGGTGAAAGGATTCAACCCCATCACACTCATAGAAGCAATTAAGAAGGCACGCGACATGGTGACATCTTCATCGTCATCCACCAAATATCACTCGCAGTCCAAACCACCTCTCGCTCCACGGGAAAGAGACAACAAACCTCCACCAAGGAGGCCTCTGTTGGATGAGGAAACTAGGTAGGAACTTAGAAGGAATAAACTCTATTTCAATTGTAAGGAACCATGGGTACTAGGACATCGATGCCTTGGCAAAGGAAAAATCCATTACATTGAGGTTTTGTCTGATGGAGAGGAAGAACAAACACCTGAGTCTGAAGTAGCCGAACAACAAATTTTAGGGGAGGTAAACATCAATCACATAGAAAGACTTGCCACACTCTTCAAAAGAGGAGGTGCCATTGCTACTCTGGTGGGAACTCCAAGATGCACTATGTTCCAGGTTCAGGGCACCCTCCAAGGACAATGGGTCGTGGTCATGCTTGACAGTGGAGCCACACTCAACTTCATTAACTCCTCACTAGTGAGCTGATGAAGCCTATGTACGAAGGCACACCAGGGATTTGATGTCAAAGTAGTGGGAGGAAATTTGTTAAAATGCACTCATCTGGTTCTGCAACTGAGCATCACCATGGGCAACCACATGGCGATGGATGATTTCTTCGTGGTGGATTTGGATGACATGGAAGTCATTCTCAGCATTCAGTGGATGGAAAAATTGGATGAATACACACAAAGTTTCAAGAAGATGGAGTTCTCCTTCGAGGTAAACGGAAAAAAGGTGGTGTTGAGAGGGATGTTGAATGGAGGGCCAAAGGAAATTTCAGCCCAATGAATGGAAGCTATCTTTAGACATGACAATGTGGTTTGGGCCGCACAATGTTTTGCCTCGACAGAACCCATACAGAGACAAAGAAAGGACCACCAGGAGGAAGAACTTCAAAGGGTTTTGGATAGATACCACAAGGTCTTTGCTGACATACCACCACACCAAGGATTTGAACACACCATTGAGATGGAATCTGGTGCCAAACTAGTAATCACTGTGCCATACCGCCACCCTAGGAGGCTAAAAGATGAAATTGAAAAAAAAAATCAAGAACTCCTTGACAAAGGTTGGATCAGACCCAGTGCCAGTCCATTCGCATCATCGGTAGTGCTCATTAAAAAGAAGGATGGAACAATGTGAATGTGTGTAGACTACCGTGCACTGAACAAAAAAACCATCAAGAATAGGTATCCGATTCCCAGGATCGATGAATTGTTGGATAAGTTACACAGTGCCATTTATTTCTCCAAAATAGACCTCCATTCGGGGTATCACCAAATCTACATGAGGGAGCAGGATGTGGAGAATACAACATTCTATTGCCATTATGGGCATTACAAATTTCTAGTCATGATGTTTGGATTGACCAACACTCCTACTACATTCCAATCATGCATGAACCACATTTTTAACAAACAACTGCGTAAATTCCTACTAGTATTCTTCGATGATATACTGATCTATAGGAAGACATGGGAGGAGCACTTAAGGCATTTGGAAGAAGTACTCAAGATTATGAAGTCACAACTGTTGTTCGCCAAACAATCCAAATGTGAATTCGGGATGATAGAGATATTATATTTGGGGCACATTGTCAGTAGCCGAGGAGTTCAAGTGCATCAAGAAAAGATTCAGGCTATCCTAGATTGGCCACCTCTTAAGACTCTTTCAGAACTATGTGGATTCTTTGGGTTGTGTAGTTACTATAGACAGTTCATGAAGGGGTTCTCTCAGCTCAGCGCACCTCTCACTGTCCCGACGAAGAATGGATCTTTCTTTTCAGTGGAATGAACATGCACATTAGACCTTTGAGAAACTCAAAGAGACTATGAGTTCTTGTCCAATCCTTGCATTGCCAGACTTCAGTTGACCTTTCATCCTAGAGTGTGATGCCTCTGGAGAAGGCATCGGGGCCGTCTTAATGCAAGACCACCACCCCATTGCTTTCGAAAGTCAGAAGCTCTCAGGAGCTGAGAGGTTGTATTCTATATGTGACAAAGAAATGTTAGCCATCATGCATGCCTTGACCAAGTTTCGACAGTACCTCATCGGAGCCAAGTTCATTGTTCATACAGATCACAATAGTCTCAGGCATTTTCTAGAATAGCGAGAATTGAATGAGTGACAACAGAAATGGGTAAGTAAAGTTTAGGCTTTTGACTTTAAAATTGAATATGTGAAAGGAAAAAATAATGTAGTAGTTGATGCCTTGTCAAGAAAACCAGCCATCTATTCCTTATCTCAAATATTAGTGGATTGGAAAGAACATTTGTTTGTCGAATACTCCAAGGACATGTTCACATGCCAACTCTTAGACAAAGAAATATAGGACAATAGGTATAAGGTGGTAGATGATATTATTTTCTACAAGGACAAAATTTACCCGGTACCTGAATCCAAGTTGAAGGAAAAGGTTTTGAATGAAATGCATGATTCACCTCTAGCCGGGCATCAAGGTTACTTGAAGACCTACCGAAAAATTAGGGAAAGATTTTCTTGGAAGGGCCTAAAAGGTGATATATTACAGTACGTCTGGGAATGTTCCATCTACCAACAAAATAAATCCGAACACACTCTATCGGTGGGTTTGTTGTAGCCATTACCGATTCCAGAGAAGAAGTGGGATAGTATATCAATGGATTTCATCTCCGAGCTCCCTAAGGCACAAGGGAAGGACTGCATCTTTGTGATAGTTGACAAACTAACCAAGTATGCACATTTCTTTACTATACCCATAGAATTTTATGCTTCATAGGTAGCAGACTTATTCTTTCAAGAGGTGTTTCATCTGCATGGACTCCCTTGAAACATAGTGAGCGATAGAGACAGACGCTTCCTCAGTAATTTCTAGAAAGAATTGTTTTATCTAGCAAGGACAAAGTTGTCACCAAGCACCAGTTACCACCCGTAGAATGACGGACAAATGGAGATTGTAAACAAATGGCTAGAAGGTTACCTCAAAAATTATGTTTCAACACAATAGAGGGCTTGGGTAAAATGGCTACACCTAGGAGAGTACTGCTACAATACCACTTTCCACATGTCCATTGGAATGGAACCTTTCAAAGATTTGTACAGGTATGAACCTCCTTCATTTGTTGATTTGGCTCTCGGTGACAGTCACACGCCGAAGGCCAAAGATTGGCTGCAAGAAGGAATAGATATTCTAAGATCCCTAAAGTAAAATCTCCAGCATGCTCAGAATCAGTAGAAAATGTACGCTGACAGGCACCAAATCGAGAGGAGTTTTGAAGTGGGGGATTTGGTATACCTCTGACTTCAACCTTACAGACAATCATCTCTGAAGGCTTCAGGAAAGGAGAAGTTGAGACCACATTTCTACAGACCCTACCGTGTGATAAGGAGAGTGGGTGAAGTTGCATATGAATTGGACCTGCCTGAGGGAAGCCGAATCCACAACATCTTCCACATTTCTTGTTTGAAGAAAGCTATGCACTAGCAAGTGATAGTTTCCATAGACCTGCCACCCCTCGACGATGGGGGAAAGCTAGTATTGGAACCTACAAAAATCATCGACAACTAAGAGAGAAGATTGAGGACACCCACTATCAAGGAATTTCTTGTGCGCTAGAAGGACCTTCCCCTTGAAGATGCCACCTGGGAAGGAGAAGAGATTCTGGAACACCCCAGCCTGAAATTGCTTGAGGATAAGCAATCTTTGGGATGGGAGAACTGTAATATCCCCGTCATTAAATGACTATTAAAATTATTGTATTAGGGGTTGTGATTGATTTAATTTATCTTAGGCCCATTTTTTCTTTTTGTTGGCATAGTTTAGTTTTCGTCATTGGCTCTTTTGTGTACTCTCGGGAGTTTTCCCTGATGGGTATTTATGCTTGGCGTGTAGGTTAGATTTGATATGTTGAGTTTTGTATTTGATTTGTATTGGCGAATTCTTGTTGGGATTTTATTGTTCACCATTTCGGAGGTGAAAGACCCTCCCTACTTGGTTTTGTGCAGTTTCGGTGGGAATCAACCCTCACCCTACTCTACCTATTCTTTAGTTCTAGGTATTTGGCAAATTGAACCAATTATTATTCATATTTCATTTGGCAAGTATTGTTGCGTAGTAATAATATAGTCTGGAATATATTGTGGATTATTGTACACCTCCCTTCCTCGATCCATTTCCAACTTCATCTGTGCCATCTCCATTATAGAGCCTCATCACACCATATGGTAGATAGATCTGCACCACCATACATTAGACAGATCCGTGCCACCATACAGTAGAAAGATCCATGCTAGATCCACACCAGATCCGCGCAAGATCCATGACAGATCTGCACTAGATCCATGCCACTATATGACACCCTTGGTAGATTGGGTGTACACCATACCTATTCACTCCATCTGTATGGTCTCAGAAACATGTCAGTCTTGTTTAGGATGTTACATGCATGGTATTACTCATTTTGTTCATTCCAATGTTAAACATTTAGCTCAAGAAGCTCAAGATTTAGGGTTAACTTCTCCTATCACTAGTGTTGAACCTCCTTCTAATCCTTTACCTAGTATTCCTATCTCTACTCCTTTGGTGACTATGACAGTTCCCTCTATTCCTTTGAGTGTTCCTCCAGTGTCCCTTCCTACATCACAACCTTCATATCATAATGTTCCTTTTACTTATTCCAATCTACTTCCAACTGTAGTTCCTAGTGTTCCTCCAGTTGTGTCCTCTATTCCTGCAGCTTCTTACACTTTACCTAGTGTGTCTAATGTTGCTACTCACCCTATTTCCTTTAATGATTCAACCATCATTAGTTTGGCTCAAACTGTATCATCCTTACAACAACAACTTGCTTCCTTAACTCAAAACAAGTTTAGTATTCCTACATGTGACATGGGAAGTCCCTTGTCCTGGGATATTATTCATACTCCTGTTCCTCAACAAGGTGAGATGCCTCATCTTGAGAATTATAATGGAAAAGGAGATCATGTTCATCATGTTAAAACATTTCAAATCCTTTGTAGTGATTATGCTCATGACCATAGGATTTTAGCCAAATTGTTTGCTAGAACCTTTTGTGACAAGGCCTTACAATGGTATTGTTCCTTGCCTCCTTATTCAATTGATTCCTTTCCACAACTTGCTAATGACTTTATTCAAAAATTTCAAAATAATTTTGGCCTGCAAGTGTCATTGACTGATTTAATGCATTGTAAACAAAGTGCTAAAGAAAAATTGACTGAATTTATTGGTAGATTTAAGCATTTGCATGCTCAGATTTCTTATCCTGTTCTTGATATTGATATTCAACGTATGTTTATTTCAAATTTGCAAAAGGATATTAGAGATAAGATCCTACTTACCAAATTTACCTCATTTCAACAAGTTTGTGTAGTGCTTCATCATTATCAATTACAAGTGAGTCAATTTGAGAGCACCTCTCCAATGGTTCCTGTTCCAGTTGATAAGAGTGATGCTGCTCCTAATCCAAACAAGTTTCAAAAATTCAATAATTATGTCAAGATAAACAAAAAAGTGAATGCAGCTATTGATCAGGTTGATCTTGCATCTCATAATGCCACTTCTGCATCCACTACTTTTTGATTAAATCATACCTTTACTCCTCTTTCTGAAACATCACATGCTATTATGAATAGGTTGTTAGCTGCTAATATGATTACTTTCCCTCCTATTCGACCTCTTTTACATACTATGATTGCATCCAAATATTTTGATCAAAATGCTTTTTGTCAATATCATCATCAGAATGGTCATGATACTGAGAGATGTTATTCTTTAAAACATAAGGTTCAAGATCTCATTGATTCTAAGGTTTTATCTATTGATAATCTAGATAGTAGTGGGAATCAATACCTTCAGAACCCTCCTAATTAGAACCTTCAAATTTATATGAACCCTTTACCTACACATGATACTAATACTATTGCTCAACCATTTTCTATGGAAATTGTGTATGATTCAAAGATGGATTATCGCAATCATGTTGTTAATCAAGTGGAGCATATTGATAAGTCTATATCTTCACCTCAACCCTCACCTCAAATTCAATCTCAACATCAACCAAAACCTAAACCTAAAGTGAAACCTCAACCTAAACCTTGACAAAAATTCAAGAATAAAAGACCTTGGAAACTTTTGATTACCTTTGATGACTCTAAGATTATTAAATCTCCTGATGGTCCCCTTTACATTGCTGCTAGGATTGCTTAGATAACTACTCATGGTTGTCTTGTTGATCTAACCTCCTTAGTCAATGTTATCACTGAAGAAAATATTTTTATGAAAATATTACAATGTGACTTTTATGATACATCAGATGTGTGGATTCAAACTTGCAATGGTTTTCTTTATCCATCATTTGGTTCTATTACTTTACCGGTTGAACTTTTTGGAAAAATTGTGAACACTACCTTTGTTGTGGTTCCTACTTCTGATCAATTTCAAGTTAAGCTAGGTTTACCTTGGTTGACTTCCATACATGCTATTGCTTCACCTATCCATAAGTGTCTTAAATTAATTCATGATGGAGAATTGAAGATGATTAATCATAGTCTATATCAACCTTCTAGGCCTAGAGATTGTGCTGCTCTAGATTTCTTTTGGCCTTCATTACCTAATTCATGTCCTCCTCAACCTGATAATATTTTTTGATCATATCAAGCTTATAGACATCAAAAAATCTTTGAATTAAGTTCACCTCCTATGGATCTTAATCATGGTCTTTTACCTACACCTTTGATACCTCCTTTAACTATGGCTTCTAGTTCTGTTAATCAAGTTCCTTCTACCAAATCTATTAGAGATCCTGTGATTGTTCCTCCTATGGTTGATAATCCTATTAATCTTCCTAAAGAACCTGTGAAGGATCCTATGATTGTTCCTCCTAATTCTCAACCTCTTTCAAATAAATCAAAACATAATCACTCTACTAATGAATGTCATAAAAAGCGTTGTGCTCATGCTAAAGCTAAAAGATCTCTACCTTCTTCGGATAAATCTATGCATAATGTGTTAGACAATGTTGCTACTAATAATGATGTTCACATGCATGATTATGATGATTCTATTCATATATTAGATCCTATTTTGATTAATTTAGATGAAGAAGATACTCTTGATGATACTGATGATGTTAATGATGAATATGAGACTATTGACATTGACATTGATTTACCTAATATGCTTTCATCACAATTAACTCTTACACATAGTGTCAAACATAGTGATCCTCAAGAGGATCCTTGTTTGGAACCGGCTATCATTCCTACTATGTTGGATATAGTCCCTCTTGTGAGTTACCCACCTTCCCTAAATGATATACAATGAGATGGGGGAAGAAGGTGGCACACTTGATCAGCTTGTCCTTCGTGGTAGCTTTGTTGTGTGTTTTCCTGCTATACTGTGCTTCTCCCATAATGTGTTTTCTAAGTGTTATATTCTTTTACATGATCCTTGTTACTCAATAGGTGCAAGGTGATGAAGGAATCGAAACTGTTGTTCAAATTCTTCTATATGTATCTCTATTCTTCTATGCATTGTTCAATGTTATGTTGTAATTGTGCTATTGTTCGTAAATGTTTCCTTGTGTAATCTACTTGGATTCAAGATATGGTAGCACTAATTATTTTTGGTCTCCATGTCACGGTCTAAAAATATTCTCCTTCATATATCTTATGTGATCTTTCCTCCTTTGTTGTTGTAGTTCTACTTTCTTTGGGGAATGATGTCACTTCATTTGCAATAATATCATATATATATTATCTTATGATCATACTAATCCCATGGTAGGTAGATCCCTTCCATGTTCTTTATATGTTTCTATGATATTTCCCTTGATTTTTCTTCATCTGGGGGCATCTCGATGTGGAAACGTAATCAGTGGAGTTGTTTATGTTTACGTTAAAGCCATTGCTCCTGTTAAAGTGTCAGCAATGACTTTAATGTGGGGGCATACGCTCTATTCACCTGTTGCACACATGCACTTTTCAATACACACATATTTTTCAAGATACTTCTTTTCCCTTTTTGGATTAGTAACTAATCCTTAAAGCATGGATTTATATTTTAGGATCTCTTGATCCCTTCAGTTTCAAATAGACACATATATTTTGATCCCTTAAGGTCTGAAGTGTCCTTAAGATTAGATCTCTTTTATTTTTTATTTTATTCTTATGGAATAGAATATTCCTAAGGATAAAACCTTGATGGGTTGACTAGTGGGTAGCCACATTCACTAGGTAGTTCAATTCCATCTTTCCAGTTACACCATTTTCCTATGTGGTTCACAATGGGACATAAGTTCTCATTGGGGAAGGTAATCACACCTTCGTTCTCTCTCTAGAGATGTTTCTCTTATTGTGATTTAGGATTTGATGAAGATTTAAGTCCCTGGGGACTTAAGGTTTCTCTTTGTCCCTTGGATTATGATAAGATTATCTTGTTATTCTGATCTCCTTTACCAAGAGTTTGCATCGAGTCCATACTCTTTCTAAAGTGGGGGCTTAATGTATCATCTTAAAATGGAAGCACTTCCATGATAAGAGCATTTATCCCTCTGAGTAAGTGGTTTGGGGTCATGTCAAGCACCTTGATCAGGTCTTTGTATGTATTTGGCTTTTCTCCCCGCTTTCCACGTCTTCCCCACACTTGATTTCTTCATTCTAGGTGAAATTAGGGTTAGGATCTTAAGGATTCTCCTAAATTTCCCTCTTTCATAGCTCTTTTTATAGGTATGATTTAGAAATGGATCCTCCTAGGCTTCATCATAGTAATTATAGGATTTTATGTCTATCTCTAACATTCTATCCTATTCTGGCATCAGTTCTAGGTTTCTGGGCATCCCCGAGACCTCTTGACTTGGTTCTGAGTCAATTTGGGACCAAGGTCAAGGTCGAGTTAGAACCTGACTAGGTCAAGGTTGAGCTAAGATCCTGACTAGGTCAGGATCGAGCTAAGACCCTGACTAGGTTAGGGTCAACCTCGACCTTGACCCCTTCCTCTAAAATTTTAATTTCTAGAATCTCGAGGCTTCGGGCTTTCGGGAGATTTATTTTCCCACTTTCAGGTCAGCCATTTCAGGTTTTAGGATGGTAAATCCTTTAATTGCATTTAATTTAGGTATATTTTCTAAAGGTGAGGACCTAATTGAGATTTAATTCTCCAAGGTGGCCCATCTAGAGGAGTGTGCCCTAGATCACTATAAAAGGAGGCTTTCCTCTCTCATTTTCACATCAATTTTTCTCAATCAAGTTTTCATATCTCATAATCAAGTTTTTCAATCAAGTATCTAGAGCTCTCAAGTGCAAGCAAGTCTTCAAGCATTCAAGTGTTCAAGCATCCATTCATCAAGGAGATCCATTGTTAGCTATTGAAGGATTCAATCTCTTTGGAGCCCCCCTTTGATGATCCATCCTTCTCCACTCATTCAAACCTTCTCATATGCAAAGATCAAGTCAAGATTGGTGTTGAAGATCAAATACCATTGATTGGAGACATCCTATATCCATTGAAGCATTCCTACTTGTGGATTTGAGGATTTGAATCCTCTACAAGGACTTCAACATAAGCAAGGTGATTTGTTTCAATTACTTTGTTTATGCACAATACATTTCAATTCAATTTCAAGGTTAATTCCTAAACTAGGGTTTGACCAAGGCAAACCCCCCATACAACAAAAAGCCCTATTTTCTTGTAGGTATAGGTGTGGAGTTTCAGATCTGAGAGTGAATTTGGATACCTTTTTCAACAAACTTCCAGGAATCTGAGAATAGAATTCGAATCAGACTTCAAATAAAGAATGTGGTATTTGACCTTTTATGAGGGTCAAACCTGAGCTAAGCCATCTTGGGGAAAGATTTCTAGGTTTTCTTTATCTCAGCATTTCCAGTCTAGGACAGGTGTCAAATTTTCCTGAAAGTGCACATAGACATCAAAATTCAACATTTTCTAGATCTTCTCTAATTTGAGGTTAGTACTTGTATTTCAATTATTCTATATTCTAAAAATAATCCTCCACATAGGGAAATATTGGATTTACTCTCACTTCCAACTCTTTTCCATAAAATTGATTCGATTGTGCATTAACCTTTTGGTTGATCAAATCGGATCTCTTCTTTGGGGAATTTGGGTGTGAGAATAGGTCTCATATTTCCCCCTTTACATTTGAATAGGGGTGAATCCATTTTACATCTATTCAATTGTCAATCAAAATTTGAGTTTGTATTGAGAATTTCACCTCTGACAATCTTGTTAGGAATGGGAAGACTGAAAGGAGGGGGGGGGGGTGAATTAATGTTCACTATATTTTAACTTTTTACTTTATTCTTAAACTAAACTTGAATACTTAAATACTGAAATGAACATCAACATAAACATGAAACACTAAATTAACACATAACATCAATGTGGTTACAGGGAAACCCAAATAGGTAAAACCCCGGTGGGAATTGACACCGACTAATATTATGTACTAGTGTTTAATGATCCTTGCTAGAAGATCCTTAACCCTGTTAGGAGTTGCTTTATAATATGTTTAGTACAATGCCCTTGTCAAGGGCCAGACTTTGTTAGGAGTCTTTTACAATAACCCTGTAAGCGGTGTGGACTCACTCTCCTAGAGCTCATTGCTAAAGTGGTGAAGGCTACAACTTTCTGATCTTAGATACACACTATATCTGTTGTATGAACTGCCACTGTGACACTTCTTGTCTAATCAATTCCTTTGATGTGTTGATACTTTGACCTCTTGCAAATCTCTAATACATCTTATCAACTCTTTTCATACTTCTTGTCTTCTTGTCTTAACTCTCTTTCACTTCCATGCAAATTACAATGGGTACATCTCATATTTATACGCGTATACAAAACAAATAACTAGGTTGACCCTTTAACCAATTAAATACAATGCTTCCAATTGAATTGGCTCAAGTGTGTTTACAAACAAACATAATTACATGTTGGAAACCTAATTATAATAGATGCATAGCCTTTACAACATTATAATATAACCACAAACCAAAATACCAACAGTTGGCTGCTTGCTTTGTTCTTCTCTGGTATTCACTGTCTGTGCATTTTGAACTCTCTGTATCTTCCTCATACTGAATCTTTTGATCATGTGTTCTTAGACTTAGCATGAATATGATCTTACCAACTTAACTTCTAGGGTGCATACCATAATTTTTTTTTATGCACGTTCATTGATTCTTTGATCTTCAGGTACTCTGTACAGTGCCCAGTCTTCAACACTTAGCTAATTTTCTGATCTTCTCATCAAGTAAGCTAACTCCAAAGCACCATATGACTTTTTTTTGATAATGAAAATATTATATTAAGTCATATACACTAGTATAGTCAACTTGCCAACAATCTCCCCCTTTGTCATTGATGGCAACAAAGAAATATGGCATAGTTACTAAGTGTTCTCTTATACAAATTATTTTTGTTATACTCTATCTTATATCTCCATTACACTCTTTACTGTACATCTTCTTTATATATCTATAACTCCATAATCTATACATACTCCCCCTTTGACATTAATGACAAAGGTGCTTCAAAAATGTATCTACAAATACTTATAGTGAGAGAACATTCAAATATGCTATCTGTAAGTTTTGTATCTCTTGTTAGAGTAATCTGTTAGTTTCATTACTCTTTTTTACTTAAGCTATCTCTTAGGTACATTATAATTAATATCTAATATCTTTATTAATTATAATGCGTAACCTAGCTTTTTTAGTTTTAGGGTTTTGTTCACCTTTATAGGTTGAACCTTGTGATTATCTTTCATTAGATTGGAATACAATTTCTCTCACACCGCTGAGATTTTCCAAGCTTTTCTTTTTGTGTCTTATGGTTCCTTCTAGCAATAGGTCATTTGCATGCAAGTGTTCTTGGCGAACTGTGAAGTTGGATTACTCAACTTCAACATGGTATCAGAGCTTCCCTACTGCTGCCTATTCTGGTATTTTTGAAGCAAGTAAAGCCCCAGGAGAGTCAAAAATCATATAAATTTGCATTTTTTGGCCACTGTGACCTTTGGGAAAAAATTTCTCCCTCCTAGAGCCATACAGTTTGAAAATCAATTTTTTTAAAAAAAAAATCATTAATTTGGTTTTTTTGGGGCGTAGCCAGTGCGCCGCCAGTGCACCACCTCAGCAGCACCCCAGCACCACCCCATCGCTACTTCAACAACCTCACCTCTGCTCTGGCCACCACCACTACCACCCGACCACCACCTCCCAAAAAACATAGGTGACATCCCCTGTGACATCACTTGCCGGTCAAATTTTTTGGCATTTTTCAAAATTTTCCAGCAGCCAATTCTTTTCTAGTGATGACATGATCACAAGTCATGATGATGTCATTAATGGACTCATGACGGGCATATGACTATCATTTTTTTTCCCATGCCTATTTTTCTCCAGGGAGCTTGCATTTTGGGGGTACCTGGGCTTTTTTGGTCCTACAGGGCTCATACAGACTCAAAATTTGACATATGATATATCATTGGAAAGGTCTTTCCAAGCCCATCACTCTTGTGTAGGTTTAACTTCCTAATTTTTTTATTTGATTACTAGTTTTTTTAGTCAAAGTCACCCCTTCTTTTGTGCTCCTGTTCTACTTCTGAAACTTAGGTTTTTTTCTCATTTCTTGTGCTATCATAGTTCTTTGTTGTGTACAAGGGATAGTATTATACTTTGTGGCAGGGTGCTCTTTACTTTTTGTAATTTACTTTAGAAAGACCCTTCTACTTTTATCTTCTTTCTCTCAATGGAAGACTCTTCTATCGCTCATCTTACACCTCACAACTATCACACTTGGAAAGGACAGATGACCAGATTGCTTATGGAAAAAGGGCTATGGTCATGTCTCAATGAGACTCAGCCAGCTCTACAGAGGCCTTGTGAGGCTATTATGTAGAGAAACATGATGGATGAGGCAATGGGCCTCATTGCAATGAACATTTCAGATGGGTTGTTGTTCCACCTAGATGGTTTGACCACACCTAGGGATATGTGGAACAAGTTTTCCACCTTGTTTGGCACAATGAATCACTTCAAGGTTCTCCAAATTGATGCAGAGTTCACCTCCTTGGTACCTAAATCATTCACTAGCATTGAGGACTTCTTGATGAAGTTCAAGTCTCTTCGATCAATTTTATAGGTTGCTAGAAAGATGAAGTTAGATGATGAGTGTATCTTTTTGATACTCTCAAAGCTTCGTGGCCCTTATCAGATTTTCACTTCTACCTTCTACTCCACTATGGATGCACTAGGTGCATGACATGTTATGCCCTCTTTTGAGACTTTCTATGACAGGTTGACTTATGAATAGTCCAAGCTCAATCAGATGGATTCACTTACAGGTTCACAGTCATAGGCATTGCTTTCCAAGATACCTCATGATACACAGAAGTAGAAGCTAAAGAAGATATATGATTCCTTTTCTCAGCACTGTACTGGCCCAACATCTTCTAAGAAGGAGAAATAGAAGACTGAGAGCCCTACATGTTCCTATTGTCAGAAGGGACCTCATGATGAGACACTATTTTTAGAAGAGATTTGATGGCTATGAGAAATAGATTTCAGATTTGTAAGCTCTCCTTCAGAAGAGTACTATTTCCTCTCCATCCTCTTCCACCTCATAGGGGTCTTCTTTTCAGTCTTCTACCTCATCTTCAACATCTGGATAGGATTTTGGATAGGGTCATGCATTATAGGCTTCCATTGCATCCCCTTCATAGGTCCCTTGGATACTAGATTCTGGTGCTTCTCACCATATGGCATCTTCTCTGGAGATCTTCTCTTCTTTTGAGGCTTCTCCTATTCCTCACATTCTCATGGGGAATAACACTATCATGATAGTCTATGGGAAAGGTTCTATCAGCATTTAGGATGACACATTCAATGATGTATTGTATGTTCCATCTCTTTCTATAAACCTTCTCTCAATTTTTTAGATTACACTCAGTGGGTTAGGGAAGATAGTTGAGTTCACACCAGATTCAGTCTTCATCTGGGATAGTGTGATAGGTGGCATTGTTGCTACAGGGACAATTGATCATTCCACCCATCTCTACACCTTCTCACACTTTGGTCCACCATCTCCATTATTAGAGCATATCTCTCCTCTTATGTGAGAGCATCATGTGGGATAGTCAGGTCACTTGAACCTATATGTTGTTCCTGAGACCACTTTTGTGACTACCTCACCTAATCTTGTTGGGGTTTCTTCTCTTCAGTAGGACTCTTCTTCAGCACTGCCAGACCCTCTAGCTCCATTCATCAAGCCACTAGGTGTAGTTTTTGAGGATTCTATAGAGGACACTCATCTCCTCTCTCCTGACAGTGTCAGCACACCTATCATACCACCTACATTGGGGGTTCCCTTTCAGGATCCTTGTGTCTAGTCCTTTGAGCATCAGCTTGGCCTTCCAGTGAGAGCTCATCTTTCAAGGCTACCTCTTCAATGCTCACTTCCTTTCATTCCTTTGTATTGGCATCATGGTGGTTTTTTCATTGATCCAAGGGTTATTTCATTCTGGGGGCTTTGGAGCCTTGAACCTCTCTCACGAGGGGTTGGCAGCATGCATTGTACTTATGGCTTTGAAAGAGTCTCTTGAAGTCATTTTTTTGTCTTTTTCTTTCTTTTATATCTCTTTTTGGAGAGGATTTTTTCCCACTAGGTTTTCTCCTTTATCTCTAGTTTATAGAGATTTCCTTGCATTGGGTACCTGATCAGGCCGTGTTGCCGAGACCCATTTCCTGCTTTCATAGCTGTGCTAGGTTAGCTTTTCTCCCAAGCTTCACTTAAGGGGGGGTGTTAGAGTAATTTTTTAGTTTCATTACTCTTTTTTACTTAAGCTATCTCTTAGGTACATTATAACTAATATCTTTATTAATTATAATGTGCAACCTAGCTTTTCTAGTTTTAGGGTTTTGTTCACCTTTATAGGTTGAACCTTGTAATTATCTTTCATTAGATTGGAATACAATTTCTCTCACACTGCTGAGATTTTCTAAGCTTTTCTTTTTGTGTCTTCTTCTTCCTTCCAACAACAGGTCATTTGCACGCAGGTGTTCTTGGTGAACTGTGAAGTTGGATTACTCAACTTCTACATCTCTTTCTTCCAAAATGTGATCAATGAATTTATAATCTGGAGATGGGAAAAAAGTGAATACTATAGCTTCTCCATCTTCTCCAAGTCTATGCTAGGACCTTGATCATCTATCACCATGGTGGCATTGACCTCCTTGATATTCTAATTAAGTATATCTAGTGAGGGTGCAAGAGCATTTCTAAGCTGAGTCTGCCTAGCCCTTATTTTTGACATGTCCTTTTCTGCCTTCTCAATTTTGTCAATGTCCTTGATATACATTATTGTACATATTTACATCATTAGAAGGCTCTTTCACTAATTTCTTTACTTTCTCTATCATAGCTTTTGCCTCTCATATCTTTTTAAAATGGTCATTAGTTAACTTGTCCTGATCCATACAATCTGCAATGATCTTCCTTCTATTTGTTGCAAACTTCTTCAAAGATGCTTGACCAAATTTTAGAGAAGTTAGGTCAAGTGCAAAGTTACTGACTAGGTCACTTAGTCTCTTCTTCTAATACTTTTCTTATGCAACTTGAGATGCTGACTCTTCCAAGGTAGAAATTTTCTTTTTGAAGACTGTGAGGATGTTGCTAACAACATCAACTGAATGTACCTTAGACACTTTTTTGTCTAAAGACAATAGACTATTAAATATGTTGACCGATTCAAAAAATAGTGGGTTCCTCATTACTTGTTTCTCTTTGGCTTTCTCCATTGCTAAGACATTGATCTTGATCAAGTCTTCTTCTCCCCAAGAATCCAAACTGGTGGTGTCTAGTGTCAAACTTGTCAACAATGCTGCTGAGGGTAGTGGAGTGATAGGAGTGTTGTCCTATACTTCTTGTTTTACTTTGATTAGCATCTCAACATATGGCTTATCTATTGGCTCACTTCTTTTTACCTCTTCTTCTCCTTTTTCTTCCTCTAAATTTTCTTTCTCTTTCTTTATTTCTTTTTCCATCACCTTTTCTTCTTTTTCATCAGTTATATCCTCAATCAATATTTCTTGTTGATTAGGAGGAGTGTTACCATATAAGTTCTTAGCCTCTTGAGTTCTTACAAAAGCTTCTTCAAATTTATCAAAATTGGTATCTGTGGCCGCCATTGCAATCTCAACATTATCAATGAAAATTGTGTTATCACTATATATATTTTTGTAGCTTCATGCTAATATTTTTGAAAATGATCCAGTTTAAAGACCTGATAGTTAGGTTTTATGGTGAAAACCCTAAGTTTGATAAAGCCCTAACCAATCTTAAGTCTTGTTATAATTTCACATTACTTTTCAGCTCACTAATTCTCCAAAATATGCATGTGCTAATTTTCAACCCCTTTAACCCATCACTTTACATGTTATATCATTAGGTTGTCAGACGGGGTACCTTTTTAGTTTTTTCTTTCGGAGCCTAAGTTTCCAATGAAATTTTCCTAAGTGTTGACCTTTTAAAGAAACTTGTGCCTATCATTTAACCGCAAGACTGCCTATTGTCAGAATGTATGACATGTGCTTTAGCGACAAAGTGCCATTTTTCTGAATGGGCCCATTAACAAAGATGATGTAGCAAATGTGGGGTCACACTTTTCAAAGGTTAAAGCTCAAATTAATCTAACAGCTATCGCTATACCGTTGGAGAAAGATGTCAGAAATTTAAGCCTGCGCTTTAGTGACAACTGTCAGATTCTCTTAAAGGAAGAAGGTTTGCAGTGGGCCCTAAAGGTGCCAGGTCACATCGATGTGTTTTTTTTCTATTGGTTGTTGGGGGTTATGATGTGGTATTTTTTAGCATGATTGGAACCGCAGAAGAAAAGTCAAAGGTACCACCTGCTGGTTCTTTGCGACATGGTAGTTTTTGATTCAACAAAAAGATAAATGAGGTGTCATGGTAGGGCCTAATTTCTCAGAGGGTTAAGGTCTGATAAGATCTGACGACTGTCATTGTACCATTGGTATAAAGTGCATTATATTTAAGGTCAGCACTTTAGTGACAATCATTGATCTTGTTTGATGACTGGAACTAAAAGTGGGTCCTTCTATCAATGACTTGGTTATTTTTAATTGGCTAAAAGGCACTGATGACATGTAAGGTTGTCAGTTTACTTAACACTAAGGATAAAGGTGGGGTCTTCCACCTGCTGACCTATCTGACTTGGCATCTTATGATTTGATAAGGGTTTGTAAGGCAAGCTGTGGGGCCTAAATTGTATTGAAATATGGTGATCGTCTGATTAAATGGTATCGATGGTTGTCATTATATCTTGATTTGGTTTTTTTGATAGATTTGGGTTAGCACTTTAGCAACAGGGTCACACCTGTCCACCCTATGCAAAGTAGAGATAAGTTATTTATTTCCTCACATGGCAATATTGAAATGTTCTCATTGGTCAAGAACTGACTTGGGGAAAACTAACGAAGTGTTATGTCATTTTTTCAACCGTCTGATGCACCTAAGAGGAAATAAATCAAACAGTCTAAATTCAAATTTCTACTCTGTGACATTTTTCACGTCCTGTGAGTGTTGAGGCTGCCAACTTTTAGTAATGGAAAATTTAATGTGCCACATGTGGATGGATTGTAAGTAGTTGGCAATGCTATACATCAAAATTGAATCATTGTTTCTCTTCACTGCTCTCATAAGCTTTTCTGGCAAACTGGATTTTCCTCTAGGAGTGATTTCAAGCGAAGAACTTGTAGGTGCCTAGTAGGTCTCTTTTTTGAGTTTAAAAATTACTTGAAGTCAGTGAAGGAGTTTCAAGGAAAATTGTGTTGCCAGCTAAAAGTATTTAGGGTTTTCCTTAGGTTTTAATATATTGTTCTAAGAAGCCTGAGTATAAAAATGTCACCAAAGAGAGAACTATTTGGGAAGATAGAGTACAAAGATAGAGGTTTCTTTGAGGATTTAATGCAATTACTACCTCATTCAAATAATGAGGTAGCTAGATTAAAGGAGCTAGTTCTGAGAAACCCTTTGGGATTTTATAGTAGATGGACTCCATGATAGAGGGAATTGGATTAGAGATGCCAAGGTGGGTAAAGATCATAATGGCCTGATTTTATTTAGATAAGCATACTCATAGAGAATTTCTTGTGCCCCCCTTAGTAATATTTGGCAGTTTGATATAGGGACGTTGGTGGTTCCTGGAGTATTCATGGATGAAGAGTTGTTGATACAAATTGCCAAATGTTATGATGCTATGACAAAGTGTGTTAAGGATGTAAATGGGAAAGACCTAATCAACATCACAGATGATGAGATTAGGGAAGTTTTTTCACTGAATGGCCCTTTTGTGGGGTTAGAGAAGATTGATTTCATAGAGTTTACAGAGATATATGAAGCACAAAGGGACTATTTGAGAGCAGGGCCTCTAAGGGAATTTATGGAGGAAATTGGATCCATGTGTGTCATCAGTCCAAGCACACCAGAGCCTTTTAGGCTAGATTTGTTTAGTAAGAGAGCATAGGAGGTCTATAAGTCATTAAATTTGATTCTAGGGCATGATGAAGCAACTCATATGCCAATACCATACATGTTTGTGATGGTACAATCACTCCACAACCAATTGGTGCTGATTTTTAATTTTGCATCTCATTTGGCTAATCTTATCCATGAAGGATTGATGGGAATCAAGAACATGAAGGTTAGTAGGCCTTTTGGATGGTATTCGATGCTTATGCATATGTTTTTTTACAAAGGTGAGCAATTCTTTAGCTCAACAGTCAACATTGTGAAGGAGAGATATTGAGAAACCCTTCCAGTTAAACTATGGACCACAACTCTATCATGGGATAGAGTTGATGCTAATTACATTTCTTTTGATAGGGATTTTGCTTCAAGACTTAGAACTCTATTATTTTTTGATAATCCTAGAGTCCCGAGGGAGTTATTGAGGTTGATTAGACCAAAGGAATACTGTCAGGACATTACTATTGTCCATAATTTTGGGGATATCATCTTGTATCCTATTTCTATAGTTTTTAGGGTTTATGGTTGCAGAAAGGCACCTTACATCCTACCCTACCAGGTTCCATTAAAGGTGGGATATGCTGAAATTCTGAGGTAGATGGACGACTTACAAGAGAATGCCCTTATTGGTAAAGGAAGAGGGACTTTGTTCCCTGATATCACAATTGCTCACTAGTATGTTATTACTAAAGGAGGATGGGTACATTTGAACCAGGTTTTGCAACCATAAAGAATGACAACAACCACTTGTAGATGTGTAGATAATGAGGGTTTCTTATTAGGGATGTTTAGAGATCAGATTAGGTGTGCTCTTATGGAGCATCAGTTCAATTTCCCTAAGGATATAATAGGAAATGAGTTTGACCTCCAAACTTATGAAATAAAAAAGGAAAAATGGGTGATCTACAATAATTCTGTAGATTTTATTAAGAACTTTGACAAAGCTTATGACCCATTAAAAGGCTTTGAGCCATGGGAAAGAAAACTGGATGCCCTTATGGAACATTTTGAAGGCATCATGCATGTAGTGAATGAGAAGAGGGCTACTGTGAGTAAAACAAACACTGAAATGGCTAAGAAAATTTTGAGCCAGCCAAGATATATGAAATTGACTCCAAAGGGAGTTTATACAATGCAGAAGAGGAGTGGTTACAGTGTCCTTTTTCCAACATAGCAGAGAGGTGAGGATCTTCCTTCTACCTCAAAAGGAAAAAGACCCATGGATGATCCAGCAATACAGGGACCCTCTCCTAAGAGATAGAGACAAGAAGAATCAAGACAAGGAGAGGAAGCTTATTCTCCTTCTCAGTCCCCTATCCAATTAGATGAACATGGGGTAGCAGAATAGTTAGTATAGTTGAGAAATGAGGGAAAAAATTTTGTTTCCAATGATGAATTGCAAGAAGGGATGCTTGAGGCACCTAAGGAGGTGGCCATGGACCTTAGTATTGATGAATTTAAGGGTAAACAAATGGACCCTATCTTGAAGCAAGCTAGTGATTCATTTCTTGTTGATGACAAATTTGTCAAAACTAGGGCATTCTCCCAATTTTTATGGAGAATGAAAATAAATCAGTACAAAGAAATCTATGAAAAGGAGGAATCCCTTGATAGGGATGTCACAGAAATAGAAAATGAGACCAAGGCAAAAATGGTGAAGCAATTTGAGAAGGTTACTCCTAAGGAGGGTAGGGCTATGGTTCACACTACAGGGGTGCTAATTTTGCCAGAGTGGAACATTGCTGATGCAATTGTTTTTGATCAAGTTAGGAAAAGCAAGATAAAGACTCTTGCTATTGCAGAGTAGGCACAACAAGCTACTAGAGGAATTTCTTTCTCAGAGGATTATGCTGCCTTGGTCATGTGGTCCCTAAAGAGAGAGGGAGATAAAGGAATAAAGGAACCTCTCTCTACAGGATATACAGGTAGTTTATTGGTATAGAGAGTAGGATAGACTTCTGGTGTGGAAGCATCAGACTTAATTTTGGTGACTGGCAAATTCAATGTTAAAGTGGTAGAAAAGGATGCCCAAGAAAAAGAAGAACTAAGGGCTAAATTTGAAATTGTCCTTAAGTCCTATGATGATCTCAAGATGGAGTTGATCCAGAAGGATAAATTGATTGCTCAGTTATCTGGACCCCAAGACCATAGGTCTCCCCAATTGGAAATCTCTGATAAGCCTGCAGTGGCTTCATCCTCAAGCCCAATTATTGAGTTTCCACCTTCACCACTCCCAGATACAAGTATGGATGCGAGGGTTAGATGGGAGAAACAAAGATTAACAGAGGAAACTATTAAATTAAGGGAAATAAGAGTACAACTGGAGAAGGAAAAGGATGAAAATGTGAAGGCCACAACTTTGGAAAACTAGAAGTATGAAGAAAAAATGACAGATGCAATCATGCAGTTTGCATATGATTTGAAGCCCTCCATTTTTCTATAGTCATGTCAGCAAGTTACATTCTTTATTTATAACTTTGAATAAGGAGAAGATTGAAATGTCACCAATTTTGAAGAAATGGATTGAGAGGTCTCCTAGTGTAAAGATATTTTGTATGTTATCTAAAGGCCAAGAGGACCCTGATCCATTGATTAAGTGTGTGCATTAGGTTGTGAAGAAAATGGTACAGTATGGCATCATTTTGGATAATTTTTTTAGAAAATCAAGTATGATGAAAGCTGAATTAATGCTTTCAAACTATGAACTCATGCCCACCATTTTCACAAATAAGGGAGAATTTAAAGAATCATATCTATGGAGAGAAGAGATGGATGCACTTTTGTCAGAAAGGGTGATTGGTGTCCTAAGTGAAACCTGTTCTTTTAGCAACACTATCAAGTTGTTAATAAATGCCAAATCAATGTTTGATAATATTCAGCAGAAGGTTACTCAAATTGAAAATGAGTGGGAATAGTTGTCTAGCAAGAAGGCTGAGTTTGCAAATTTTGAGTTCCCAAGCGAAGAGGTGTACAATAAATGGAGGTATCAGTACATACCTCATGTTGAGAAAGTTAGTACTCCGCCAGCCTCTTAGAGAAAGTAAAGGTAGTTACTTTTTGAGTCATAAAGGTTGTTGAGATGTAGGAAGACATTCATTATAGGATGGACAATGAGATATTGAAAATAAAATTTGCTAAAAGGAGCCAAGGACAGCATTGAAGACATAAAGCAGGTCAGCTCAACCACAAATATCTCACCTACTTGATCAGTATGTTTATTGTAAACCCTTTTGGGTTGTTGTATAGTCTTTAGGGTTAAGAATTTTGTAAACCCTAGAATGATCGGTAGCTTGTTGCATCTCCTTGTATATAAAAGGATTTTCAACGATCATTCTAGACATTGAGTGTTTAGAAGTTGACAAAATAGAATTTCTAAAAACCTAGCCCTTAGTTGAGGATTGTAATATTTTGTATCATTTTATTAGAGCAATAGAGAAGAAGTATAGGTTACTACTATTATCTTGCATGTTTACTGATCAGAACATATTCCATATGAAGAAAAAAGGTTATACTTAATATGAATTTCAAAGTTTTTTTCCTCTCCATTGTGTTTATTCTATGAATTTTTAAGTCTCTTGGAGGTTTATATGTATGTATTTTTCTTTGAGTTCTGATCTAGGATTGGATTAAATATTGCTTAGGGTGAGGTACATGTTCATTGAATTCGCATAGGGATTCTCTGCAAGTAGGGATGAGTTGAAATATTTGTATTTATGTTTAGAGATCAGTTATTTCAAGAATCTTTGTGTTGACTCTATTTTTTGGTATTGTTTGCCCAATGGATAAGGCACTAGCCTGTATTCACGTATCTTTACTTTGTGGGGAATGATCAAAATCATTGTAATCATAAACATTAAATCACTACCAGTCTTTTACATTTTATTTACTTTATATGTTGTTCTACCCAGTGATGGAGAGTCAATGAGTAATAGGTTGTTACTTAGAACTTTCTCACTGTCATCTGTTGTAAGATCCAATATTAGGTAAAGAATAGAGTTATATCTATTGGATCAGGTGTACCTACCTTGGTTTTGTAGAGCTAGAAGTGAAGAGGGCAGTCTTGTCCCTATAGTTGGTCCAGTTGCTTATAGATTTCCTACATTTGGAATTAACCACTCCTTAACATCAGTCATAAGCATATTGGTATCTCTTGGAGTGTAAAATATTTTGAAGAACCAAGAAAATGGCAACTCTGCTGGGGAATTTTTAGGAAAATTATAAGTAACGTAGGTACAAGCTGAGCTAGACTCCTGGCCTGCTTATTTTTCAAACCAGTTAGTTACCTTACATACAGAGTTATTTCCTTTTCAAGCTTTTCCTACACTCCTACTTGTTCAAAATCATAGAAAAATCCCATTTAGCTTGGGTGGTGACTCTAAACATCTTTGTGCCTAGTGCTAAGTCAAGTATTGATATATCACAATGAGTTTCAAAAATACAAGGTCCTGGAGGAAGGAACACCCAGAGGAAATTTTGCAGGGTGAGCTCCCAGTTACATCTCGGCGAGGTCAGGTTAGGAATGAAAAAAGTATCAGTGACATGTCTCTTACCTAGAAGCAAAAGAGGAACTCAAGATAGGAAGGTCCTGCTCCTCCTAGTTAGGAAGCAAATACCTCAGAATATGAGGAGGTAGTTGATGTAGGTTTAAATCAGTATGAGGATTATTATTACCCTACAAAAAGAGAGGTTGAAATATTACCCCACAATAGGAAAATAGTCCCAAATAGATGATATGGAGTGGAGAGAAGATCTAGAAGTAAAAGCAGGGGTGGACAAGACTTTGTTCCCCCTTTCACCCTTGGTGCATCATTTCCTCTATTAGAAATAGGGAATATTGAGAGGGGGGATGAATCAGTATTCTGCAAACTTTATCTTTTGTGAAATTATGGATATAATAGATTATCCTTATACATGCATAACATAAGAAGCTAAACAATATGCATAGCAATAGAAATAAAGAACTCATAACACATGATATGTTCTCGAGGAAACCCTGGGCAAGGGAAAACCCTAGTGGGGATGGTACCCACAAAGATCCACTAATCAAAAGTATCTTGTTAAGGATGTTGACCCCGTTAGGAGTCTATTACAAGCATATAGTGTATCAGTCCTAATTAAGGGACTATAGGCCTTGTTAGAAGCCTCAAGCCTGTTAGGAGTTGTCAATACAAAATCTGATTACCAGATGAGCCCACTACCCAAACAAGTAATGTTCAATGTATACTAATTACAAAAATGGATTCAGGTACATAACCTTATGTTTCTTGCATCAATATCTTTTCGCTACTCTTACATTCGCATCACCACATATATTATCTCTATTTCTTCTTACAATTTACAATTACATATATACAAGTTATTAAGGCTAATAACTTTACATGGTCGACTTCCATATATCTTTATCCAAGAGTTAACATCTAGGATGTCATCCCTTTATATTTTTAAGTCATTATTTTCATAAACAAAATAATCCCTTAACTCTTTACCAATTCTGCCTTCATATTCTATCTTCTCGGCTTAACACTGTCTTCGGTAAAACTATCATAACTAATTCTGTACATGCCATACTAACTTTCTCTTTGAGATGGGTCATCGTTAGTCATCATAGAGTCTATATTCAAGTGCACAATCACTGAACTTACTCCAGTCAACATCACAAACAAAAACTGTATCCCGGTGCACTGGTGAAAACATTATCTTACACTTAGAAAAATTTGCAATGCGCTCTGCTATACTTGCTCTTTAACATGTGTGATCTTCATGTGGATTATATGTTTCCATAATGACAACATATATGTACTCACTTCAGCCAAATTTCCAACAATCTCCCCCTTTGTCATTGGTGGCAACATATGAGAAAATTGGCTAAGTGTACAAGTCAAAATCTCAAAATTGTATCAAAATTGTGGTCATAGTATAGAATATGTAGACTATCCTTATAACTCCTCAAAATATAATCTCTAATACAATTCTCCCCTTAAGAGTATCAATCCTTATCAAATATATCAATTTTCTGCTTTAATATCTCTCCCCCTTTGACAACAATGACAAAATAAGGTAGGGAGGATTACAAAATTGTATCCCAAAAATATTATACCTTCATTTTCTTATTGAAAAGCTAGTAGGCCTGCAACACAATCTACAAAATAAGCTTTCATAGCTTCTATATCCTTCTCCCATGAATTCTTGATGGAATCTGCCACATTGAGTAATGTGCTCAGTCCATAGGCTGCTATTTGACAAGCTTGGAGGATTTCAAATTTGAATTTCTAAAAGGATGTCTTAGCTGTAAGACATTCTTCTAACTACTCTTCAATGATGCTCAACTTCATAGAGATGTGTTCTCTCAAAAGAGTGAGTCTCCTCATTTTTCTATTCCTCTCATCTTGCAATATTCTTATTTCATCATAAAGCTTTTGAACTTTCTTTTCAGCATCACATACCCTCACATCAGGTCTAGAAAGAAGGTTACATTCATTCTAAATCTCAACTTCCTTCAACTTGATCTTCTATTCCTCTTCTACTATCAAAATCTCTGGTTTTGTACACTGTATGTACAATGATTTTCCTATCTCCAAATGTTTCCTCAAGTTCTTGATACAAATATCAAGACTACTAATATCATTCCTGGTATTCTGACTGATGTTCAAAAGCATTTCAGCTTCATAAGTTGCTTGAGCTCTCACTTTTGCAATATCAGATAGGTTAGTGAATTTAGTGTCAAAAGTGCTCATTACCTTCTTAGCTTTCTCCAAAGGGTCTACCTCTGTGATTTGTAGTTACAATGCTTTGTAACTTCTTAGTAAGGTCCTTCCTTTAGACTCCCTTCAAGATTCTTCACTTTCTTGTTCTTGCCAATGATTTTATTCAAAGAAGTGATCAGTTCCAATTGATCATCATCATCAACTTCCTTTCCTAAATCTTCAAACAAAGATCTAATTTCTTTCTTCTTTCCAGTCTTAGGAGTAAGATTGATGTCTTATGTGGTAGGAATGGGTGCTTGAATCTCAATCTCCTTAGGTTCTTCATTGATAGATTGAGTCTACTCTACTTCTTCAGTTCTATCTAGTTCATCAAGAGCCAAATTGTCAACAAAGTTTGCTAAGTTCTTGAATACATTGTCATCAGTATCCAAGGTGACCTTAGTACCTTCTATATTCATAGTTTCATCTTCAATTTTAATAGTTGAAGGAGAGGGAATATCCTCTTGTTTAGCTTCAACTACTTTCTCTGCTACAACTGATGGCTCTCCAACATTTTCTGCCATGACCTTGATTATTGCCTGCTCTGTATCTAAATTAACTTCTTCATATCTACCTCCCATAATCAAAATGGTTCTCCTTTTGGTTCTCAAATGGGTTCTTAAGGCCTTCACTATCTGCTTCAAGTGTTCATCATCTCTCACATCACAAAGCTTCTTCACAAGATTCTTTCTGATATTAGTGTCTTCTTCAATTGCTCTCTGCTTCCTATTTACAAGTTTGGTATACAACTCATCAGGTATTTGACCTTGAATAGAATCAAATTTCTTGTCTACCAAAATCATATGCTTCACAATAGCATTCTCCAAATTTAGTCTTTCTGAATAATCATAAAGTTTATAGTACTTGTTCATTTTAGTGAAATTTCCATCTTGTATGATTTCTTCATTCACTCTCTCAACTCTTAGTTTCCATGTCTTCTTCTTAATTGTAGTGTCATCATCCTTTACTTCTACAATTTCTCTTGGTATTGGTTGAACTAAAGTCTTCTATCTCTTTCCTGGTCTAGTAGTAATTTCTTTCATTCTCTTGCTAGCTGTGGACGAAGTGGATCTAGTTGTTACTTGTTCCTTTTCTGGTTCCTCTACTTTCACCTTGACTTGTGTAGGTTCTTGGTGTACTGCACTGGATGACAAGGGTGGTACAATCAAGACTTCTTTTTGTCTAATATCCTTGATTGTTGCTACTATCTTTTTTGCTATTAAGAATTCTTGTTCTAACATTCCTAAATCTTTCAGTATTCTCCTGATAATGCTATCAACTCTCTTCTTAGATTGCTTCTCTTTAGTTATAGCTTTTTCCGAGTTGAAGTTCTCTTCAAAAATTCCAAATCTGCTGCACTGAGTGTCCAATTTACATTTAAGTAATCTGCCAACATATTCTTCTATTTCAGCCTTAGATATCTCATAGCCAAGAGGGTCTATGAACTCAATTCTAGGTTCCACTACTTCAATATAGGTAAAGTCAGTGTCAACCAAGAAACATATATCATTTTTATACTTCTTCACAAGTGACTGTGGAATTCTTGATCTACTAGTTACCATGTTCTGAAATGTCTTCACTACTAACATAGCACTCTCATTTAATTTGTCAATAACATGTCTCAAATATACTTTATTTATCCTTTCCATAGTAGTTTTTCCATCATTCCAATCATTTGCAATGGTGTACAGAAATCTTCTCAATGAGTGGAAAAACATGTATGTGATTAAGGATGAAAATCTAAATTGTGCATACTTAGATTTCTTAATCTTCTCCAAGTTTTCAAACAATTGAATTTTTAGAATTTCACACATATCATCTGGAACCTTGTCAACACACATTAAATAGGCAATATGTACCATTCCAGCGACCATATCATCTTCTCTAGAATTTTCACAAAACTTAGTGGTTAGGATCTTGCATAGGTATCTCACATCATCTTGTTTGATTTTTCTAATCACAATTCCTCTACCATTGTAGGATGAACCTATGTTGTCCATGACTATTTTTCTCATATTTTTCTCATTTAAAGGAATAGCACCAACTTTAGATAAACATGTGACTTCATGAATCAAGTCAATTGTAATGTCTATCACTCTATCCTCTAGCCAAAACTTCCCATTATGAATTCTACTCAAAATAATCTTAGTGCATTCTTCATTGTCAAACTCATACTTCAAAGCATACTTAACAATCTCATTATCTTTCAAATGTTCATATCCTTGTTTCAATGACATATCATGGTTATAGATCTTCTGATATTCATTGGTAAAATCACTATCACTAAGGGTTTCTAACTTGCATCCAAGATAGCTCCTTACATTTTCTAAATGCAAAACTTTGTTTGGTACGGATGATAATGCTAACCTAGGATCATCTTCTTCCAAGGGTTCTATTCGTTCCCTCTTCATTCTAGGTCTATTCTTATCTCTGACATTGTGAATTAAGTATACATCCATGACTACTTTAAATTCCTTATACCGATTCAAAGATGTGCCAAGATAAATACCTCAAATTCATGATTTTAGGGCTTTTGTAGTTTTGACGCTCAAATCTTTCACCAAATCACTGCAAAATGCTTCCAATCTCTGTACTTTTCTCTCCTAAACACTTCAATTCACTTTGATGATCAAATAACTCTGATCATAACCTTTTATTACTTCAATCTCACTTAGACCTGACATCGCATTCAATTCTTTTGCCGCTTCTTTCCAAAAAGTTGTTTCTACTATCCTGCAAAACTTAAAACTTCTTGCGATCTTGCAAAACATAATATTTTCTTTTGTGCTATTAACCATAGCATTAGTACATCATAAACTACATTACATTAACTGTGCAAGACTTAATTCATCAAAAATCTACTACTACACTAATTCTAAGTTCCTAATCTACTGCAATTTTCATAAATTAAGTGCTTTGGGTTAGGTCAGGTAAGGATTCATTCTTACCACTTGATACTTCACCTTTCTAATTACCTTCAATGTTGAATATATCTCCTTGATATGTGCCTTTAACAAACTTCACTTCATCTGTGTTACTATAGCAACCATTCTGTCTATTACCTGCATCTTCATTTCTTCTTGCATGATTTCTAGGGTTAGGGTTAGGATGAAAAACTCCATTGTTCATTCTGCAAAACCTTGTTTTATGTCCAATATTGTTACATATCTGACAAACAATTCCATTGTTCCCATATCTTGGTCCTTGCTGATTGATTTGTGATCTGCAGTTTCTAGCAATGTGTCTAATCTTGTTGCATCTATAACATACTACTCCATTTCTTCTATTCATATCTTCAGTAGGTCTCTTATCTGCATTGTTAGTATTCCTAAACATTCTACTACCATAATTATTCTCAATAACTTTAGGTCTTTTACATTCAATAGCTCTATGTCCAAAACCATGACAATTATTACAATAACCATTAAGATGTTTAAATTGTTTACCTGTGCAATCTCTCTTCATGTGACCAATAGTATTACAACCAAAACATCTACCTTTGAATTCTCTTTGCACACCTTTGGGTGATTCCTCTTGGTTTGGTGGTTCTTCTTCTTTAGGTGGTTCTTCTCCTTTAGGTGTGTCTTCAGATTTGTTGATCTCATCTGACTTCTTCTCATCTATGCTTTCAGATTCTTTCAAATTTGGTTCCTTGCTTTCATCATTTGTTCTAAATATATTAAATCCAAGTCCAGTCTTATCATAGGATGGTTTTCCATAAGATACTTGTTCATTGATCTTCTCACTATTTGAATATAGCCTTTCAAGTTGTTGTTTGGATTGAGTCAATTCACCTTTCACAATCTTATTGTATTTCTCAAGTTCTGCATGCTGTAAATTTACTTTCTCAAATTCAGATGTTACTTTGCCAAGTTTAGATTTTAATTCTTCATTCTCAATCTTCAACCTTTCATTCTCAGATCTCAAATTTGCTTCATTTTTGTCATTTCCATCTTTCAAACTAAGCCTTAGATTTGCTATCTTCAATTCATGCTTAAGGATCACATTTTCTTTTTCTAAATTGTCATCACAATCTTCAATAAGAATTTCGGAATCCTTTTCAGATTTAAGATCTTCTACCTTATTTTTCAATTTCTCAATAAGGTTCTTTGCATCATCATATTTCCTTTTTAGATTGTTTCTTTCTTTAGTAAGCATATCAATCTGTTCAAGAGCTTCTTCAAGATTCTTCTGTAGTTGATCCATATCCATAGAGATCTTACTCAAGCTACTAGGCTTTCCTTGAATGATTCTTCTTTGAGTAACTAAGCTCTGATACCAATTGTTAGAAATAGGGAATACTAAGAGGGGGGGGTTGAATCAGTATTCGACAAACTTTATCATGGATATAACAGATTATCTTTATACATGGATAACATCAAAAGCTAAATAATATGCATAGCAATAGAAATAAAGAACTCATAACACATGATATGTTCTCAAGGAAACCCTGGCCAAGGGAAAACCTCGGTGGGGATGGTACCCACAAAGATCCACTAATCAAAAGTATCTTGTTAAGGATGTTGACCCTGTTAGGAGTCTATTACAAGCATATAGTGTATCAGTCCTAATTAAGGGACTATAGGCCTTGTTAGAAGCCTCAACCCTGTTAGGAGTTGTCAATACAAACTATGATTACCAAATGAGCCCACTGACCAAAAAAGTAATGTTCAATGTATACTAATTTAAAAAATGGATTTAGGTATATATCCTTGTGCTTCTTGCATCGATATCTTTTCGCTGCTCTTACATTCGCATCACTACATATATTATCTCTATTTCTTCTCACAAATTACAATTACATATATACAAACTATTAAGGCTAATAAATTTACATGGTCAGCTTCCATATATCTTTATCCAAGAGTTAAAATCTAGGATGTTGTCCCTTTATATTGTTAAGTCATTATTTTGAGAAACAAAATAATCCCTTAACTCTTTACTAATTCTGCCTTCATATTTTGTCCTGTCGGCTTAACACTATCTTCGATAAAACTATCATAACTAATTCCGTACATGTCATACTAACTTTCACTCTAAGATGGGTCATCATTAGTCATCATAGAGTCTATGTTCAAGTGTGAAAGTATTGAACTTACTCCAGTCAATGTCACAAACAAAAACTGTATCCCGGTGCATTGTTGAAAACATTGTTTTACACTTAGACAAATTTGCAATGCGCTCTGCTATACTTTCTCTCTAACCTGTGTGATCTTCATGTGGATCATATGTTTCCATAATGACAACATCTATGTACTCACTTCAGCCAAATTGCCAACAGCCCCAAGGCCTCCATGAGTCTCAAAATCAGCAAGAAGAGCCTCAAGCACAACAAGTTGAATCTAAAACAACTTTGTATGATTCTGAGGAAATATTTGAGGAAGTATATGAATTGGAAAGAAGAATTCATGAACAAGCAGCCATTAGGTAGAAAAGAGAAAAGGAAAAAGAAGAAAAATTCAGACATGCCATGATAAGGGCTAACCAATTAAGAAGGCAATTGTTAAATTTTGAGGCTATAAATTATGTTCCTATTCCTAAATAGACAAGTGAACTACCTATTTTCCATCAAGTTTTTGAAACAAGGGATCCAAGGGATAAGGGAAAGCAAAAGGAAGTGGGTATATCAAACTTTAAGACTGGAAGCAGATCTTGAAAAGGCTAAAAGGGAACAAGAATTGTTAGCCAAAGAACTTGAAAAGGTAGAATTAGAGGCTTTAGCATTAGAAATGAGAAAGAAGATTGATTCTCTTAATGGTCTACATGACCCACAAAATTTTCTAATTCCACCATGACACAAGGAACTAATGTTGCAAACATAGCTAGTCACACAACTAGTGTTCCCCCACCAGGAGGGCTCAAAATCCCTACCATAACAAACACTAATGCATCTACATCTCAGGGTGTTGGTATATCCAATACAGGACCCATTCATGAAAGATGTAAACAGTTGGTTTTCACTGGCATCCCTAGGTATCCCAACCCTATCCCTAATGAAATTAGGAAGAAGCTCCCTAAATTTACTAGAAGTAATGTTGTCGCTTGTGAGGAGCACCTAAAAAAGTTTATTGATGTAATTGATGATTATAACATTGTGTCTAGTGATGTTATAATGAAATTATTTATACAATCTCTAACAGAAGATTCAAGGGATTGGTTTAGGGCTTTGCCACATGGTAGCATAGGTTCATGGGATCAGCTTAGGCATTGTTTCAAAGAACAATATGGTGATAAAAAACATGAATGTTTTATGCTAAATGAATTTAATAACATAAAGAAGAACTTCAATGAGGATGTTGTTGAGTTTAATGTTAGATTCCAAAAGGCCATGCATAAACTCTTGCAGGTCATCAGATTGAATGATAGGTTGTGTTTTGTCACATATTTAAATGCTTTTGACTCTAAGATGGGCTACCTTTTGAGAGACAAAAATCCAAGGAGTTTGGTTGAAGCTTACAAATTAGCTGTGAACATAGAGAGTAACCGAAGAATTTTAGGAAAGTTGGGAAGAAGGGAAGACAATAAATCAACATTACTCAATAGAAAGGATCCAGGAAAACCTGTGAGTATAAAATCTAAGGATGATGATAGCTTGAAGTAGATATTGAAAGAAATAAAGGACTTGAAGCCTGGTGAAAATAGAAATAATAAAATTACAGGAGGAGATAAGCCTCCTTTTAATAATTTCAACAAGTTACCAAGAATGTAGAATTATCCATATAACACTCAATGGAAAGATGGGAAGCCTTTTCTTTCTGAGAGAAGGGATAAAAAAAATGATAGGACCCCTAATCCATTGTAGAAAAACTCAATAAATATGGTGGAAGAGGTTCCATGGTCTATTTCTTGTCAGTCACCACATGATCCAAATTATTGTTTCATATCCCAGATTGTCTCTTCACAAGAGGAACAAGAGTCTAATGAGGAACAGCCTTATGATGACCAAGGATGTGGAATGGTTTCCTCCTATGTTTGGGATGAGGTTGACTCTACTGAAGAGGATGAAAATCAGGATGTTTTTAATTCTCAAGCTAAAACTGAATCCTACCATCAACAAGTTTTCTTAGATGAGGATAGTGAGCTTGATAATGTCCAATGCAATGTTTTGAGAGATAGGGAAGTACTAGTTTTAAGAAGGCCTTCTGATGAGGAAATTACCTTGATAATAGAAGATATGGTTACTTAGGCTAAAAAAAATTACAACTTGACAAATAGGGTGGTTACTAGTCCAAATCAGAAGCCTGCTGGAATTTTCATCAAGAAAATAGACAAAGATGTAAAAACATCATAGGATAAGTCTAAGGATGCTAATGCTATTGATAAGGTCAAAATAAAGAAAAACACTAAACCTAACATTGTTTATAAGATAAAATCCAAACCCACAACTGAGGTTGTTCCAGCTTTGCATAAAAAGGATGAAGTCCATAATAAAAAAACTATAGACATATCCATCCAAGAGATTGATAAAGAAGTTGCAAATTCAAAGCCAAATATCTTTGATTCAAAATATGTCCCAATTGATATGAGTAAATTGTTGTCTCATATTACTGTTAAAGTTCCATTGCTAGAGATGATGAGAATAGAAGAACACAAAGAAAAGGCTCTAAATTGGGTAAATGGTGTGTTGCCCATGGATTCCCAAAAAATAGAAAGAAGTGAGAAACACATAGCATCCTTGAATGATGAAAATGAAGATGAAAATGAGGAGATTGTTTCTAAAATCCCCCAAATTTATTTGGATACAAATGTTGTTAGTACTACAATAGGAACAATTGATCATTTCTTTTTAACTCTGCAGATAAATGGAAAGTTGCTTAAAAATTGCATGATTGATTCTGGAGCATCAAACATTGTTATGCCTACTGAGGTTATCAAGTCATTGGGATTAAAGGTGGACACACCCAATGGAAGATGCCAAGCTATGGATTCAAGGGAAGTACCAGTTGTGGGTACTATCAAAGCTTTGCCTTACAGATTGGCTGCATACCCTAGCAAACAATTGACCATGAGTGTTTTGGTAGTGGATATTCCTCCCCAATATGGGATGTTGTTATCAAGAAGGTGGAGTGCTTCCATGGGAGGCAGCATATAGTGTGACTTATCATTTGCTAAATTTGATTTTGAGGGACATAATATCAAGGTCACTAGGGAATCTAGAACTCCAAACATGATTGAAGAGGAAGAAGAAGACACCATGAATTGTTTCATTGATACTGACATTAATGCTTTCAAAGTCCAAGGTAAGGAAGTAGAGGAGGATGTTGAGCTAGTCCACAAGTTAGAAAATTAGGAGGGATGGATTGACCTTGATAGTTTATGGACCATGTACTATGATGGAGCAAGCTCAAAGGAGGGGTCTGGAGCTGGAATATTGCTCATATCTCTAAATGGTAAAACTTTCAAATTCTCCTTTACTTTGTTATTTTCATGTACAAATCATGTTATAGAATATGAGGCTCTACTAATAGGTCTAAGGTTGGCATCAAGGCATGGCATAAAATTTTTGAAAGTAATAGGTGACTCTGAGTTAGTTGTTTCCCAAATTAGATCAAAGTATGCTTCAAAAAATTAGAAATTAAAGCAGTATAGGAATGTAGTATGGGATGAGATTTAAAGCTTTACTTCTTTTAATATTTGTTGGATGAAAAGAAGTAAAAAAAGAATGGCAGACTTGTTGGCTAATGTGGCCCTCAGACCCGAAGATGTTACATTTGCAAATATTTCCAATATAGAGGTGCAAGCTAGGCCTTCTATCCCTGATAATCTAGATAATTGGTAGGTTTTCTCTGATGAAGAAGACATACTAAGGCTCCTCTAATGTCAATCTCATTTTGGTGATAAAGAAATGGATTTCGTTACTTATGTTGATACAGTGAATGGTAAAGATGTCATTTTTGGGAAAGAGGTTTTTCAGTTAAAGTCAAATAGAGCTCCCAAAGGATTAGTTTCTCTGGAAAGGGCATTTGACAATAAAGAAAAGGTTTCTTCTACTAGTATTGATAAAACCAATGAGCTTGAAGAAATAAACTTGGGAACAAGAATGGTCCCCAAGAAGGTTTATATAGGCAACTGTCTATGTTAGGAATAAGGTGTCTCAACCTTGGATAATTCCTATTCTTATTATTTGTTTTGTAAATGTATTTTTTGCAAATAATGAAATTAAGTGTGAGTGTACATGTCTATTTGGCATGTTGATGTGTCACTCCACTTGATGTGTCGGCATCTTGTGTGTAAGGAGATCATGACTAAAATGGTCATGATGGATTCCTATGATGCGTAAGAACTATTTAAGGAATGTACTATGACAAATGTAAGAGCAGCTTATGACTTGGGCCTATTTGGGCACCCAAGAAGAAGTGGTTGGTGTGTGTAAGAGAATATGCCAAAAATAGGTTCGTATGACAGATTCTCTTACACTTCTCTTGTGACCGTTATTTTTGGTGGATTCTATGACAAGTTGTCATAGTCTATTCTAGGGATGGATGCCTATTCTTGGGATTGCATGTAACAACTGTGTACATGTGGCTTTGTGCATGGGTCTTGGTGGTTGGATGCCAAACTCCTTTTTTGGGTATTTGTTGGGTCCTGAGGCATCTATATATATGATGCTACTTCTATGGGAGATACATAAGTTTGATAGGTGTATTATTATGTAGCTAGACTAGTCTCTCATCTCTTGAAAGAACTTGCATTGCAAGTGTGTTTTAGTCTTTGTGTTGAAGATAATACATTGTATAGGTTTTGGAGGGGTGGGGTTGTTTTACCAAAAGGTTTTTCCCCACCGGCATATCTTTGTGTTTATGTGTTTCAATCTTCTCTATCTATTTTCTTTATGCATGGTATATGGCTGCAATATCTTTGTTAAAGTAGTTAATGAATCTAAAATTGTAAGGATTTAAAAAGAATTTGCACAATACTTTCCTTTAGAGATTAGTGTAGGAAGTTGTTTCCGCACCTGAGTTTCCTTACAAGTGGTATCAGAGCCTGATCAAATTTTGATCCTAGTTGTTGGGTAGGGTTTTTTGTGATAATCTCAAGTTGAGTGGGAGTTTTGTGCAAAGCATTCTGAATCTTATTTGCAGATTGAGATGGCAAGTTCCTCATATAGTAGAATGGAGGTGGAGAAATTTAATGGTACTAATTTTGAGTTGTGAAACCTCAAGATGGAAGACATGCTTGAAGACCATGATCTATGGGAGGCTACTTCACTTGATGTGAAACCTACAATGATATTGCAAGTGGATTGGGAGATCAAGGATCAGAAGGCTAAGGGTCTCTTGAGACTCTATCTAGCAAATGTCATTCTTCTGAATGTTCTTGATGAGACTACTACAAATTCTTTGTGGCAATGACTTAGGTCTGTGTATTAGGCCAAATCTTTGGTGAATAAGTTGTTCCTAAGAAAGAAGTTGTATTCTTTAAGAATGGAGGAAGGTGGATCCATAACTGATCATCTCAATGCATTCAATTTATTGATTGTATAGTTGGCATCATCTGGTGCCAAGATCGAGGAGGAGGATCTTTGTATGACCCTGCTTTTTTCCTTACCAGATTCATGGGACCATCTTGTGATGTCTCTCAAAAGTAATATAGTCACATTCCATATGGATGATGTGGTGTCTTCACTACTATCTAAGGAGATGTGAAGAAAGACTTTGGATTCATCTAAGGAAGCCATTGCTATTCGCAGGAGATCCAACGACAGAGGAAAGAAGAATGACAAAAAGTCAAAGAAGGGTAGATCCAAATCCCATGGGAGTTCTAAGACTCTTGGAAAGTCCAAGGAAAAATGTTGGAACTATGATAAAACTAGGCACTTCCGGAGGGACTGCAAAGAACCAAAGAAGAAGAAGAAAGGCTCAGATTCAGCTTCCAAAAAATCTCAAGAAGATGGAGATGCTTTTATTGTAGCTTTGGTAGCCCATGCATCTGATGATGTGTGCTTGGTAGAATCAGGTGCTTCTTTTCACATGACCTCTCATCGAAATTGGTTCTCAAATTATGAAGAGTTTGATGGTGGAAAGGTGTACTTGGGTGATGATTCTCACCTAAAGATAGTTGGACGTGGAAGGGTCACTATCAGATTTCCTGATGGATGAGTAAAGGGAATCAATGGAGTTATGCACATTCCAAGTTTGGCACAAAACCTATTATTTTTAAGTATGCTTAATGATGTAGGTGTGCAAGTTGTCTTTTCGAAAGATGGATGTAAGATGATGAGAGGTTCTATGGTGCTCACTAGAGGTACTAGGAGAGGTACTTTGTTTCAGCTTGAAGCATGCATTGCTTAGTGAAATAGTTCTTTTGTTTCAAAGAAGAGAGAAGCTATCACTTCATCCCCACCATCTAAACAAGTAGTAAAGAAGACTATGGTAATGGGTTCCGATGGCAGTGCAGTAAGTGTACCTAAGGGTGCAAACACTTTGGAAGGAAAGCTTCCTGCAGAAAAGATGATGTTGTGGCATATGAGATTTGGCCACATTGGTGAGAAGGGTCTTAGGACCCTAAAGAATAAAAACCTCATTGATGGGTTAAATGATTGCAATCTCGAGTTCAACTTCTGCGAACACTATGTCTATGGTAAACAAAATTGTCTTTAGTTTTACTCTAGTTCTCACAAATCTTCTAATGTTTTGGATATTATTCATTCTAATGTATTTGGTCCTGTAAAAGTTCCTTCAATCTCCAAGTCTATATTTTTTGTATCTTTCATAGATGATTATAGTAGAAGGACATGGATTTATTTCCTTAAAAGTAAGACACAAGTCTTTATTTAGTTCAAGGAATTTAAAGCTCTTATAGAGAATTAGACTAGTAAGAAGATTAAGTGTGTGAGAACTGATAATGGTGGTGAGTTTTTCTCAGCAGAGTTTGAACAGTTCTATAAAGAATGAGGTATCAAGAGGCATAAGACAACTCCTTATACCCCATAGAAAAATGGAGTTGTAGAGAGAATGAACAGGACACTGATGGAGAAGGCTAGGAGTGTGCTTAGTGGAGCTAGTTTAGAACAAAGGTTTTGGGCCAAAGTTGTGGCCATTGCTTGCTATCTAGTTAATAGATCTCCTACATCAGCTCTTGTTGGTAAGACACCCATGGAGGTGTGGTCTGGTAAGAAGCCTTCAATTAGACATCTTTGTGTTTTTGGTTGTGAAGCTTATGCACATGTTCCAAAGGAGAAAAGATCTAAGTTGGAAAACAAAGCTGTCAAATGTATTTTCATCAGATACAGTGTTGGTGTGAAAGGATACAAGCTTTGGCATCCTGTGGCTAGTAAGGTGTTGTATAGTAGAAATGTTATTTTTAGAGAGCTAACATATTCTCCTATTGTGCTACAACCACATGAAAAAGAAAAGGAAAAAGATGTTGTTTAGTTGCCTCCTACCCTTGAGAAGACTGAATAGAGGGACCATGTTGGGTCTAATGATGAGGAGAGCTCTAGTACGTCTGATAGTTCAGAAGAAGAGGAAGAACAACCTCAATCTCAGCCCTTGAGGAGATCCATGAGAGAAAGAAAGCAACCAGAAAGGTTTGGTTATTCTATGTTAGATTCCAGTTGTTCCTTTGCTTTGATTACTAACACTAATGAGCCTAGATCTGTGAAAGAGGCTTTGGGCATGGAAGATGTAGGTTCCTGGATTGAGGCTATGGATGATGAGATGGCTTCATTGGAGAAAAAAAAAACTTGGGACCTTGTACCTTTGTCTAAAGGGAGAAAATCTATTGGCTGTAAATGGGTGTTCAAGAAGAAATTCTATGCAGATGGTAGTGTTAAAAGGTACAAAGCTAGATTGGTTGCAAAGGGGTATTCACAGGTAGAGGGAATAGATTATGGTGAAATATTCTCTCCTGTTGCAAAGTTGACATCCATTAGATTTATGTTATCTCTTGCTACATCATATGATTTAGAGATAGAACAGATGGATGTGAAGATAGCTTTCCTTCATGGTGATTTGGAGGAAGAGATTTATATGTCACAGCTTGAGCACTACATTGTTAAAGGTAAAGAATCCTTAGTTTGCAGATTAAAGAAATCTCTATATGGTTTGAAGCAATCTCCTAGGATGTGGTACCCTAAGTTTGATGCCTTGTGTTGTTAATTGGATTTTTAAGATCAAAATTAGATCATTATGTTTATTTCAGAGTTGAAAATGATCGCCTTCTTATTGTTGCATTATATGTTGATGATATGTTGCTATTTGGGAAGGGTAAGGATATGATTTCTGATTTTAAATCTCAGTTGTCAACACAGTTTGACATGAAAGATCTTGGGGTAGCTAGGTACATCTTGGGTATGGAAATCAGTAGAGATAGGTCTAACAGAAAACTTTGGTTGAGTCAGAGTAAGTATGTGAAGTCTGTGTTGGACAGGTTCAGCATGGCAAATTGTAGACCACTATGTGTTCCTATTTTTGTGGGAAAAAAGTTATCTGTAGAAAATTGTCCAAAATCTCCTAGTGAGGTGGAGGACATGAGTAGAGTACCTTATGCTAGTGCAGTTGGTAGCCTTATGTATGCTATGGTCTATACTAGACCAGACATTACCCAAGTAGTGGGAGTCCTAAGTCAATTTATGGCCAACCCTGGATGGGTACATTGGGATGCAGTTAAGCGAGTATTCAGATATTTGAGGGGTACATCAAATTACTCCATATGTTATCCTGGTAACTCTTCTGGATCTCCGTATTCAGTTTGTATTCCTGGGTTTGTGGATTTAGATTGGGTAGGTGATATTGATAGCAGGAGAACCACCAGTGCTTATGTGTTCACTATGTTTGGTGGTGCCATTAGTTGTATGAGTAAGTGACAACCTATGGTTGCTTTCTCCACTACAAAAGCTAAGTACATGGCTACTACTCATGCTTGTAAGGAAGCCATTTAGCATAGGAGATTATGTTCTGATGTTGGTGTTGATGCAGAATAGATAACTATTTGGTGTTATAGTCAGAGCGCTATTTGCCTTGAAAAAAATCCAACTTTCCATGCTAGAATGAAGCACATTGATGTGTAGTTTCACTTTGTGAGAAATATGGTGGAAGATGGAAAGGTAAATTTGGAGAAGGTAGATACTGTGAAGAATGTTGTAGATTCATTAACAAAACTACTGGACACTGAGAAGTTTAGATGGTGTTTGGAGTCTATGGGCCCTTTGGCCTATAGCGGTTAAAGTTCCTATTATGTTCTTATTGCTCTTACAAGGTGTTCGACAAGTGGGAGAATGTTAGGAATAAGGTGTCTCAACCTTGGATAATTCCTATTCTTATTATTTGTTTTGTAAATGTATTTTTTGCAAATAATGAAATTAAGTGTGAGTGTACATGTCTAGTTGGCATGTTGATGTGTCACTCCACTTGATGTGTTGGCATCTTGTGTGTAAGGAGATCATGACTGAAACAGTCATGACAGATTCCTATGATGCGTAAGAACTATTTAAGGAATGTGCTATGACAAGTGTAAGAGAATCTTATGACTTGGGCCTATTTGGGTGCCCAAGAAGAAGTGGTTGGTGTGTGTAAGAGAATATGCCAAAAATAGGTTGGTATGACAGATTCTAATACACTTCTCTTGTGACCATTATTTTTGGTGGATTCTATGAAAAGCTGTCATAGTCTATTCTAGGGATGGATGCCTATTCTTTGGATTGCATGTAACAATTGTGTACATGTCGCTTTGTGCATGGGTCTTGGTGGTTGGATGCCAAACTCCTTTTTTGGGTATTTTTTGGGTCCTGAGGAGTCTATATATATGATGTTGCTTCTATGGGAGAGATATAAGTTTAATAGGTGTACTGCTATGTAGCTAGACTAGTCTCTCATCTCCTAAAAGAACTTACATTGCAAGTGTGTTGTAGTCTTTGTGTTGAAGATAATACATTGTGCAGGTTTTGGAGGGGTGGGGTTGTTTTACTAAAAGGTTTTTCCCCATCGGCATATCTTTGTGTTTATGTGTTTCAATCTTCTCTATCTATTTTTTGTATGCATGGTATATGGCTACAATATCTTTGCTAAAGTAGTTAATGAATCTAAAATTGTAAGAATTTAAAAATAATTTGCACAATACTTTCCTTTAGAGATTAGTGTAGGAAGTTGTTTCTGCACCCGAGTTTCCTTACAGTCTATCCCCTAGAACTAGAAAAAACATGACTGATCTTCTCAGAAAATTTAGACATGTTTTTTCTTGGTCTTATGAAGATCTCAAGGCTTATAGAGGGGACCTCTTTCAACATGATAATCCACTCAAGGAAGGAATAAAACCTTTTAGACAAAAGTTGAGACCTGTTAACCCAACCTTGGCACCTAAAATGTAGGGAGAACTCAAAAAGATGATGGATGCTGGGATAATTAAGCCTATTAGGCATTCCACTTGGGTTTCAAATTTGGTGCCTGTCAGAAAGAAGAATGGTGACATTAGGCTTTGTGTTGATTTTAGAAACCTTAACATAAACTCTCTAAAGGATAACTATGGATTGCCAAATATGGAGAACATGTTACAAAAGGTCACTGGGTCAGAATTAATGTCCATGATGGATGGTTTTTCTGGTTATAATCAAGTGATGGTCAAAGACACAGAGCAATTTAAAACTACATTTACAACCCCATGGGGGACATATGTTTATATACGGATGCCTTTTGGGTTGACTAATGTTGGTGCCACTTTTCAAAGGGCTATGGATGTGGCCTTTGTAGATTTCATTGATAGATTTATGGTGGTGTATCAAGATGACTTGATAGCTTAATCATCTAAAGAAGAAAAACATTGTCAACATCTAGAGAAGATTTTCATTAGAGCATTAGAGTATGGGGTTTCTTTGAACCCAAAGAAATGTTCTTTTGGTGTGATAGAAGGAAAACTTACATAGGGAATATTGTTTCAAAGGATGGGGTGAGGATATACCCTAAAAGGGTGCAAGCTATTGATAAACTATCATTCTCAAAGAATATCAAGGGGATTCAGTCTTTTCTAGGATAGGTCAATTTCCTAAGAAGGTTTATTACAAACTTTGCAGAGATTAGCATTCACATATCAAGAATGTTGAAGAAAGGAGAAAAGGTTGAATGGAATGTGGAAGCAATATAGGCTTTAATGATATTAAAAGGGCTATTAAGCATGCCCCAGTCTTGAAAACACCAAATTACAGCAAACCTATGCTGATCTTCTCCTTTGCATCTACCCACACTATTGTTGCAGTACTGTTACAAAAAAATGCTAATGGTTTTCAACAACCTATTTCTTTTTTCAGCAAGACTTTATAGGTAGCAAAATTAAATTATGATATTATTGAAAAACAAGCATATGCCTTGGAAAAGGCTATTAAAACATTTAGATGTTATCTAGTTGGAGCCATAGTAGTTTCCTATGCTCCAAGTGTAGCAGTCAAGGATATCTTGGTTCAACAAGAGATTTTAGGAAGGAGGTGTAGATGGATCAATAATATTCAAGAATTTAATATTGACATCCACATTACAAAGCTAGTGAGAGGGTAGGGCCTGGAAAAGTTGATGGCTCAAAGAAACTTAAATGAAAATCAAATAAATATGTTTGAAGAAAATCAGAGACCTTTTGTGTGTAACATGGACTGTTGTGAGTGGTACAAGGACATTGTCAAGTATTTGCAAAAGATGGTTTTACCCCCTAAGTTAGATGATAACAAGAAAAGAACCATTAAACTTCATTCCATAAGATATGCAATTATAAATGGTGAGTTACAGTGGAGAAGCAACGATGGTGTTTTTCTAAGGTGTGTAGATTAGGGTAAGGCAAAGCTTTTGATGGATGAAATGCATAATGGAGTTTGTGGAGGACACTATATGGAAAAGACAACAACCCATAAGATCATCAGGTCAGGTTTTTGGTGGCTGCCACTTTTCAAAGATACCCATCAGTTTGTAAAGGAGTGTGATCCTTGTCAAAGATTTGTAGTGAAATTGAAATTTAATGGAAATTTGCCTCTCAAACCTGTTACTATTTAGACCCCTTTCCAAAAGTGGGGTATGGATTTCATTGGTGAAATCCCTAATAAGTCTAGTGGTGGACATTCCTATATCTTGGTGGCAACTGATTATTTCACCAAGTGGGTTGAAGTAATCCCTTCAACAAGAGCAACTAGCAAAGTGGTAACAAACTTTATGATGCAAAATATCCTGACAAGATTTGGTTGCCCAAAGACCATAGTTGTTGATAATGTGATGTGTTTTAGGTCAGAGGAGTTTGTTCAATTTTGTCAAAACAATGGTATAAAGATTTCATATTTATGTCCCTACCATCCACAAGGCAATGGGTAGGCAGAATCTAGCAACAAGACTTTGATTAAAATTCTGAAAAGAGTCCTAGATAAAAACAAGAGGGCTTGGGATTCCAAGTTGTTACAAGCCCTATGGGCTGATAGGGTTACAATGAAAAATGAAATAGGTTGTGCCCCCTTTGACTTGGTATATGGGATTAATGCAAGGTTACCATAAAACAATTTGTTACAAATGTATCAATTCATACAAGCATATGATGATGATGTGGAAGAAGATATGACTGTCAGAATAAATGATTTGATTCAATTGAACGAGGTAAGAAATGATGCACATGATAAAAATGAGAAGATGCAAGCCTAGTGTAAAGTCCTTTATGACAAAAGGACTACTCAGAGGAATTTTGTAAGTGGTGACATGGTCCTAATATGGAATACAAGACTAGAAGACAAAGGAAAGCATGGGAAATTTGATCCCATCTGGTTAGGCCCATATATCATTGAAGAGAAATGGGGAACACATTCATATATATTGAATAATCTAACAGGAGAGCTCATGGAATTACCAGTTCATGGGCAATTCATAAAATTTTACTTCTCTTAAAGGTCTTTTGAGTCTCTGTACATGTTTAGTTTTAAATTTTTGTCTACAGTTCCCTATTTCTAAGTCAAAGTTTTGTTCTGGTCTTCTCTTCCAGGAGATTCTAGTTTTCTCATTGTATCTATAGGAGATACACATCCCCAAGCATGAGCCACTATTATCACTATATAAATTTTTCCAGCTTCATGCTAATATTTATGAAAATAATCCAGTTTAAAGACCTGATAGTTAGGTTTTATGGTGAAAACCCTAGGTTTGATAAACCCCTAACCAGTCTTAAGTTTTGTTATAATTTTATTTTACTTTTCATCTCACTAATTCTCCAAAATATGCATGTGCTAATTTTCAACCCCTTTAATCGATCGCTTTACATGTTATATCGTTAGGTTGTCAGGCGGGGTACCTTTTTAGTTTTTTCTTTCGGAGCCTAAGTTTTTGGTGAAATTTTCCTAAGTTTTGACCTTTTAAAGAAACTTGTGGTTGTTTAACCGCAAGACTACCTATTGTCAGAATGTCTAACATACACTTTAGTGACAAAGTGCCATTTATCTGAATAGACCCATTAACAAAGATGACGTAGCGAATGTGGGGTCACACTTTTCAAAGGTTAAAGCTTAGATTAATCTGATGGCTATCGCTATATACCATTGGAGAAAGATGTCAGAAATTTAAGTCTATGCTTTAGTGACAACCATGAGATTCTCTTAAAGGAATAAGGTTTTTAGTGGGCCCTAAAGGCACCATGTCACATTGATGTGTTTCTTTTCTATTGGTTGTTGGGGGTTATGATGTGGTAGTTGTCAAGATGATTGGAACCTACTAGTTCTTCGTGACATGGTAGTTTTTGATTCAATAGAAAGATAAATGAGGTGTCATGGTAGGGCCTACTTTCTCAGAGGGTTAAGGTCTGATAAGATTTGATGGCTATCATTGTACCACTGGTATAAAGTGCATGATATTTAAGGTTAGCACTTTAGCGACAACCGTTGATCTTGTTTGATGACTGGAACTAAAAGTGGATCCTTCTATTGATGACTTGGTTATTTTTAATTAGCTAAAAGGCAGTGATGACATGTAAGGTTATCATTTTACTTAACATTGAGGATAAAGGTGGGGTCTTCCACCTGCTGACCTATCTAACTTCACATCTTATGATTTGATAAGGGTTTGTAAGGCAAGCTCTGAGGAAAAATTTTTATTGAAATATGGGGATCATCTAATTAAATGGCATTGATAGTTGTTGTTATATCTTGATTTGGTTTTTTTGATAGTTTTGGGTTAGTGCTTTAGTGACAGGGTGACACCTATCTGCTCTGTGCAGAGTAGAGATATGTTATTTATTTCCTCACATGGAAATATTGAAATGTTCTCATTGGTCGAGAACTGAGTTGGGGAAAAGTAATGAAGGGTTATGTCATTAAAATTGTCAACTATCTGATGCGCCTAAGAGGAAATAAATCAAATGGTTCAAATTCAAATTTCTACTCTATGACATTTTTCACATCCTATGAGTGCTGAGGCTACCAACTTTTAGTAATGGTGGATTTAATGTGCTACGTGCGGATGGATTGTAAGCAGTTAACCATGCTATACATCAAAATTGAATGATTGTTTCTCTTCACCGCTCTCATAATCTTTTCTGGCGAACTAGATTTTCCTCAAGGAGTGATTTCAAGCGAAGAACTTGTAGGTGCCTTGTAGGTCTCTTTTTTGAGTTTAAAAATTGCTTGAAGTCTGTGAAGGAGTTGCAAGGAAAATTGTGTTGCTAGCTGAAAGTATTTAGGATTTTCCTCAGGTTTTTATATATTGTTCTAAGAAGCCCTAGTATAAAAATGCCACCAAAGAGAGCACTATCTGGGAAGACAGAGTACAAATACAGAGGTGTCTTTGAGGATTTAATGCAATTACTATAGGTGTCATCTTAAAATGGAAGCACTTCCATGTTAAGAGTGTTTAGCCCTCTGAGTAAGTGGTTTAGGGTCATGATTGGCATCTTTGCATTCTCTCTTGTCTTCCACTTCTTCTCTGCACCTTGATTTCTTCATTCTAGGTGAAATTAGGGTTAAGGTCTTAAGGACTTTCCTAATTTTCTCTCTTCCATGGCTCCATTTTCTAGGTAGGATTCATAAATGAGACCTCCTAGTCCTTCATCACATCATTTCAAGGATTTTCTATCTATTCCAGACATTGGGTCATGTTCAGATATCAATTTCTAAGTTTCTGGCACCCCTGGAATCTCTGTTGTAGAACCTAACAAAGTTAGGGTCTGAGGTCAAATTCAACCTCAACCTTGACTAGGTTAGGGTTGACCTTGACCTTGACCTCTTCCTACCAACATTTCAAACTCTCATTTTCTAGTAATTTAGCTTTCAGGATAATTATTTGCCGCCTCTGGGTCGGCTATTTCGGGCTCTGAAATGGTAAATTCTTTAATTGTATTTAATTAAGGTATATTTTCCAAAAGGTGAGGACCTAATTGGGATTTAAATCTCCAAGGTGGCCCATCTAGAGGAGTGTACCCTAGATCACTATAAAAGGAGGCCTTCCTCTCTCATTTTCACATCAAGTTTTCATATCTCATCTCAAGCAATCAAGCTCTCAAGTTCTCAAGGTGATCAAGCAAGAATTCATTCAAGTATTCAAGTCTTCTTCTTCATCCAAGTTCTCCATTGAAGATGAAGGATTCAAGCATTCAAGCTATTGAAGGAATTTGGCTCAAGCATTCAAGATCTATCATTCAAACCCTAGATCTAGCCACCATGGTGGTCTGATCTTGCTTCAAGATCCTTTGTTCATCTTCAAGATCCATATCATTGTTTCCTCAAGGTGGATTTCAAGCATACAATCATGCAGGTTTGATCATGTTATGTTCAAGCTTTCATATCAATATATTTGATTACATTCCAAATACATTAGCATATCTATTGAATTGCATAGCTTCATTGTTAGATTCATTTCTACTACTTGCTAGCATTCTCCTATTTCAATTTCAATATTAAGGTTGATTCCAAACTAGGGTTTGACCAAGGCAAACCCCCCAAACAAACAACAAAAACATTTTTCTTATAGGCATAGGTGTGGAATCTCAGATTCGAGAGTGAATTTGGATACCCTTTTGGACAATCTTTTAGGATTTGCGAACAGAATCAGAATCAGACTTCAAATAAATAATGTGGTCTTTGACCATTTAAAAGTTCAAAGTCAACCGATGTGAATTTGGAGAAAAGATTTATGGGTTTTGTCCACCTGGGCATTTCCAATCCAAAACAAGTTTCAAAATCTTTAGAAAGTTCATACATAAGCCAGAATTCAGCATTTTCCAGATCTGCCCTAATTCAAGGTTAGTATTTACACTTCAGTTATTTCAGATTTCAAGCTTGATCCATCTATAGGGAAGTATAGGGTTTCTCTCTCTCTTTCATATTCTTCATAGATTGATTCAATTGTGTATTAACCTCTTGGTTGATCAAATTGGATCTCTCCTTTGGGAATTTGGATTTAGGACTGAATCTTACATTTTCCCCACACACACACAAATAGTGGTGATTCCAAATTGCCACTATTCATTTTGGTGAACCCGACTAGCTTACTCTCTTTCTTTTTGGTGTTAGATTTACATTTTTCTCTTGCATCTATACTTCAAAAAAAAATTTAAAAAATCTATATATTGAATAAAATACAAAAACATATTTCCTGCATTTTTATCATGAAGATTGTTAAGATGTTTTGGTGCATAATCATGTTTGTTATTACTCTTATTCTAGCATCTATTTATAATGCATATGATTTTTATGAGGGTATTATTCATTTCATAAAATTGATGACCCTTTGCTTTGCTCTTGCTTATGCTTTTGTGAAGTTGACTGATACTAGTCTACCTACATTTAAAACTTTTCTTAGGGATTTATGTGGTATCCTTATTCATCTTTTGGATTATGTGAAGAATTTGGTAGATGATACACCATCTCCTAATCCTCCTAATCTTCATCCTCCTCTTCATCCTAATCTTCCTATTCTGATACCTAAATCTCCATCTGTTAATCCTTGATCTTCATGTACTTATGATGGGATTCAAGCTATAGTGCAGGATGTGGATGTGCAAGATTTCTTTGATTTACCTTCTCCTCCTAATCCTGATGATCTTAAAGGAAAGGGTAAAGAAGCTTCTTCAAAACCTATTATCCCACCTTATACGACCTTTACTCATGAACATGATAAACAATCACCTCCTGTAGAAGCTTTGCATACTATGTACACTAATGGATATAATATGGTGACTAGACAAGGCTATAAAGGTTTAGGGTTAGGAGTTAATAAACATGGTATTAAATTTCCCATTAATATACCTCCTAAGCTAGATATGTGTGGTGTTGGCACTTCTAAATCTCAATTCAAGTTAAGAGGTGTGGATATTCATCCTCCCCTTAACACTCATCTCTCTACACCTCTAATGGATAATCCTAACACTCATCAAGAAATTGCTAAGACAGTATATGTAGAGCTAATGAATTCTAAGAAGGAAAGATTTAGACCTATGCATATTGATGCTTTGTATAAATTTAAATGTCCTTTCCACTATCATAATACTCATTTTCTTGCCGATTGTAACAACTTCAAATTATATGTTAGGGATAGGGCTGCATGTAGTATTATACCTTTTTCTCGTGTCATCTTACAACTTCTTCATAATTTTGATATAGGGGATTCCCCTCCATTAGAGCTAGAGTAAATGTTCCTATCCTCTTGTCTCAAGACTAGGAGGCAAGAGGCATAATTTTATCCAGTCTTTTAGGATCCATTAGGTCTTTTTATTAAGATTTAATTGGTATTCTTTATGTTTCCTTCTTCATGATATTTTTATCCATTCCTAGGAATTATATTTTCTTCTTAGGAAATATTTTTTTAGGACATGTGTTTTGTAAAAATATCCCTTGTCTTTCATCCCTCGAGGGGCAAGGTTCTTCCTTCCTAGGGAACTTCTTTCCTTAGCTTAGTGGTATTTGTTTATCTTGCAATATTATTTCATCATATTGATAGATATTTTGACTATGGATAACCTTCTTACATGAGAAGTTGTTGTCCTAGGTCATCACTTCTTCTCTATGTTGCAAATTATGTTCTTTATAAACTCTCACTCTTGCTTTGGTGTTAGAATTGTTTCCCTCATTCCAAAGATTCCTCTGGCTCTTCTTCATAGGGGGCTTGATGATTCAATCTTTGTTCCCACCTTTTGAAAGATGATATCTTATCTAAACAAACTCTTCTTTGGTGGAGGTCTTGGTGATAAGATATTTTTCCTTGAGGATCCTTTTCCATAAGTGACATATCCTTTTCACAATTATCTATACTCTTTGATGTAGGGGTCAATATCTCTCGCTAATGATATACTATACATTGTTGTAAATAGGATATCTCCTTGCTTTGTGAAGTAGGTATCCTCTTCCATCTTTGTTCCTACACTTGGGGAGAAAGGATGCCTTATCCTTATTTTCTATCTTCAAACATTCAAATATGGAGTCACAAATACAGGTTGTGAGTTTGGTAGAAGTACTTTAGCCTTGGAGGCTTGGTATTCTTTTTTATCTTATTCAGACCTATGCATTGTTATTTCATCCAATATTCTCTTCTTTTCTAGGGATTCACCTCTTTCCTTGGTTAAGCAGTATTTATCTATTATGTGATATCCAATCATACATAAAAATTATGGTTTGCATTTTGAGGATCTATGTCCTTTATACAAACCTTATTTATTGTTTCACATTGGGTTTCCATGGTTGATACATCTCTCACCTTGGAAACTGAACAATGTGCTATCCCTCATAAAGGTTACTTTCTTTTCACTTCTTGCATGTTATCTTTTACATTCGTCCCTTCCATGGCCTCATCAGAGCTATGACCTTCTTGGCTTGGACTGGGTGTTGTCTGTGGATATTGTCTTGATGCTACAGAAGGCTTTATCCTTGTTCTTTCTTTCCTTAACATGACAAAATACTATGGTTTTTTCCATCTTAATGAGGGGGGCATATGTAGGGCCTCCCTTGTACTATAGTTTTTTATTTTTACATGATAAATCTTGGAAGGTAACACACATAAGTTGCTAAATCTTGAAAAGACATGCATTTATATGCTAAATCTTCTGATGGTAATGCACATAAGTTGCTAAACCTTGAGGAGACACACATTTTTCAAAATTTTCAATATGCTAAATCCTCTGAAGGTAACGCACATAAGTTGCTAAATCCTGAAGGGACACACATTTCCAAATTTCAAATATGCTAAATCTTGGAAGGTAACACACATAAGTTGCTAAATCCTAAGGAGACACACATTTCATATTCATAGTGATACAAGAAGGTGGATCTATGGATATTCCAAAAGCTGTCAGAAGAAGCATTACAATTGCAAGAATAGTTTATGGGTGAACCTATTCGGCTCTCCCTCCGGGGTGATTCATGGTAAGGTAGGCATCTTACTGGGTGAGGTAATCACTTTCTCTTTTCTCTCTTTTTGCTTTCATGCTAGTAGGACTGGATCATGAAGCTATGTTGTCTATAGTGTTGCTCTTGCCTTTCTTATGTAATCATTTATGCTGTTATGATAGCTTTCCAAATATGATATTGGTATGAGAAATATTTCTTAGCAAGGTTTCTTATGCTAATTGATTTGGGTTGTTAAGTACCATTGCCCAAAATTTCCTATTTTGCAAATTTGGCCAAGTTTCCAGGTCTCTATTTTTATCCCACCCTGCTACAACTTGTTTTCATTTTTTGTGAAGTAGATCCTCAAAGTTTCATGGATTGCAATCTAAGCCCCATGTTCTTCAATATGTTTTCAAGCCCCAGTTCAGATCGCACGTGCCAATTCACAATACCCAGGGAGATATTCAAGTTTGTCTGGTTGCAGGAAATACTATTGTAGGGTTTCAAAAAAAAGGTTCAATGTCGAAAACCCTCTGCGTTTTCTTCCTTTTGGTCTGAAAGCTCAGGATGTTTTTGACCTTCACCCTGAAAGCTTTGGATGTTTTCAAATTTCAGCCCAAAAACCCTCTATGTTTTTGACCCCCTTCAGCACTTCGTTATTCTTCTCCGGTGTCAGCATTTTCCATGTGCGCAACTCTGATCAGGTGGGCCCAGTGGTTGTTTTCAAAGAATGCTAGCAGTCTATCACATGATCACATAGCCCCTTTTTAGGCTATGCAAACATGTGACAAACCATTAGCCATGTTGATAAGGGCCTGCAGTTTGGTGACATGCCCACGTTTCATTGGTCAACTGGTGACAAGGTTTTACAGTAGGCCTGAGATGCAAGTGCAGTAAAGATCTGACAGTGGTCACATGTTCACATGGGATCTTCTAGCCCCATGTAATCATGTTACAACCATTCGATGAGATCCTTCTGTCATGGGTCTGATGCCATGTCGTGCTAATGTGTTCATTTCTCATTCACCGAGCTAACGATGATGATGCAGTTGTCAGTGGGGCCAAATTTTAAATGGTAAAGGTTTAGAGGAGGTTAGTTTTGTCCTCTAGACTTGGTGGTGTCTGATAAAGTGTTTCCTTGATCGCAAATGGTTTAGCAGAGCTCCACCTTTTTTAGTGATGCGTGGTTGCACGAATAATGGTTTCGCGTAGTCGCTAGGTGAAACCCAGGGTTTAATTTGCAGTGCGATCTCAAGCTGAGTTTTTTTCCAGTGTTCATCTAAAGGTCATGTGTGAAGTAGAGACAGATTCTAAGAGGATTTTCACATGATTGCATGAAGGCTTTTGAGCTCATGCGATCATGTGACCAGTGTTTTTTCAAGGTGGTGCAACTTTTTGGTGGGCTTTTTTCTATAGAGAATGCTTACAAGTGTGAGTAGCTCAGAATTGATTTTTGAGGACATTTTCTAGTTGCAAGCATGATGATGGATGATCTGGTCCATGGTACCATGGATTTTGTAAGGTGTAGTGTGGTTTTTTTATGCTAATGAAACATTAAAGAGTTGGCACCATCTGTACTTTCAAATTCATTCTTGTGAAGATCAAATTTGGAGTCTTTATGGCTTAGTGGGCTTGCAGGAGGTTGTCAGGTCAAGGTTGCTTGTCTAGAGGTTGTTTCCAATATAGGGATGGGTCATTTATCTGATCGGCCATGTTATTGTAGAATTTATTTATGATCATATTTGTACCTAGGGTTTATTACTATATTGTAAATCTTGTAACCTTGGTTAGAATTTTGACTCCTACTTGCGTGCAGTGAGGGATGTATATATTGTTTTTTGGGTGCCTTTAGTGCTCAGAGTTTGAAATTTGTAGAAGAGTTTTCTCTTTCTTGGGGAGTTATCTATGGCATTTGTTCTACCCTCTAGCTCTTACAGTTTGTAATCTTTCATTGAAATCTCAGGTTTAATAGAGGCTATCTGTGGCATTTGTTCTGCCCCCTGGTCTTTTCCTTATCTATATTTCTCTTATTGAATGTAATATACTAGTTTTATTGGAGAAGTCTTGGAGTTCCAGAGCACTTCTTTCTTTCAACTTATATGTGTACTACTATGTATGATCTGATTTGATTGAGTTTGTGGGTATTCTTCAGCCCTTTGTCATTTTGTCTCATTCCTGTGCCCTTTTATTGAAGAGAACATTTGCTTGCAAGTCATATGTTGTGTCTTATGTCTAGGCCCTCCTATGAAATACTTATGCAAGCCTATTTAGGAAGATTGTGTTCTATTAGATTTGAGAACCTTCATGCTAGTTTGGTCAGTGTATTGTATTCATCTCATTTCAGTGCATCACTTAGTAGGTAGTTTTCTTTCTTGTTATTTCCCTTTCATGCACTCCTTCTATCCCTTTCCCTCCAAAGTTTAATTTCTTGTTTAAGAGTGAACTAAGGTGATAATCCAAGAGGAACCAACCTAGAACCTAGAGGTCTCATGTTGGTTAGCATAGGTCCCACAACCTTGAGATAATTCCCATGTTATACTGAGTTATCAAGACCAAGAGAGCTTGAGACAAGGTACAAACTCAGTGTATAACAATTCTAGCACGCTCGGTGGGACCATAAAAGAAGTCAATTTCAAATATTATGCTATCTCTGATATACTGATTGCATAATACAGACCTTTCAGAGGTTAATATTCAAGTATATTCGGTGACTCAGCTCTGGTCACCATGATCATGGCTACCTCTTTGAGATTGCAGCAGCTGGAAGAGATTGATCCTGAAGATATGTTGATACATGAGCTTGATCTCATCATAGGAGGCTTGTCTATGGAGCCTGATTGTAAAGAGCCTGTCATTTTTGGAGATCTTCAAGATATGGGTAGCTTTGAAGAGCTCTTGGCTGGTTTAAAAGAAGAGGATGATAGTCCCCTGACTGTGGATGATGAGTTGACATGGCTGTCCATGATGGAGGGCAACAATAAAGATAAAGGAGAATCCATCAAGGAAAGTCCTACCTTCAAACTTTCAAGAGGCTTCCCCATTAGATACTTGGACCAAAAGGAGTTCACTAAGACACCTCCATATGATCCATTTGAGGTGAGTGAACTTGATCTTGTTTTTGCAGAGGCAGTGCATCCTCATTTGACCAATTTTCATATGCCTCATATCTTTGTAGCTATCCTCATGAGTCCAATGCAAAATATCCTAATGAGGAAGGGTAGCTACTTTTCACAACCAGTGAATGGTTTTGTTTGACCAAACTTCTACACTGGTTAGTTTAGGATAGGTTAGTTTTCCTACTTTCTTTCCCTATTTTCTAGGTTAGTTTTTCCTATTTTCCAAGAAGTGCTCAATCACAGTTTTTGTCTCCTTGTCAATTTTTTGTGTTCTTGAGATGACCCCATGCCCAATGGATTGTGTCAAGGTCACTGGTCCATGTCTAGTAGGCTAACATCCCGCAAAAGTCACCAAAATGTTGCCCAAAATTTCCTATTCTACAAATTTGGCCAAGTTTCCAAGTCTCTATTTTTATGCCGCCCTGCTACAACTTGTTTTCATTTTTTGTGAAGTAGTTCCTCAAATTTTCATGGCTTTTGATCTAAGTCCCATGTTCTTCAATATGTTGTCAAGCCCCAATTCAGATCGCACGTGCTAATTTGCAATACCCAGGGAGATATTCAAGTTTGAATGGTTGCAGGAAATACTATTGCAGGGTTTAAAAAAAAGGTTCAGTGTCGAAAACCCTCTATGTTTTCTTCCTTTTGGTTTGAAAGCTCAAGATGTTTTCAACTTTTAGCCTAAAAAGCCTCTGTGTTTTTGACCCCCTTCAGCACTTCATTATTCTTCTTTGGTGTCAGCATTTTCCATGTGTGCAACTCTGATCAGGTGGGCCCAGTGGTTGTTTTCGAAGAATGCTAGCGGTTTTTCACATAATCACATAGCCCCTTTTTAGGCTATACAAACATGTGACAAACTATTAGCCATGCTGATAAGGGCCTGCAGTTTGGTGATGTGCCCTTGTTTCATTGGTCAGCTCATGACAATGTTTTATAGTGGGCCCGAGATGCAAGTGCAGTAAAGATCTGATGGTGGTCACATGTTCACATGGGATCTTTCGACCCCATGTGATCATGTGAAAACCATTCAATGAGATACTTCTGTCATGGGTCTGATGCCATGTCATGCTGATGTGTTCATTTCTCATTCACCGAGCTAGCGATGATGATGCGGTTGTCAGTGGGGCTGAATTTTAAATGGTAAAGGTTTAGAGGAGGTTAGTTTTGTCCTCTAAACTTGGTGGTGTCTGATAAAGTGTTTCCTTGATCACAAATGGTTTAGTAGAGGTCCACCTTTTTTAGCAATGCACGGTTGTGTGAATAATGGTTTTGCATAGTCGCTAGGTGAAACCAGGGTTTAATTTGTAGTGCAATCTTGAGCTAGGTTTTTTGCCAGTGTTCATCTGCAAGCCATGTGTGAAGTGGAGAAAGATTCTAAGAGGCTTGTCGCATGATTGCATGAAGGCTTTTGAGCTCATGCAATCATGTGACTAGTGTTTTTTCAAGATGGTGCAACTTTTTTGTGGGCTTTTTTCTGCAAAAGAATACTTGCAAGTGCGAGTAGCTCAGAATTGATTTTTGAGGACATTTTCTAGTTGTGAGCATGATGATGGATGATCTGGTCGATGGCGCCATGGATTTTTTAGGGTACAGTGTGGTGTTTTTATGCTGATGAAACATTAAAGAGTTGGCACCATCTGTACTTTCAAATTCATTCTTGTGAAGATCAAATTTGAAGTCTTTATGGCTTAGTGGGCTTGCAGGAGGTTGTCAAGTCAAGGTTGCTTGTCTGCAAGTTGTTTGCAGTATATAGATGGGTCATTTATCTGATCGGCCATGTTATTGTAGAATTTATTTATGATCAAATTTTTACCTAGGGTTTATTACTATATTATATATCTTGTAACCCTGGTTAGAATTTTGACTCCTGCCTGCGTGTAGTGAGGGATGTATATATTGTTTTTTGGGAGCCTTTAGTGCTTAGAGTTTGCAATTTTTATAAGAGTTTTCTCTTTCTTGGGGAGTTATCTATGGCATTTGTTCTACCCTTTGGTTCTTATAGTTTGTAATCTTTCATTGAAATCTCAGGTTTAATAGAGGCTATCTGTGGCATTTGTTCTGCCCCCTAGTCTTTTCCTTATTTGTATTTCTCTTATTGAATGTAATATACTAGCTTTATTGGAGAATTCTTGGAGTTCCAAAGACCTTCTTTCTTTCAGCTTATATGTATACTACTATGTATGATCTAATTTGAGTGAGTTTGTGGGTATTCTTAAGCCCCCTATCATTCTGTCTCACTCCTGTGCCCTTTTGCTGAAGAGAACATTTGCTTGCAGGTCATAGGTTGTGTCTTATGTCCAGGCCCTCCTATGAAATACTTATGCAAGCCTGTTTAGGAATATTGTGTTCTATTAGATCTGAGAACCTTCATGATAGTTCGGTCAGTGTATTGTATTCATCTCATTTCGGTGCATCACCTAGTAGGTAGTTTTCTTTCCTATTATTTCCCTTTCATGCACTCCTTCTATCCCTTTCCCTCCAAAGTTTAATTTCCTATTTAAGATTGAACTAAGGTGATAATCCAAGAGGAACCAGCCTAGAACCTGGAGGTCTCATCTTAGTTAGCATAGGTCCCACAACCTTGAGATGATTCCCATGTTATACTGAGTTATCAAGACCAAGAGAGCTTGAGACAAGCTGAAAACTCAGTGTATAAGAAGTACTAACACTTGTTCTTTTGTATACTCTCATGTATGTATGTTGAGTTAGAATCCTTGGTCTAGGGGCTTGTGTCTTTAGCTAAGTGTTATTTTATCTCATTTTCAATCCATTGGGATCTCTTCTCTCTTCTCCTTTACCAAGAGTTTGCATTGAATCCATACTCTTGCTAAAGTGGGGCCTTAATGTATCATCTTAAAATATAAACACTTTGATGTGATGAGGATTTAGCCCTCTGATTAAGTGGTTTAGGGTCATGATTGGCATCTTTGCATTCTCTCTTGTCTTCCACTTCTTCTCTACACTTCATTTCTGCATTCTAGGTGAAATTAGGGTTAAAGTCTTAAGGACTTTCTTGATTTTCTCTCTTCCATGGCTCCATTTTCTAGGTAGGATTAAAAAATGAGACCTCCTAGTCCTTCATCACATCATTCCAAGGATTTTTTGTCTATTCTGGACATTAGGTCCTATTCAGATATCAATTTCTAAGTTTCTGGCACCCCTGGAATCTCTGTTGCAGAACTTAACAAAGTTAGGGTCTGAGGTCAAAGTCGACCTCAACCTTGACTAGGTCAAGATTGACCTCAACCTTGACTAGGTCAGGGTTGACCTTGACATTGACCTCTTCCTGGCAAGATTTCAAACTTTCATTTGCTGGTAATTTAGCTTTTAGGATAATTATTTCCCACCTCTGGGTCGGCTATTTCAGGCTCCGAAATAGTCAATCCTTTAATTGTATTTAATTAAGGTATATTTTCTAAAAGGTGAGGACCTAATTGGGATTTAATTCTCTAAGGTGGCCCATCTAGAGGAGTGTGCCCTAGATCACTATAAAAGGAGGCCTTCCTCTCTCATTTTCACATCAAGTTTTCATATCTCATCTCAAGAAATCAAGCTCTCAAGTTCTCAAGGTGATCAAGCAAGCATTCATTCAAGTATTCAAGTCTTCTTCTTCATCCAAGTTCTCCATTGAAGATCAAGGATTCAATCATTCAAGCTATTGAAGGGATTTGGCTCAAGCATTCAGGATCTATCATTCAAACCCTAGATCTAGCCACCATGGTGGTGTGATCTTCCTTCAAGATCCTTTGTTCATCTTCAAGATCCATATCATTGTTTCCCCAAGGTGGATTTCAAGCATACAATCATGGAGGTTTGATCATGTTATGTTCAAGCTTTCATATCAATATATTTGATTACATTCCAAATACATTAGCATATCTATTGAATTGCATAGCTTCTTTGTTAGATTCATTTCTACTACTTGCCAACATTCTCCTATTTCAATTTCAATATTAAGGTTGATTCCAAACTAGGGTTTGACCAAGGCAAACTCCCCAAACAAACAACAAAACCATTTTTCTTACAGGCACAGGTGTGGAATCTCAGATCTGAGAGAGAATTTGGATACCCTTTTTGGCAATCTTTCAGGATCTGCGAACAGAATTGGAATTGGACTTCAAATAAATAATGTGGTCTTTAACCTTTTAAAAGGTCAAAGTCGACCTGTGTGAATTTGGAGAAAAGATTTCTGGGTTTTCTCCGCCTAGGCATTTCCAGTCTAGAACAAGTGATAGAATCTTTAGAAAGTTCATACAAAAGCCAGAATTTAGCATTTTCCAGATCTACCCTAATTTAAGGTTAGTATTTGCACTTCAATTATTTCAGATTTCAAGCTTGATCCAACTATAGGGAAGTATAGGGTTTCTCTCTCTCTTTCATATTCTTCATAGATTGATTCAATTGTGTATTAACCTCTTGGTTGATCAAAATGGATCTCTCCTTTGGGAATTTAGATTTAGGAGTGAATCTTACATTTTCCCCACACACATATAGAAGTAGTGGTGATTCCAAATGCCACTATTCACTACCTCATTCAGATAATGGGGTAGCTGGATTAAAGGAGCTAGTTCTGAGAAACCCTAGGGATTCTATAGCAGACAGACTCCATGATAGAGGGAATTGGATGAGAGATGCCAGGGTGGGTAAAGATCATAATGGCCTAATTTTATTTAGATCAGCGTACTCATAGAGAAATTCCTGTGGCCCCCTTAGTAATATTTGATAGTTTGATATAGGGAAGTTGGTGGTTCTTGGAGTATTCATGGATGTAGAGTTGTTGATACAAATTGCCAAATGTTATGATCCTATGACAAAGTGTGTCAATGACATAAATGGGAAAGTCATAATTAGCATCATAGATGATGAGATTAGGGAGGTTTTTTCACTGAATGACCCTTCTGTGGGGCTAGAGAAGATTGATTTCATAGAGTTTACAGAGATATATGAAGCACAGAGGGATTATTTGAGAGTAGGTCTTCTAAGGGAATTTTTGGAGGAAATTGGATCCATGTGTGTCATCAGTCCAAGCACACTAGAGCCTTTTAGGCAAGATTTGTTCAGTAAGAGAGCACAGGAGGTCTATAAGTCATTAAATTTGATTCTAGGTCATGATAAAGCAAATCATAGGCTAATACCATACATGTTTGTGATGGTACAATCACTCCACCCCCAATTGGCATTGATTTTTTATTTTGCATCTCATTTGGCTGATCTTATTCATGAAGGATTGATGGGAATCAAGAACATGAAGGTTAGTAGGCCTTTTGGATTGTATTTGATGCTTATGCATATGTTTTTGTATAAAGGTGAGCAATTCTTCAACTCAACAGTCAACATTGCGAAGGAGAGATATGGAGAAACCCTTCCAGTTCAACTGTGGACCACAACTCTATCATGGGATAGAGTTGATGCTAGTTACATTGTTTTTGATAGGGATTTTTCTTCAAGGCTCGGAACTCTATTATTTTTTTGATAATCCTAGAGTCCTGAGGGAGTTATTGAGGTTGATTAGACCAAAGGAATACTATCAAAACATTACTATTGTCCATAATTTTGGGGATATCATCTTCTATGTTGTTTCTAAAGTTTCTAGGGTTTATGGTTGCAGAAAGGAACCTTACATCCTACCCTACCAGGTTCCATTAAAGGTGGGCTATGGTAAAATTCTGAGGTAGATGGGTGACTTACAAGAGAATGCCCTTACTGGTAAAGGAAGAGGGACTTTGTTCCCTAATATCACAATTGCTCACCACTATGTTATTACTAAAGGAGGATGGGTACATTTGAACTAGGTTTTGCAACCATACAAAATGACAACAACCACTTCCAGATGTGCAGAGAATGTGGGTTTCTTATTGGGGATGTTTAGAGATAAGATTAGGTGTGCTCTTATGGAGCATTGGTTCAATTTCCTTGAGGATATAATAAGAAATGAGTTTGACCTCCAGAAAATTCATTAAGAAGTTTGACAAAGCTTATGACTCATTAAAAGGCTTTGAGCCATGGGAAAGAAATGTGGATGCCCTTATGGAACATTTTGAAGGCATCATGCATGTAGTGAATGAGAGGAGGGTTGTTGTGAGTAAAACAAACCCTGAAATGGCTAAGAAAATTCTGAGCCAGCCAAGATATATGAAATTGACTCCAAAGGGAGTTTATACAATGCAGAAGAGGAGTGGTTATAATGTCCTTTTGCCAACACAACAGAGAGGTGAGGATCTTCCTTCTACCTCAAAAGGAAAAAGACCCATGGATGATCCAGCAATACAAGGACCCTCTCCTAAGAGGAAGAGACAAGAAGAATCAAGACAAGGAGAGGAAGCTTATTCTCCTTCTTAGTCCCCTATCCAATTAGATGAACATGGGGTAGCAGAATAGTTAGTACAGTTGAGAAATGAGGGAAACATTTTTGTTTCCAATGATGAATTGCAAGAAGGGATGCCTAAGGCACCTAAGGAGGTGGCCATGGACCTTACTATTGATGAATTTAAGGGTAAACAAATCGACCCTATCTTGAAGCAAGCCAATGATTCATTTCTTGATGATGAAAAATTTGTCAAAACTAGGGCATTCTCCCAATTTTTATGGAGAATGAAAATAAATCAGTACAAAGAAATATGTGAAAAAAAAAGGAGGAATCCCCTAATAGGGATATCATAGAAATTGAAAATGAGACCAAGACAAAAATGGTGAAGCAATTTGAGAAGGTTACTCCTAAGGAGGGTAGGGCTATGGTCCACACTGCAGGGGTGCTAATTTTTCTAGAGTGGGACATTGCTAATGCAATTGTTTTTTATCAAGTCAAGAAAAGCAAGATAAAGACTCTTGCTACTACAGAGTAGGCACAACAAGCTGCTAGAGGAATTTCTTTCTTAGAAGATCATGTTTCCTTGGTCATGTGGTCCCTAAAGAGGGAGGGAGATAAAGGAAGAAAGGAACCTCTCTCTACAGGATATGCAGGTATTTTATTGGTACAGAGAGTAGGAGAGACTTCTGGTGTGGAAGCATCAAACTTAATTTTGGAGACTGGAAAATTCAATGTTAAAGTGGTAGAAAAGGATGCGCAAGAAAAAGAAGAACTAAGGGCTAAATTTGAAATTGTCCTTAAGTCCTATAATGATCTCAAGATGGACTTGATCTAGAAGGATAAATTTATTGCTCAATTATCTAGACCCTAGGACCATAGGTCTCCCCAATTGGCAATCTCTGATAAGCCTATAGTGGCTTCATCCTCAATCCCAATTGTTGAGTTTCCACCTTCACCACTCCCAGAGACAAGTATGGATGTGAGGGTTAGTTGGGAGAAACAAAGATTAATAGAGGAAACTAATAAATTGAGGGAAATAAGAGTACAATTGGAGAAGGAAAAATATGAAAATGTGAAGGCCATAGCTTTGGAAAACTAGAAGTATGAAGAAAAAATGACAAATGCAATCATGTAGTTTGCATATGATTTGAAGCCCTCCATTTTCTATAGTCATGTCAGAAATTTACATTCTTTATTTGTAACTTTGAATAAGGAGAAGACTAAAATGTCACCAATTTTGAAGAAATCAATTGAGAGGTCTCCTAGTGTAAAGCTATTTTGTATGTTATCTAAAGGCCAAGAGGACCCTGATCCATTGATTAAGTCAGTGCATCAGGTTGGGAAGAAAATGGTATTGTATGGCATCATTTTGGATAATTTTATTAGAAACTTAAGTATGATGAAAGCTGAATTAATGCTTTGAAACTATGACCTGGTGCCCACCATTTTCACAGATAAGGGAGAATTTAAAGAATCATATCTATGGAGAGAAGAGATGGATGCACTTTTTTCAGAAAGGGTGACTGGTGTCCTAAGGGACACCTATTCTTTTAGTAGCACTATCAAGTTGTTAATAAATGCCAAATCAATGTTTGATAATATTCAGCAGAAGGTCACTCAAATTGAAAATGAGTGGGAATAGTTGTCTGGCAAGAAGGCTGAGTTTGCAAATTTTGAGTTCCTAAGTGAAGAGGTGTACAATAAATGGAGGTTCTAGTACATACCTCATGTTGAAAAAGTTATTACTCTACCGGCCTCTTAGAGAAAGTAAAGGTAGTTACTTTTTGAGTCATAAAGGTTGGTGAGATGCAGGAAGACATTCATTGCAGGATGGACAATGAGATATTGCAAATCAGATTTGCTGAAAGGAGCCAAGGACAACATTGAAGACATAAAGTAGGGTGGCTCAGCCACAAATATCTCACCTACTTGATCAGTATATTTATTGTAAACCCTTTTGGGTTGTTGTATAGTCTTTAGGGTTAAGAATTTTGTAAACCCTAGAATGATCGATAGCTTGTTGCATCTCCTTGTCTATAAAAGGATTTTCCTTGATCATTCTAGACATTGAGGGTTTAGAAGTTGAAAATATAGAATTTGTGAAAACCTAGCCCTCAGTCGAGGATTGTAATATTTTGTATCATTTTATTAGAGCAATAGAGAAGAAGTATAGGTTGCTGCTATTATCTTGCATGCTTACTGATCAGAACATATTCCATACAAAGACAAAAGGTTATACTTAATACTAATTTCAAAGTTTTTTCATCTCCATTGTGTTTATTCTATGAATTTTTAAGTCTCTTGGAGGTTTTTATGTATGTATTTTTCTTTGAGTTCTGATCTAGGATTGGATTAAATATTGCTCAAGGTGAGATACATGTTCATTAAATTCACATAGGGATTATCTGCAAGTAGGGATGAGTTGAAATATTTGTATTTATGTTTAGAGATCAGTTATTTCAAAAATCTTTGTGTTGACTCTATTTTTTGGTATTGTTTGCCCAGTGGATAAGGCACTGGCCTGTATTCACGTATCTTTTCTTTGTGGGGAGTGATCAAAATCATTGTAATCATAAACATTAAATCACTACCAGTCTTTTACATTTTATTTACTTTACATATTGTTCTACCTAGTGATGGAGAGCCAATGAGTAATAGGTTGTTACTTAGTACTTTCTCACTGTCATCTATTATAAGATCTAGTATTAGGTAAAGAATAGAGTTATATCTATTGGATCAAGTGTACCCACCTTGGTTTTGCAAAGCCAGAAGTGAAGAGGGTAGTCTGGTCCCTATAGCTGGTCTAGTTGCTTATAGATTTCCTACATTTGGAATTAACCACTCCTTAACATCTGTCATAAGAATACTGGTATCTCTTGGAGTGTAAAATATTTTGAAGAACCAACAAATTGTATCATCCTGATGTGCTTCTTCCATAGGTGCATGCTTCTCTACCTCATTGGGTGCATCTACTATATGTACTAAATCTTGTGGACCTATAGATGGTGCATTCATGATTTCTAACTCCTTTGCAACCACTGTGGGCACTTGTGTAGTGGGCGCAGTAGGAGAGAACATGTGTCTATTCATGAATACCTTCTCAAATGATTTCTCTATTTCCTTAGCCACCAAATCATAGTTATTATCCATAATGTTCAATGTTCTTGTGTTGGTTCTGAGGTGAGGCCTCACTAGATCTAAAAGAAGCTTTTTATCCTCTAGAGAACATACTAGTAAGCTGTCATCTAGAGTCTTTTCTCTAATCCTTTGATCTTCTTCAATGACTTGTCTTTTTAGGAACTCCAAGATGTTCCAGACTTTATTAGGAATCATAGTCTTTAGTTCTAGGACTATCTTTTTGAACTTCATCATATGTTTGACAATCATTCCATTAATTTTTTATTTGTTAATTTCACTATACTTCTCATAGAACTTCCCTCCTTGATCTATCCTTCCTTCATGAATGATCCTTGAGCTCAACACACTGAGACTGGGTTTGAAACTTACTTCTGGAGGTGCTTGAGTGTTCTTCCTATTTCTTGTTACTCGCAAGGATGGATGATTGTTGCTAATCTCTTTCTTCCTCTTAGGCATTGCCTTATAATCAAGAGGAGTACTAAGGTCAATGGTTTCCTTGGGCGTAGAATGGGCATCATCTATTTTATCCTTTAGATCATCAGATTTCTCAATTTTCACCTTCTTCATCTTTGGGTCATCAGACTCTTTTTTTACTTTAGCTATGCTCTCTAATTCCAAAGCAATCTTCTCTTCTCTTTCTTTATCTAGATCTGCTTGAGATACTCCATGAATTCTCAAGATCTCCAAAGTAACCTTGGCTACTTTCCTTTTTGTTGTTGTGTTATTCAATACAACATCTACTTCTCTTGTTTTCTCTTCATAAGTCCCCCATCTAGGTTCATTGGGGTCCTTAGGTGCTGACAAAAGAACTTGAGAATAAGCCTCTAGAATAGGCTCTTCCACTTCATATCCCAGTGGATGAATCCTCTTTGTTCTTGGTTCAACAACCTCCATGCATGTTGTATCAGTCTCAACCATGAAAGAAATACTATCTTTTTATTTCTCAACAATACTCTCTGGTATTCTATATCTCATCTACATCTTGGCTCTAAATGTCTTCAACTCTAGTGTCATGTAATCCTTCAATGTACTCTCAGTACATGCCTTGAGAGATATCTATGGCATTGTGGGCATAGATTTGTCTAGATACAAATCAGACACTTTTACAACAATGTGGAAATACATATGGATTATTAGGGAACCAAACCTGAATATCTTAGTCTTGTCATGCTTGATGGCTCTTATGTTGTCTATTAGATGTGCACGCAAGATCTCACACAGATTAAACTCTCCATTCTCTTTTACCAACCTTATTGCTACTAGAATGGTGGCCGCTAACACACTGTTTACTCTGCTAGTGTGTTGTAACCTATATCCCAGTATCATGGACATCAATTTGATGTCATTATCCTCTATAGTCTCTATTGTCATTCTACGCTTATCACTTCTTGATTTGCAAGCCTATTATACAAGTTTTCTAGTGTCCTTTCCCACTGGAAGAACGATGCCTATTCTTGAGAGTCCTATCATCTCATGAATTAAATCTCCTATTAATCTAACTAGTGCTTCACCTATCCAAAATAGGTCATCATTGATCCTGCTGAGTAGGATCTTTATCCATTCTGACTCATAGAACTCATATTCTATAGCATATTCCACTATAGGATGATTATCCAACTGCACATACTCATCCATGAAGGTTTTATTAATTTCATCATTGTTCCCATGTGTGCTCTTATTCTATCCAAACCTACTAGTTCCTTCTTGTAGTATATGGATTCCCTAATGTCTTCCATGTGCATAACGCCCATGGGAGTGCAAGAGAATGCACCTTCTAGGTCATCTAATGTGGACTTAAATGGATGCCTCTCAAACACATATATCTTCTTCTCTGCCACATCAAATACAATGGGAGTAGCAATTACTTACTTGAATATTGCTTTCCAAATGATCTCAAAGACTTCTAAATTGGCGTGACAAACTAGGGTTTCCACAACCAATCAAATGCATTATCAATTACTAGTGAATCAATCTACAATCCTTTACAACCAAATGCAAGGGATCTTCTGCTCTCCAATCACTCTGAATTCAAATACAATGAGGGATCTACAAACTTCTATGTACTTTAAAGTAGAAATTCTTCCATTAATTCTTGCCACATAAACCAATTTGTCACTGAAGATTTCTATCTTTCATTTTGCAAACAATCTTCTAGTGCGCTTGTGCACATAGGTTCTTCTAATCTCCAAAATGTTAAGTACAAAGGAGCATACTTAGAGAATGATTATACCAACCACGTAGGGGTCTAGAGATAAATGTGCTCCCACTATGGCCCTGAGGGCCATTCATCCTGATGTAGAGGGTGCGTCCACTATAGATGCATCTAATATGTTCTCATCAACCTTATCCTTCTTTGCCTCTAACAATATCATGCTCACATCTTCTGAAGCTTTCACATACTTGACTTCTCCTTCTATATTTAGTATTGATTCTTCTGGCTTCTTAGGGCTTTCATGACCTTGCATCCTTGATCTACAAAACTTTGAGATGTGTCTAGCCTTGTTACAAGAGTGAAAAATGACTGGGGGCCTTATATTCCTCGGTGCATTGACATGGGTCACTAGTTTACATTGTCTTGTTGAGTGGCCATTATAGTTACATATCTAACATGAAACATTATGGGAACTCCTAATATTTAGCTGATTCTGATTTCTTTGGTTATGCCAAGTCTTGTTCTTCTGACTTATCTTACAATTCATAGCTCTATGACCAAATTTATTGCATGAATAATAATAACCATTAAAAGGTCTTACCTTTGTACAGTTCCTTTCTATGTGTCCAAGCTTGTTACATGTATAACAAGTTTGGTCTACTAGTTTGTGCTCATCCTTAGGTGGTTCAACATTTTCTTTAGTTTGATCTTTTGTCTTCTTCGTATCTATAGAGTCTTTTGGTTCTTTCATCTTTTCTCGCATGTTTTCAATCTAGTTTTGTGCTTCATTGTATCCAATATAGCTAGTGTCTCCTTTAAGTCTTCTTGCATATAAATGAGATTCTATCAAATCAGAGCTGGTGTGTAATTTATCAATGTGATTTTTAGCCTCTTTTAATTTAGATTCAAAGCTTTCTTTGTTGTTCCTTAGTTCCAAAATTTCCATATTTTCTTGCCTCAATTCTTCATTTAGTTGAAGGTTCTCTTTTATCTGTTTATCATAGACATTTTGATTGTTGGTTAGCTTATCATCTAATTCTTCAACCTGTTCTTTTACAGATGAATTTTCTTCATTCACCTTCTTGATCATTATCCCTAATTCACTAGTAGAGCATTATTTCAAATCTTTTCTTAGCCTTTTGATGTCTAATTGAGCATCACTAACTTTTTCTTTAAGTTCTTCAATTCATTTTTCAGATCTATCCAGGTCTTCAAGAGCACCGTCAAGATTTCTTTATAGATGTTCAATTCTACTTTGTCCATGATCTCCCCAAGTGGTTAAACTTTTTTGCTAAGGACCAAGGCTTTGATACCAATTGTTAGGAATAGGAACACTGAGAGGGGGTGAGTGAATCAGTGTTCACTATATTTTAACTTTTTACTTTATTCTTAAACTGAACTTGAATACTTAAATACTAAAATAAACATCAACATAAACATGAAACATGAAATCAACACATAACACCAATGTGGTTATGGGGAAAACTAAATAGGTAGAAACCCCAGTGGGAATTGACACCCACTAATATTTTGTACTAGTGTTTTATGATCTTTGCTAGAAGATCCTTAACCCTATTAGGAGTTGCTTTACAATATGTTTAGTATAGTGACCTTGTCAAGGGTCAGATCCTGTTAGGTGTCTTTTACAATAACCCTGTTAGGGGTGTTGGAGATATTTTAGGTTTTCTGAGGTTCTTGATCTAGGTCTTTTCTAAATGTCTTTTCTTGGGTCTTCATCTGGTTAAGGTTTTAGAATTCCTCAAAATCTATTATATTTGTGTTGAAACTCTTGCCTTAGGTATTTTTGCCTTAAAGTGATCGATTCATTGGTTAGTTCTGAGTGTGCCCTAGTTTCTTCTATTAGCACATTACTTTCTGGTCACTTATGTCTTCTAATCTGCACGTGGTCATTATTTTCCTTGTCTTTGTTGAATCATGTAAATTTTTCCTTATCTTCAAGTCTTTCAGTGAACTAGCAGTAGTGGTGAGTCCTTTGTTATCTTTTTCTTTAGTCACTGAATCTCCCAGTTTATGTCATGGTTAGTGTTAACATCAAGCGATTCAATGACTATGTAGTCTTTAGTTCTCTTATTTTTAGGTGGTTTTCTCTTAACATTCGGTGAATGGGTGTAGCGGTTATCTCCTATTCTTTGAATTAGGTAGCTATGTTTAAAATCTTCTAGCATTTCAGTGAGGGTCATTGATCATCTATGGGATCACTGACATTGTCTTGATCTCACAAAGTACAGGCCCTACAACAATTCATTTGGTGTGTTAGCACTTGCAAAAGAATTTATGGCTTCATTACCTTTCCCTTGGTCTCTGTATCATTTTTCATGTCTCTGGCTAAAGCCCTAAGTGGAATATTCAAAAAACTAGCCATTGTATTCAAAAGCCCTTTGTTTTACCCTAGCCCTGTTCTAATTTGTTATTACTTTATCGGGTCACTTAGAGTCCTAATTTGCATGTGCGTATTTCTTTCCCAACTTGTCACTTGTTCACATGTTGCCTAGCGGTCACATCTTTTCATTCTGTGAACTAGCGATTACTTATTTGTCACTGGTTTTCTTGGTTTCCCAGTGATTAACCTTTTCTTCTGGTGATTGGGCGAACACTGTGGTTGTGTATTCTCTTTTTTCTAGGTGGTTATCTCTTAACTATTTATGACTTGGCATGGCAGTTTCCTTTTCTTTGGTCACGTAGTCACATTATTTTATGGGCCTGGTCTTCTGACAACATCTCCATTTGATGGTTAGTGTGAGTTCTTATAGGATTTTTTAGAAGCTTAACATCTTACACCAATTGTTGATTTTTCCTGATGACGTAGCCTTTCTTTTCAAGCGGGTCCACATGCCAAGTATTCTGATTTGGTAGTATCTGATTGGTTAACGGGAGTATGAAGTGGAATCCTATTAGTGGGACTAGTTTTCTTGGCATCCAGGCAGGTTAAAGTTTAGTTTGATCTTGTGGCTATCATTATTCCACTAGGATGACATGCTTGACCTTTAACACAGTAGTATAGTGATAGCTATTGATTCTTGTAAAGGATTAGTGGGTCCAAGGTGACACATTTGCACAGTTGGCAATATTTCATTAGTCTATGTATTAACATGTCAGCAGTTGTCAGAGGGTCCTGACGGTGTTAGAGGATCAATGGATGGCGTGTAATCTGATGGGTTTTTTTTGACATATGTGATCTTAAGACTACCATTGATCTTCCTAGTGTGGGCCCAGTTAAGTTTCCTTAGTCTTTTGGTAGTTTTGATAAACTGGTTAGCGGCCCAATAAATTTCAATGCTTTTCACTCGTTCATGTAATAAAATGGCGATGATCCAAAATGATTAGCGATTCAGTGAAGAAGGGTTGTGTAATCGCTAGATATATTGGCGAAGGTAAAGAATGTTCTGCAAACTGGCGAAAACCTTTTGTCGCTAGTTCACCAAATGCAACCGGGATAAGTTTATTTTCCTGCAGTTGCCAGTTCGTGGGGTTAAAGGTGGGTTAGTGATTTCATTCTGTGAATAGGGAAAAGCTTTGTCACAGGTTCGCTAGAAGTTGACCTAAGGTGTCTGGTTGAGTTAAGATCATAAGAGGCTATGAAAAGAAGAGATCTAATGGCCATGACTTAAAGTTAACCTGATTTTAAATTTAGACCATTGATTTGCTACTGGCGCTTGGAAGTAGCCATTTATTTTCAAATTTGAATTTACAGAGGGTTTCTCAGTGACAGAAAGGACCAAAACTGAATGTTTTCATGGCTAGATTTGATTTGTTTGGTGGCATTTTCTATTACAGTGTGGTCCAGGGTGTGCCATAATCATCTATAGGGGTTTGTACTATGTGGTTTAATGCTTGAGAAATGTTCCAGGTTGACATTTTGGGCATTTTTGTGGTTCTCAGTTCCTTCTCAGAGAATTTATCATGATTGGAATCACTTCAGGATCTATTTTCTCTTGGCCAACTATTTTTCATCCCCTATAATAAATTTGTGACCATTTCTAGTGGGTTTAGTGGTTGAAACCCTAACCCTAGTCATCTATAGCTTGTTGCATTCTCTTTGAGGATTCCAAGATGACTAGTGGTGGTATATATTGCAGTAGTTTTTATTTTGTAAGGGTGGTTGTTGATGGTAATATAATGAGCAAGGAGAGCCTAGATTTTGGGTCTTTTCCTTTGGTATTTTGTTGCTTGGTAATGTATTGATTTCTAAAAATTAATCAGAATATACTTGAATTCCTGTTTCAAATCTCTGGTTGTCTTCTTTTCTGATTGTGGATTCATATATGTTAAGGTCACAAAGTGGATTAGCATATGGTAAACAAAGAGTATTGTGAGATCATCTTGGAGTTCCTAACAAAGTTAGGATTAAAGCCTTTAGGGTGATTTCAGTGAGTTCATTATTAGATTGGAATTTGATGATCATGTTTGAGAGTGAGGGGAGTAATAGGCAAAGCACTTACTCTAAGTTCATATGCATTTGAGTTAAGGTTTTAGGGTGATATATGTTATTTAGTGACTCTTTGCCCTAGGATAAGGCACTGATCTCTTCTCTGGAGGTAGTCCATCATCATCAATCACACACACACATTCAAATGATCAAATCCTTCAATCAATCAGTAAGGGGTATAGTTGTATATTATTTTGTGATTCCTTTGACGAAGTGAATCAAGGGTACACCCACCTAAGCATTAAGGCTCGAAGTGTAGGAGGATCTCTTTTGATCCTTGTTAATTTGCCCTCTTCCTTGTAGACTTTGGAGTGGTGATAGATTTAAGGTTATGTTAAAGTTATCCATCAAAGTATAAATCTCCAAGTTGAAGATCAAAGGGAACTCCCAACAAAATGGTGACTCTACTGAGGAGAGTCTAGATATAAAATATTTTCAAAGTGCACTCTTCTTTTCCTGTTGTTCTCAATTTAAAGGTTTCCCATCTAGGTGGGTGGTGACTCAAGAGGTTAGAACTAGTGTCATACTGTAAATCATGGACAAAAGGAGGTATACTAGGTCCTTTGTCAAAAAGAATCTGGAGGTCACTCTGGAGCAATTCCCTAGATAGGAGAAGAAGAGTTGGATTAGAAGGAATGGTGAGTCTATTAGTGCTCCCATGAGAGAACAAATAAATACTAGGGGTAGAGCACCACACATTTCCTCAAGTGAGGAAGGTCCACATGATAGAGTTTCTAGATCAGATGGTGATCACTTTGAAGATAGATTTTATGATACCCCAGAGGCTGTATTTCAAGACAAGGTTCTATTGCCTATAGGTCAGGATGAACAAACTAGAGAGAGGTTTGGAGATTGATTTAGATCTTGATGAAGATAATTTTAGAAGAGAACCCATGAGACCATGGCAAGTCCACTTCCCATATCAAAATCTCACCGATATGGATGTGTCATCAGATTCTGATGACATTATGGTAGACCTGGATGATTTAAATGCACCAAGGTTATAGTTGGTAGAGCAAGATGGCATAGATAAGAGGTTACAAGAGGAGAGAGAGGCTGAAAAGGTGAATGCTCTAATAGAAAGATAGTCTCTCCTTAGAAAGATTAATGAAATGAAGGAGAGAAACAAGATGTTTGCTTCTGCTCCTAAGACTTTGCAACATGATGTCTTTGGTGATCTTGAGGCTTTGAGGAGTGAGCAAGAATGCTTGCTACAAGACCATGAATTTGATCAAGAGGGCCCTGTGGTTAGGCAGGTTCAAAGTTATGCTTCCCTCCCTAAAGATAAAGATGGAAATGAGATCACTAGGCCTGTTGTTGCCGCTGGTGAGAAAGGAAAGCAAAAGATGGTGGGACATCAAATAAGAAAATCATTGACAATACTAGGGGTCCCACCACCCAATTCAAATAAGGACATAGAGATAGAAAGAAGAAGAAAAAAAGATGAGGACCTTGCAAGAGAACTAGAAAAGGCTGAATTTGAAGCTTCCATTGCAGAAAAGAGAAGAAAGATCTAGTTCTTGAAGGCTTCATCAGTTAATGCTCTTGGTCCATCTACTACTGAACTAGGTATGCCATCTATGACTACTACTATTCCTCTTAGTAATGCTACTAGTTCAATTCCTTCTTCATCTGCTAGGATAGGTGTTGATCCTAGGCAGCAGTCAAATGCACAAGTAGATGGAAATGTAAATGCAAATGTTAATCCTAGGGTTAACACTAGTTCAAGTTTTCAAAGAAGACCTATGCAATTAGAAGGCTATAGGCAAATTAGTTTTGATGGAATTCCTAGTTACCTAAATGCTTTTCCAAATGATATAAGAGATTAGGTACCTAAGTTTGCTAGTAATAATGCTATTAGTTCTGAAGAGCATCTTAGGTTATTTTTTGATATGCTTAAAGATTATGAGGTAGAGCATGAGGATGTAGTTATGAAATTGTTTGTTCAATCTCTAATGGAGGATGTTAGAGATTGCTTTAAGAGACTTTTGGATAAATGTATTGATACTTGGGATTCTTTTGAGAGATGTTTCAAAGAGAAATATGGTGATAGGCCTAATGCTAGTTTCATGTTAAATGAATTCAATACCATAAGGAAAAATCAGAATGAGTCTGTAGCTGAATTCAATATGATATTTTAGAAGGGTATGCATAAGTTGTTCCAAGTTATGTGGTTGGATGACAATGTTTGTCTGACCACATACTTCAATGCATTTGATGGAAAGATGGGATACTTGTTGAGGGACAAAGAACTGAGAACCCTTAGAGATGCTTTTAGGATTTCTGTTAATATTGAGAATAATATGAAAATATCAGGAAAGTTGGGTGGGAAGAGAGATGATCTGAGGTTGTTTGGGGACAAGAAATACAAAAAGGAAAATGATAAGAATGTTGGAATTAAGAGGCAAGAAGAAGAAAAATTGGATAAGGTGCTCAATGCATTGAAGGATTTGAAGACACTTGCAAATAGGAACATCAGTGCTCCTACCAATGAAAGGCCTCAGTTCAACAACAATTTCAATAAGTAGAATAGATTGTAGAATTACCCTTACAACACCCAATGGAAGGATGGCAAGCCTATTGTCCCTACTACAAGAAATAACAATGATAGAGGTGTCCCTAACCCTCTACAAAAAGGTTCAATAAATATCATGGACATACCTTGGTGTGTTGCATGCCAGTCCCCTCATTCTGCAGAGCATTGTGTGGTTGCACACTCTATGGCTACAAATCAAGATTGTGGCAATGAGGAGATAGATCAAGAAGAAGATCAAGATGATGTTGGATGCAACATGGCTACTTCATATCTAGGATTTGAGGATGATTTTGATTTTGATGAAGAGGCAGATGTAAATGTGAAGAGACACAATCAGGCCCTTTTTCATCAAGAGGTTTTTTCTAATGGTGAAGACATTGATAAGAAGACATGTAACATGAACTCTTCTTCTGAGCCAGTAAATTTAAGAAGACCTTCTAGAGAAGAGATGGATAGGATTACTACAAAAATGATTTCCCGAGTGCAAACTAGAGGCATGGCAGCAAGGAATACAAATTATAAAGCTGCAAGAATGTTCATAAAAAGTACCAACTCCGGAGAGCCTAATGAGAACAAATCAAAAGGTGATCACATGGTGAAATTCAAGAATGTAAAAGGTAAGAGTTGTGAACCTAAGGGAGTTGGAGTTGAAAAAATTTCTAATGAGATTGAGAAGCCAATTAACACAATGGCTAAGATTGAAAAAATGAGGGTGGCCAATACACCTAATGTATCAGATAAGAAAAAGGATACTAAGGCAGTGCATATTGAGATTCCTCACTCTGTTCCTGTTGATATGTTATTTGTATTGTCCCAAATTACAGTTAAGGTTCCATTGTCAGAATTGTTGAGGATCCCTGAACACAAAGATAGAGCTATTGCATGGGTAGATAATGTTCATAATAATGATGTTGCATGCAAAGAATCTCAGGACAAAGCTTTGAAAGGTGTTGTTGCTCAGGGAATTATGTCTCAAATTCCTCCTATATATTTGGATAGTTTTGTCAATGCTAGCCTTGAAAACATTGATCCATTCTTTTTAAGTGTTCTTGTGAATGGAATGAAACTAAGAAATTGTATGATTGATAGTGGTGCCTCTAATACTATCATGCCTTTAAAAATCATGGAGAAGTTGGGCCTTAAAGTTGATACAGTTCAAGGTAGATGTTGTGCAATGGATCAGAGCGGGGTGCCAATTATTGGGACTATCAATGCAATGCCATATGGGTTGGTAGCATATCCAAAGAAAGAGCTAACAATGAGTGTTTTAGTGGTGGATATCCCTCCTCATTATGGGATGCTACTATCTAGAAGGTGGAGTGCTGCCATGGGTGGATGTTTACAGTGTGATCTGTCCTATGCCACTTTCATGATTGATGATCAGTTTGTCAAGATTGAGCGAGAGCCAAGAGTATGCCACATGATTGAGATAAATATTGATAATGAAACTACATGTTTTGTGGATACTGATAGTAATGCTTTTAGGGTAGAGATCCTTGTATTTGAAAATGAACCTATTTTGTCACCTATCTTTGTTGAGGTAAGTGTTGATTCTGTGAAGGGTGATTTGTGGGTAATGTACTTTGATGGTGCAAATTGCAAAGATGGAGCAGGAGCAGGTATTCTACTTATTTCTCCTGATGGAAACACCTACAAATTTTCTTTCACATTGAATTTCTTTTGTACCAACAATATAGTAGAATATGATGCTTTATAGTTAGGACTGAGGTTGGCACAAAAGCATGGTATTAAATGTTTAAGTGTTGTTGGTGATTCTGAGTTGGTAGTGTCCCAAGTTAGGTCAGTATATGCTTCCAAGAATAGGAGGTTGAAACAATATAGGAATGCAGTGTGGGATTTGATTGAACATTTTGATGCCTTCAATATTGAATGGAAGGGTAGGAGTAACAATAAGATGGCCAACTTGTTAGCCAATATTGTAATCAATCACACTAATATTACTTTTGTTGGTATCTCTAAAGTTGAAATTCAGGCTAGGCCTAGTATACCAGACAATATTGAGAATTGGCAAGTTTTTGATGATGATAATGATATCTTGAAGTTTATGAATTGTGAAGATCAGTATCATGGTCAGGAATTTGATTGTTCAGCCTTGATTGAGTCAATAGAATGAAGAGAGGTTGTCTTTGGCAATGAGGTCATTCAACTTAGAACTAACAAGGTGCCCAAGGGGATTGTTGTTTTGGAGACTATCTTTGACAACTAGGATAGAGTTCAAAATAATATCAAAAGAGAAGATCATTCTGATCTAGAGGAGATAAATCTTGGAACAAATGATGCACTTAAGAAAGTATACACTGGTAGAGATATATCTCAAAAGGTAAAGAAATCTTTGATTGAATTGTTAAGAAAATTTAGGCATGTTTTTGCATGGTCATATGATGACCTAAAGGTTTATAGAGAAGATTTGTTTCAGCATATTATTCCATTGAAAGAAGATGCTAAACCTTTTTGGCAAAAACAAAGGCCTATCAATCCCACTTTGGCACCCAAGATGCAAGAAGAGTTAATGAAGCTGAGAGATGCTAGAATTATCAAGCCTATAAGATTCTCTTCTTGGGTTTCAAACCTTGTTCTTGTGAGACAGAAGAATGGTGACATCAGGCTTTGTGTGGACTTCAGGAATTTGAACATCAGCTCATTAAAGGATAACTATTGTCTTCCCAATATGGAAGCTATGTTGCAGAGAGTAACCAAATCAAAATTGATGTCAATGATGGATGGTTTCTTTGGTTACAATCAAGTCATTGTGAAAGAATCAGAGAAATTAAAGATAGCTTTGACAACACCTTGGGGGACATATGTTTATGTGAGAATGCCTTTTGGTCTCACAAATGCTGGTGCTAATTTTCAGAGGGCAATGGATGTTTCCTTTTTAGATTACATAAATGATTTCCTTTTTGTGTATCAAGATGATTTAACTACCTATTCCAAGAAGGAAGAAGATCACTATACTCATTTAGAGAAAATATTTGTAAGGGATTTGGAATATGGCATTTCATTAAACCCAAGGAAATGTGCTTTTGGCATCAGTGAAGGTAAGTTGCTTGGCCACTTAGTTGGCAAGCAAGGAGTGAGAATTGACCCTGAGAGGGTAGCAACCATTGATAAAATTCAGAGACCAAAGAATGTTAAAGGGATTCAGTCCTTCTTTGGTTAGGTCAATTTCTTGAGGTTTGTGACAAATTTTGTAGAGGTTACTAGACCTATTCCTAAGATGTTGAAGAAGGGATCTGCAATCAATTGGGAGGGTGAGCCTGATGAGGCTTTCAAAAATATCAAATAGGCTATCAAAGATGAACTAGTGCTCAAGGCACCTGATTATAATATCCCAATGCACATCTTTTCCTTTACATCTTTTCACACTATTGCTGCAGTTTTGTTACAAAAGAATAAGGATGGTTTTGAGCAGCCTATTGCATTTTTTAGTAAATCTTTATAGGTTATTGAATTGAAGTATGACATAAATGAGAAACAAGCTTATGCACTTGTGAAGGTAGTCAAGGCTTTTAGGTGTTACTTGATGGGGGTAGTTGTGATTGCTTTTGTGCCAAGTGTAGTTGTGAAGGATATTTTCTCATAGCAGGAGGTGTCTGGAAGAAGATGTAGATGGATCAATAGGATCCAATAATTCAATGTTGATGTTCAAATTACTAAATTGGTTAGAGGACAAGGATTGGTAAAGCTAATGACCCAATCCAATCTTGATGTGAATTAGGTAAATCATTCTAAAATTGATTATACATGTGATATGGATGATTGTATCTGGTATCAAGATATCATCTATTACTTGAGAAATATGAGTTGTCTAGCAGGAATGAATGATAATCAGAAGAGGACATTGAAATTACAGGCCATCAAGTATGTAATTGTGAAATGTAAATTTTACAGAAAGAATTTAGATTGCATACTTCTGAAATGTGTAGAAGAAAATTAGGCTGAAGTATAGTTGAAGGAAATGCATGAGGGAGTTTGTGGTGGACATTATATGGGTAAAACAACTGCTCATAAAATCTTGAGAGTAGGTTTCTGGTGGCCCACAATCTTCAAGAATGTAGAACAGTTGGTGAGGAGGTGTGATGCTTGCCAAAGGTTCTCTGGTAAGCTTAAATTTTTAGGTAATGTGTCATTAAAACTAGTAGAAGTTCAGGCTCCTTTCCAATAATGGGGGATTGATTTCATAGGGGAGATAACAAACAAGTCTAGTGGACACTCATGGATCTTAGTTGCCACTGATTACTTTACAAAGTGGGTAGAGGCTATACCTACAAGAAATGCAACTAGTAAGGTGGTAATTGATTTTCTATTATTACAAGGTTTGGTTTCCCTAAAAAGATAGTAAGTGATAATGCAATGTGCTTCAGGTCTACTGAATACAAGGAATTCTACAAAGGTTTAGGAATTCAGGTTTCTAATTCCTCACCTTATCATCCACAAGGAAATGGTCAGGTAGAATCTACTAATAAGAGTTTTATTAAGATCCTCAAGAGGATTCTTGAAAAGAATAAGAGGGCATGGAATTCAAAGCTTCCATTAGCTCTATGGGCTAATAGGGTAACTATGAAGAGGGAAATTGGTTGTGCACCATTTGACCTCGTATATGGAATACATGCAAGAATGCCTCAAAATAATTTTCTAGAAATGTATAAATTTGTTCAGTTATATGATGATGACATAGATGATGAGATGCAGTTGAGAATTGAGGACCTCATTAGGTTGGATGAGACTAGAAGAGAGTCAGTTGCAAGAAATGCCAAATTAAAGTTGTAGGTTAAGAATTTGTATGATAAAAAGATTGTTCACAGAAGGTTTGAGCCTAGTGATTTGGTGTTAGTTTGGAATGCCAGATTGGAGGATAAGGGAAAACATGGTAAATTTGATCCCATCTAGCTAGGTCCATATCTAATTCATGAGAAATGGGGCCAAGATTCATACATTGTCAAGGAATTAAATGGTGAAGTTCAGGAATTGCCTGTTCATGGACAATTCTTGAAGAAATACTTCAATTGAAGTATTCTATTTTCCATGAATAGTAGTTAGGTCTGTACATTTTGTAAATTCTATAAATAGTCACTTGCCCCTATCCTATTTTGTCTTGGCCTATAGGTTTTTGGGTCCTATTGTTCTCTGTTGTCAAGTTTTCCAGTGGGATGGTCTGCTTTAAACTAGTGATTCTAAGTCCTTGCTATGCCTACAGGAAGCATACATCCCCAGACAAAGCCACTGTTAGCATGTGTAAAATTTTTTATGGCTTCATTATCTTTCCCCTAGTCTCTATATCATTTTTCATGTCTCTGGCTAAAGCCCTAAGAAGAATATTCAAAAAACTAGCCGTTGTATTCAAAAGCCCTTTGTTTTACCCTACCCCTATTCTAATTTGTTATTACTTTATTGGGTCACTTAAAGTCCTAGTTTGCATGTGCGTATTTCTTTCCCAGCTTGTCACTTGTTCATGTTTTGCCTAGCCATCACATCTTTTCATTCTACGAACTGGCGATTACTTGTTTGTCACTGGTTCACTTGGTTTCCCAGTGGTTAACCTTTTCTTCTGACAATTGGGTGAACACTGTGGTCACGTATTCTCTTGTTTTCGAGTAGTTATCTCTTAACTATTTCTAACTTGGTGTGGTGGTTTCCTTTTCTTTGGTCATGTATTCATGTTATTTTCTGGGCCCGGTCTTCTAACAATAGCTCCATCTGACGGTTAGCGTGAGTTCTTATAGGATTTGTCAGAAGCTTGAGATCTTACACCAATCATTGATCTTTCCTGATGACATAGCCTTTCTTTTCAAGTGGGTCCACATGCCAAGTATGCTGATTTGTCAGTATTTGATTGGTTAACAGGACTATGAAGTGGAATCCTATCAGTGGGACTAGTTTTCTTGCTGTCTAGGCAGGTTAAAGTTTGGTTTGATCTTGTGGCTATTGTTATTCCACTAGGCTGACATGCTTGGCCTTTAACATAGTGGTATAGTGACCATTGTTGATTCTTGTAAATGATTAGTGGGTCCAAGGTGACACATATGCATAGTTGGCAATATTTCATTGGTCCATGTATTAACACGTCGACAGTTGTCAGTGGGACCTGAGTTTTCAGATGTGTTAGAGGGTCCTGATAGTGTCAGAGGATCAATGGATGGTGTGTAATCTGATGGGTTTTTTTTGACATATGCAATCTTAAGACTACCATTGATCTTCCTGGTGCGGGCCCAGTTAAGTTTCTTCAGTCTTTTGGCAGTTTTGATAAAGTGGTTAGCGGCCTGATAAATTTCAATGCTTTTTGCTCATTCACGTAATAAAATGGTGGTGATCCAAAATGATTAGCGATTCAGTGAAGAAGGGTCACGTAATTGCTAGATATATTGGTAGAGGTAAAGAATGTTCTACAAACTGGCGAAAACCTTTTATCGCCAGCTCACCAAATGCAACCGGGATAACTTTATTTTCCTGCAGTCACCAATTTGTGGGGTTAAAGGTGGGTTAGTGATTTCATTCTGTGAATAGGGAGAAACTTTGTCACAGGTTTGCTAGAAGTTGACCTAAGGTGTCTGGTTGAGTTAAGATCATAAGAGACTACAAAAAGAAGAGATCTAATGGCCACGACTTAATGTTAACTTGATTTTAAATTTAGACCGTTGATTTCCTGCTGGCACTTGGAAGTAGTCATTTATTTTCAAATTTGAATTTGTAGAGGGTTCTTGAGTGACAGAAAGGATTGAAATTGAATATTTTTATGGCTAGATTTGATTTTTTTGGTGGCGTTTGTTGTTACAGTGTGGTCTAGGGTGTGCCATAATCATCTGCAGGGGTTTGTACTATGTGGTTTTGTGCTCGAGGCATGTTGTAGGTTGACATTTTGGGAATTTTTATGGTTCTCAGTACCTTCTCAGAGAATTTATCATGATTGGAATCACTTCAGGATCTATTTTCTCCTGGCTGATTGGTTTTCATCCCCTACAATAAATTTGTGACCATTTCTAGTGGGTTTAGTGGTTGAAACCCTAACCCTAGTCATCTGTAGCTTGTTGCATTCTCTTTGAGGATTCCAAGATGACTAGTGGTGGTATATATTGTAGTATTTTTTATTTTGTAAGGGTGGTTTTTGATGGTAATATACTGAGCAAGGAGAGCCTGGATTTTGGGTCTTTTCCTTTGGTATTTTGTTGCTTGGTAATGTATTGATTTCTAAAAATTAATGAGAATACACTTGAATTCCTATTTCAAATATTTGGTTGTCTTCTTTTCTAATTATGGATTCTTTTCCCTAGGATAAGGCACTTCTCTCTTCTTTGGAGGTAGTCCATCATCATCAATCACACACACACATTCAAATGATCAAATCCTTCAATCAATTAGTAAGGGGTATAGTTGTATATTATTTTTTGATTCCTTTGAAGAAGTGAATCAAGGGTACACCCACTTGAGCATTAAGGCTCAAAGATTAGGAGGATCTCTTTTGATCCTTGTTAATTGGCCCTCTTCCTTGTAGACTTTGAAATGGTGATAGAGTCAAGGTTATGTTAAAGTTATCCATCAAAGTATAAATCTCCAAGTTGAAGATCAAAGGGAACTCCTAACATGGTGATCCAGTGACTGAGTCTTATTTTCATATCCACTTAGTTTGGCAGCTCCAATAATGTAATTTGGAAAAGGATAAGGTTTTCTTCAGTCACTTGATCTTAGGAAGAGATGGCAAAGCTCTAAATCATTTGGCAATTAAGCAAGAAGAGTGTTCGTGAAATCTCAAAATCAGTTAGTGAAGTCCCAAATCTTTCAGTGACCTGGCGAATAGAGAAAAGTTAAAGATATGATTTCTTTAGTCACTAAGTCTCATAATTAAAAAGTAAAGGTTTAATGGATTAAGTGATTCTACAATATTTGTTGATTGTTTCTAAGATCTATGATTAGTGTGTAATCTCAAGATATAAACTAAGGTATGAAAAGTATTCAACGAATAGGAGATGTGGGTTATTCACTCAATCTCAAAGTTAGACCATGGTTAAGCATTTATTTTTGAGAACATGAGGTAACCTTGATCCCTGAATCATATGATGGAGTGAGAGTTAAGTGTGGCTTTCTGAGATTAAGAGATTTAGTTGTTTTCTAATTCTCCATATATGACTATGGTCAAGGTGTTATGTTTCATGAGTTTGGAATTTTACAAATTTTCTGAATCTTTCAATCATCCACAGGTTTAAGTGCTAACAAAACTGGTGACTCTGCTCAGGAATCTAACAGGAATATGCAATGGATCTGTAGTGTTCATGCTAGGTCATATGTTTTGTTTATTATAGACCAGCTTATATTTTTTGTTTCCCTTTGTGTTTGGGTGGTGAGTCTGAAAGTTTGTGTTTACTAGTTGTGGTATCTGTCCCAAGATTTGTCACATCTTGTTGTAAAACATCATTAGTCGGTAGAGGTTTACCAGGTCTTACTTTAAAGACCATCCAGAGAGTAATGTGGGTGATGAACTCCATACACCTAGTAGGAAACAATGGTCTAGGAGAGGACATTTCACTACGAATTCTCCCAGGCCCTCTAAAGAAAGAATTCCTACACTTGTTCCTCATGAAGCCTCTTCTTCCTTTGATGAGCCAGAACTTATTAGGAAAGTCAAGCCTAGTGCCAATAATCCTTCTCAAGAAGAAGAAGCCACAGATGTAGAGTTTTTCCCTATGAATGAAACTCTTGAATAGTTAGGGGAAACCTCAGCTATAGAAACTGCCTCATAGGATTCAAAAAAGTTGAGGGAGGAAGTAGCAGCTTTGAAGAAAAAGGAACATGAGCAATTGAAAGAAATTGCTGAAAGAATGAAGGTATGAGACCAAAAAATCTATGATTTGCTAATGGAAAGACAAGATCTCATAAGGAAAACAAAGAATAATGAGATCCAAGCTAAGAGTCTAAATCAAGACGTCCAAGGTCTAAATAGAGAGTTGTTTAGTGATGTGGGAGCTTTGAGAAAGTAGATGGATGGTAATAGACCTAATCCATAGAAAGATGAGTTTTCTAAAGAAGGTCCTATTCTTAGGCAATTGCATCCCTCAAAAATTAAAAGAAATGAAGACCTTAAATATGCCACAAAAAATATCTCTAATAAGGGAAAACAAAAGATAGTTGGCATAAATATTAATGAGCCTAAGAAAAATGTTGTTACTTCTAGTGCACCTTCCCAAGCAAGCCTAGAATTGGAACAAGCTCAAAAGGCTAAAGAAGATCTAGCTCTCTAGCTTGAGAAGTTAGAAATGGAGGCTGCTACAGAAGAAATGAAAAGAAAGATAGCATTCTTGCATGCCAATATGAATATGACTGCTAGTAGCTTGATCCTTGTGAATTTAGGAACAATGCCTTCAAGTTAGCCCTATAATACAATTCCAATTACCCAAATCTCTAATCCCAAACAAGTTGTACTTAGATATGTGTCAAACACCAACCTAACAGTTCTTGTGACTAGTGGTCAAGTTGTTGTACAGACTCAAATGGTGCACTTCTCTAAGTCATTATATCCAAGGGAATCCATGAATAGGAAACCTTAAAAAGTGACCTAGAGCTCTCTATGTATGGAAATTTTCTCTCAACTAGAGCTATTAAACTAATGACCTTGCTAGTCAACCACACAATGAGAGATTCAAATGAAGACAAGGGCAAGAATGCCAATATCTCCAAGAATCAAAATGAGGATTCAATGCAATGTTATACTATGAATGAAAATGCAAACTAAGCTATGAAAAGAAATATGCAAGCTATGCTATGGAAATGAAAGAACAAGTATTACAAAGCCTCCTAATTAAGGTAGATGAAGTAATCTAAAGCATAAAGGAAACTAAGCTAATATGAAGCTATGAACGCCATGACATTGCAAGAAATGAAACTATGATAGTATGTAGATGCAAAAGCCAAGAATGCTCCAAATCTTCAAAAGCTCCAAAGTGACCTAGAAAACCTACATCATAACTTTAGTATAAAAAAGATTGATATGCAAATGAGGAAGAGAGCTCTTCTTTTATAGGAAGTGAGAAAGAATGGACCATGGAGATTAAGAGGCAAAAGATTTAATCAAGGGTGGAGCTTGGAAGAGAGGCAATCCATGTGCAAAAATATCCTCCAATGAGAAAATAAGAGTTGACTTTTGTGTCCATATGAGACAAAAAGTGCTTTTCTTCTTTTTATAAAATAAGAATAATGCTTTATTTGTGCAACTTAAGATAAGAGGAAAAGGTGGGGGCTTTTTATTTATTAAAAGGGGAGGAAATTCCTTTTAATAAATAAAGACTTAGGATAAAATGGTTAGCCCAAGGCAAATAATTGAAAATGATGAAATATGACTTGATCAAAGGAATTGATATAATTGATAAAAAGTTGATTTTTGAAAATATTGATTCAGAGATTTGATAAATTGCTGAATGGGGGCCCAAAGTCTAGGTGACCATTTTAGGGTGCATACATTTGCCCCTCTTTGACTAATGTGTGATCATTCTAGGAACACATGTGGTCAAAGAAGAATTGAAATGTGAGATCGATTTGGGATCACAAAATAATCCAGATGTGTGATCATTCTGGGAACACGCCAGGACAAAAATAAATCAGCCAAAAAACAAGACCAACACTGTTGCTATTAAGTGATAGTCAAGTCTGAAAATAAGAGATAAGAATCAAAAGACAAGATCAACATCATTTTTGTTAAGTGATAATCAAGTCTCAAAATAAGAATCTCAAGCTGAGCTGAATGATAAAGGTGAATCAAAGATTAAATTTGATAGGTACATCCCCCTCAAAATTGAAATTGAAATTAGGTAGAGGAGAAGCAACAAATAGATAAACTTGATCAAGTCACTAGAAATCATGATCGAAGGTGAAACATGATAGGATAACCATAAAGCAATGAAGATATGCCCCAATTTGACTAAGTCAAACCTCAGAAAGATGAAGTGAGTGAAAATGAATGAAAGACTAGAAGGTTGAAGGAGATGGGGATGAAGAAATGAAGATGCCCCAACAAAGATCGAAGGATCAGGCCTCAAAAGGTTAGCCAACTACACAAAAAAAGGGAAAATTTTGAAATGCAATTTTGACTATCAAGATTAACTTAGATTTCAATTTCAAGTCTGAAAATGGATCCAGGACATCGAAATTAGCTAGGGGTGCAATTTTCACACAATTCTGAGGTGTTTTGAAAATTAGGTCAAAGAGTCAAAATGCTATAAAAGGGGTAAAAAGGTCATTTTCAAAATCATTTGTCTTTTAGTGATTTGAGAATTTCAAGAGCTTAGAGAGAGAAAATGGCTTAGCAAGCAGTAGTTTCAGTTCACAAGCATCGATTTGAGCACTCCCGGTTGCACAATTGGCCTCCGCAATATGGTGCCCCGATATGTTTTCAGAAAAACTTGCCCCTGGTTGAGTCATTGTGAGCATTTAATGCATTTTAAACATGTTTTTAAATTTTTTAAATTTTCAAAATTTATACTTAGGCGAAGGGTCGCATGATACTTTATAAGTATCAAGCCCTTTGAGAATATCTATCGCACGATACTTCGTGGGTCCATATAGTATCACGCAGGTATATAAGCTAGTATCGCATGATAACTGGTGAACTATTGCATGATCCTATGCGAAGTATCACCTGAGAAGATATTATCACCCTATTATTAGAGAAAGTATCGTGTGATACTTTAGTAAAAAATAGTATCACCCAGTAAAATTTTAACATGTTTTTAGTGTTTTTGAGCAAAAAATGACATGGGTCTAGACAATGTTCTCTTTTTAAGATATTTTGTACTAATTTTTAGATATCCATCATGATATGTGCTGACATTTGGCTGGGGTTAATGGTTTGCAAGAGGTCTTTCTGGTGCTACACATTAGAGCACTGAAGGTGACAGGGCTATGATTTTTCTAAGATCTAGATGATATAGGCAAGGCAGATCTGAGGGCTATGGGCTTTGGGTACTTGCTACAGTTACCCTATATTAGAGCTGATCATAGGTTGTTGATTGTGCTTTCCAAGAGATGGCATAGTGAGAAAAAAACCTTCCATCTACCTATTGGAGAGGCATCGATCACCCTAGATGATGTGTATCAGATACTCTGAGTACCTAGTCATGGTGATCCTATAAGTATAATCATGTTTATAAATAGTCATAAATGTAAAGTTTCCATATAATAGAAACTAACATGATTGTTTTATGACATAGGTAGACTATGATTAGGATGCTACCAAGGGATGTTGGGTCATCTAGACCATGTTCCAGGATGTTATGATTCTAGATAGGCATGTCAGCTGGGACCGATTGATGGATGATTTTGGTAGGGACTTCCCAATACCTTGCATTGTTGCTTCTATTATTGCACAGGCCCTTATCACTGATAGGAGTTAGAAGGGTTTTCCACTGGGATGGGGTAGATCTAGTAGCACACCCACATTGGATGGCATGGGGCCCAGCTATATTGGTTGATATGTACCATGAGCTCCATGAGATCATCTATCAGGAGAGTAGGACATGGGCATGTGGTGCTATCTTAGAACAAGTGTGGGCATGGGAGCACATTGTTGTGGTGCACCCTCAAGTATAGTTGAGGGAGAGGAGGCATCCCTTCATATATAGGTATGTAAGATTCTTATCACATTCTCATGGCGGGGATGTGATGTACTATAGGAGGATACTGGATGAGCTTACCTCATTCTAGTGGAGGCCATACAAGGCTGTGGAGGTATGGGGGGATGTAGAGGATGAGCTGAGTTACATGTTATGTAGCTAGCCACTAGTAGGTTAGCATACAAAGATCATTGAGAGATTTGTCATCACTCAAGTATGGTGGCAGTTTAGGTGGCAACAACGAGTATCCACTGAGACTACTACATATGCCTGAGCTAGGGATGAGGAGGGTCAGGGTTGGCTATTGATGCTAGATTACTAGAAAGTAGTATAGGACATAGCCATGATCAGGAGAGAGCCCTAGGAGTACCTCCTAGACAAGGTAGACATAGGGGCTGATGTAGCCTATAGAGTAGAGTGACGAAGGGTTCCATTCCCTTGATTCACAATTCCTGATGTACAACTAGCAGCTTAGGGGGATGAGGATGATGATGGTGGGGATGGATGAGATGGTGGAGGGAGAAGGAGGGGAAGAGAGTGAGGGAGATAGGGGAGGGCTCTTGATCAGGTGGCCAGAAATGGTCACGGGGATGGAGCTCTATTGATGAGGATGAGGATGTGGTGAGATTAGTTCACCGACAGGTAGAGGCTACACAGGATCAGCCTATGGGAGGAGAGGACCTGAGAGCCAGGATACAGGCTCTAGAGATAGAGATGTAGTAGCTTAGGATTACTATAGCTATGAGGGAGCAGTAGCTGATAGATGTGAGGACTGAGATAGAACGGTGAGAGAGAGTGCTATAGGCTACCATAGCAGAGAGCCAAAGAGAGGTAGCTCAAGCTACATACTATCATGGGCTCTATATATAGGTAGTACCAGCAAGTCAGAGAGCACCATCCTACTTTGCTATAGTTGTGAGATCCAATGTAGTACCAAACATGGCACTACCTCCTCCACCACCAGGTCCACATGATGGTGGTAGCAAGTCCTAGGTTTAGGGCTTAGGTTTTTAGATGTTTGACACATATCATGAGACTTTGATCTAGATTTTGGAATCTCATTTTGTATATTGTACTATGACATTCATATATGAGATTACTAGATTTGTGATGTATCTTTGTTATTTTCTCACTTGTGATGGATGTATCAATTTATATTATCTTGTCATATTGCTCAAAATAAATGTTTATATACTCATGTATATTCTCTCTTATAGATGTATGTTTAATTCTCATGTGTATGATGTAGACTCATGTATCTAAAAATGATCTCTTTTTGATATAGATATGATGACAAGATTAACCCCTTGTGATGATAGGAACAGGTTGTGATGTGAAAGACAAGGAGTGAAAGACATGATTGAGAAAAGGAAAGGTGAGCGCAATTGACCAATCAAGTCCTTGAAAGATGAAAGGAGAGCTCTCTCCATGTGCAAAGTGCAAAAACTAATCTAAAATGAACCTAAAAATGCAAGCTACTATGAAAAGTGGTTTTCTTGCAAGGTCACAACACTAATAGACATCTAATAATCATCATCGAGCTTTATTGGTAGCATCGTAAGATCATACAATACACACTAGTATGACTATGTGAATCTGAATATGATGTATATCAGATAGGAATGTGGGAATCCCACCTAGGCATTGAAGACATGTAGGTCAAGATGAATAGTGCAGTGAGATTACCTAAGTTCAGTATAGCAAGATAATGCTAGCATCAGGACATAAGAAAGTCAAGATGGCTATAAGCATCCACTCACAAACAATCAAGGATAATACTTTGTAGATCCTAGGTGTCAAGTGGATAAAGCATAAATGCTAATGACAATTAGGACCAACAAAATATACCCACAAGCAGAAAAAGCAATAAAACATGTCCTCATGCCCTCAGTCTTCTAGCTATACATCATCAGAAACTATCATAGGGAGAGAACACTCATCAAAGAAATCATCATAGATAGCACACAAAGAAATAAAGTCAAAAAAGTCTCAGTGAGTCAAGTGTTTAAGTGCGTGTGTGTAGGTCATAGAATCAATCTTTGAGTATCACATCTGCTAGTGAAAAATATTGCATCATTCTAGACTGTAGGGTAGGATATCTGATAAGTGTTGAGAAACACTTGATGCTAGGGTAGTGTTGAAAAACACTGTTTGGGTGGTGTTGAAAAACACCATTTACAAGATGTCCTAAAGACCAATGCATCCTAGAGACCAAAGCTAACATAATTATGTCCCCTAGACAAAGATGAAGACCAATTCCAAACCAAGGTAATATGGTCAAGGCATGATGGAAAAAGGCTAAGTGTCAAGGATGCATGCTAAAAAACAAGGGTGCAAAGGCCTCAAGTAGCACCTATTTCCAAGATTTCACCACTTGGAGATTTTTTTATTTTTCAATTTTTTTTGTATTTTATCTACCAAGGCACCCGTTTCCAAGTTTTCACCAAGGCACTTTTTCTAATTTTTCTAATTTTTTGCATTTTTTTTGTATTTTTTTAGGACTTCATATGCTTTTTAGGATTTTTTCAGCATCATATATGAATTTTTTTGAATTTTTTTTAGGATCAATAAGTATGTACAAAGGATGCCCCCAGACATAATAGGCATCATGGATAGAACTTCTTGAGGTGCAAAACATTGATAGGGTCAGGGAGTTGTCCCCCCTCTAGATCAAATAGTAAATAAGCACCTATACCAAAAGCTGCAGTAATGATGTATGGTCCAAGCTAATTAGGTTCAAACTTCCCTTTTTGTTCTCTATTTTGTTGGTTCTTAGGGTTTTCTTGCAAAACAAGATCCCCAACTTGAAATTCCCTAGGGTGAACCTTCTTGTTGAATGCTTTGGACATACACTTTTGGTAAACTCTCATGTGATCAAAAGATACTTTTTGCTTTTCATCTAGAAGTTCTAGTTCATGCAACCTCATGGCATGGTAGTCTTCATCTGTCACTAAACCTTTGAGAGAGACTCTAAGTGAAGGGATCTCTACCTCTAAAGGTAACACTACTTCAGCACCATAAGTGAGGGAAAAAGGTGTAGCCCTTATTGGAGTATGAATACTCGTTCTATAGGCCCTCAAGGCTAGATTTATCTATAGGTGCCAATCTCTACCATTCTTGTGAACTGTTCTATGGAGGATCTTGAGAATGGTCTTATTTGAATCCTCTGCTTGTCCATTTCCTTGTAGGAAGTAAATGGAGGACCAATGTTGTTTTATCTTAAATTTCTTGCAGAGATGTTTAAGGTCCTTATTTTTAAATTGAGCCCCATTGTCAGTGATTATCTGAGAAGGCAGTCTATACTGATAGATGATATGATTCAAAATAAACAAAGAAACTATCTTTCCTGAGGCAACAGAAAGTGGGACAGCTTCTACCCATTTCGTAAAGTAATCAGTAGTAGTAATAATGAATTTGTGTCCACCTGATGAGTTGGGATGAATCTTCCCAAAAAGGTCAAAGGCCTAGTACTAAAATGGCTAATGAGAAATAGAAGGAATAAGCTCCCTACCTGGAGCATGTATCAGGTTTCCATGTTTTTGACACTTTTCACAAGATTTAGCAAAAGCTACTGCATCTGTCTGCATGGTAGGCCAATAGTACCCCACCCTAAGCAACCTTCGGGGCATGGAAAGACCATTAGAGTGTCCTCCACAAATTCCCTTATGAATGTCAACTAACACTTGGTTGGACTCATCCTTTTCTAAACACCTAAGAAGTGTCCCATCTAAACCCCTCTTATATAGATCACTAGAGATAAGGGTGTGGTGAGAGGCATTACGAATAAGGTTTCTTATTTTAGAATGATTGAAGGTTTCTAGAATAGTACCATCATGAAGATATGAATAGATGGCACCATAGTGGGATGATTCATGGCTAACCAAGGTACAAATGACATGGCTTTGTAAGGAGTCAAAAATAGGGTAATGTAGCTCTTCCACCAGGAATTCAAATCTGGACTCATGTTGTTCTAGCTGAAGAAGTGAAGCTAATGTAGCCATAGCTTCAGCTACCTTATTATCTGCTCTAGGGATTTGTTGAAATGTAACAAAGGTAAAGTATTAGCGCAATGAATCAACCATCTTCTTATAGGGTATCATTTTTTCATCCTTTTTTTGATATTCTTTATTAACTTGGTTGATAATCAATTGTGAATCCCCATAAATGTGTACCTCTATAATTCCCCATTCTATGGTCATTTTCAATCCATTTGTCAAGGCCTCATATTCAGCAATGTTGTTTGTGCATGGGAATAATAACTTATAGGACTTAGGAATAGTATATCCATGAGGAGAGACAAACAACACTCTACCACCTAAACCATTTTGCATGAAAGAGCCATCAAAGAACATCTTCCATGTTCTTGTAGTCATATACATGATGTGCTTGTCTAGAAATTCAACTTGAATGGGTATACTATCTTGAATGGGAAAATCAGCCAGTTGATCAATGATAGCTTGTCCTTTTATAGCCTTACGCTCAACATTCTCTATGTCAAATTTTGAAAGAATCATCATCCATTTAGCAAGTCTACCCATGAGAGTAGCTTTACCAAGCAAGTATTTGAGAGGATGAATATTTGCAATGAGGTCTATTGTATGTGCAAGCATGTAATGTCGCAACTTTTGGGAAGCAAACACCACCACTAGGCATGAGTTTTCAATACTAGTGTAGTTGACCTCATATGCAACAAGTGTTTGGCTGATGTAATATATGGCTCTTTCCTTTCTAGTATCATCAAGTTGAGCCAATAATGCCTCTAGGGAAGATTCTATTGCTGAGACATATAATATAAGTGGTTTTCCTGGGATAGGAGGCATTAAGATTGGAGGATTAGCCAAGTATTGTTTAATTTGATCCATGCTTCACTAACATTCCTCATTCCAAACACATTTAACCCCTTTATGCAAAGTCTTATTAAAGGGTTGAGCTCTATCAGCCAGTTGTGAAATAAACCTCCATATAGACTAAAGGCACCCTTGAAGACTCCTCATTTGACTGATGTTTGTGGGAGGTGGCATATCCATTATTGCTTGAACTTTTTCTAGGTCTGCCTCTATTCCTTTAACTGAAATGATAAATCCTAAGAGTTTGCTAGAGGTAACTCCAAATGCACACATTTTGGGATTTAATCTGAGTTGAAACTATTCCATACGATCTAGAATTACTTCCAAATCAGCAAGGTGTGTATCCCTTTTCTTGGATTTTGCCAAAGTGTCATCCACATAGTCTTCCATGTTCTTATGCATCATGTCATGGAAAATAGTAGTCATAGCTCTTTGATATGTATCTCTGGCATTTTTTAGTCCAAATGGCATGATGTTCTAGCAATAGATTCCCCATGCACAAGTGAATGCAATTTTCTCTTGGTCTTCAGGAGCTATTTTGAGTTGATTATACCCAGAAAAGCCATCCATCAATGAATAGATCTCATAACCCGCAGTCATGTCCACTATCATATCTATGTTTGGAAGTGGAAAATCATCCTTTGGGCATGCTTTATTAAGATCTCTAAATTTTGTGCAAACATGAATGGACTTGTCATGTTTTGAAATTGGTACAATATTGGATATCCATTCAGCATAATCAATGGCTCTTATAAATCCTGCACTAAGGAGCTTCTCTAATTTAGCTTTGATAAGGAGAGCTATGTGAGGATGCATTTTTCTCAATCTTTGTTTGACTAGTTTTATTCCTAGAGCTATGGACAAATGATGCATAATGAGACTAGTGTCCAATCCTGGCATGTCTGAGTAGTTCCAAGCAGAATTGATTTTCTTTCTTTGTAGGAATTTGGTATATGTCTCTTTTTCTTGTGTGGATAGAGACTGAGCCAAATGTATAATTTGTGGAGCCTCTAGTGTATTCAAATTAACTAGTTGTGTAGGCTCAATAATCACTGATAACCTATCTTGAAAATAACTGGGAAGATGATCAAGTACCCCATCCTTAGGCACCTTAGGGAGGTTTTCACCTTCGGATACATCTTTTATTTTTACTTTTTTTAGTTCTGACACCGCCACACAGTGGTTTTCGCCATCAGAACTCCTATTTTTTATTTCTTTTCTTTTTATTTTTTGACTAAGGTACTTGATATTTGGCTCTGTCATACTTGTAGTTGGTTCACTAGTGGAAGAGACTACAGGTTCAAGGGCATTCAGGTTTGAAAAGTTAGGAACTGAGGCTCTTGATAGCGCTAAGACCAATCAATTAGGTGAGGATTGGAAAGGGGTAGGTCAATGACTGGTTCAACATTGTGTATGCAAATGGTATCATCTCTAGTGATTGCAGAGTTAGGATCCATCAAGTATCCCTCTAAGGTACCCAAATCAGGACTTATCCTACTAAGCAAAGCATCATCCACTAAAGAAACTTGTGGATTCCAATCTTCTAATCCTACACTAGACTCATTAGCTACCTCGAATTGGAAACTATATGTATGGACAATAGGAATGTCCATGTCAACTGTAGAACAATCAGAAAGAGTCTCCCACTCATACTCATGTGAGTCTGTATCTGAATCCTGACTAGGATGCTTACACCAGCCATATTTTTTAGACTTTGAGGTAGAAGTGTTGATGTCACCAAGAGTAACACCCTCTTGAATGTTATTTGTGTATTGAATAGAATCCTCAAAATGATCTTCAATAGTGGATTGTTCTCATTCTAGTTCTGAAATTATTGGATTATCAACTGTAGTATCTAAATCTCCCCAAAGGAGATAAGTGGAAGGGACCCAATCTTCACACCTATCTTGTTGATTTTGAAAATTGGGTGTGTATTCATCATCACTATCCATCGTAGCTAGGATAGGGGCAATTTTATTGTTCTGACTTTCAAAACCTAGGCCAACTGTTGTCTTAGATCTATGTCCAAAAAAAGCATGATCGAGCAGTTCATCCTTAGCATCTAGTCTATGACTAAGAGGACCATGACCTAGGTAACCCATATTTTTGACCAAAGTATATCCTCTCCCATAAATCTTAGGAGATGGAGAAAAATTTTCATTATGCTTGTATTTTTCCTCTTTGTAAATCTAGTCTCTAACAGCTACTTCCTCTTTTTCATCTTGAATAGGTATTGAAGACTCTACAAATGTATCAAACTGAGTCATTGCTGAGGATGAGGGACGCATCTCCTATGAAGGTTTACCATAGGACCTAGGTGAGACTGGTAGCTTTGTGAAGGAGTCAATGTGATAATCACCCATACCAAAGTGTATGGTTTTGAACTTATTCTGACATTATGCCAAAGTTGTATCAAAATTTTTTGCTTCCTGATTAAGAGGAACATGGGTCCCTACTGAAATTGCATTAACAGCTAATGTGCTATCCCTGGGTATGAAAACCTCTACTCCATTATAGGGGAACTTGACACATTGGTGGTAGGTGGATGACACCAGTTGCATGTCATGGATCCATGGTCTACCAAGTAAAATATTATAGGCTAAAGGACTAGCATCAATAATTTGGAATAAGATGTCCTTTTCAATGGGGCCAATCCTGATAGGAAGGATGGCCAAACCTTTGGAGCTTCTCTCTACCTCATCATAGGTTGTGATGGTTATTTTCTTGCGAGTATCAATAACTTGCTCTGAGTAACCCAGTATTTTCAATAAACTCAAGGAACAAATATTGAGCTCAGCACACCCATCAATCAACACACGCCTGACACAGGTCTTGTGAATCATCACTTCAATGTGGAGGGCAAGATTATGCCGATGGCTCAAGGATTTGTCATCTTCTTCTAAGAATGTGAGGTAATGTGGGCTAGCAAGGTGATTTACCATGTTTTGGAATTGATCAATGTCTATATTGTTAGGGACATTGGCTATACACAAAGCATCTTCAAGGACATGCTTATGTCTTGGAGACAACTCTAGGAGCTCAAAAATTGAGATTTGAGCTAGTGTTCTTTGTAACTAATCAACAACATTGTAGCTCATTTCTAGATTGACAATTGACTTGGTGGTGACATTCTTGGATGTCACTTACTTTGGTTTGCTAGACTGGTTGGAGTTAGGACCTCTAATGACCATAGGACCTTGACTTCTGGTGATAGCATTGAGAGCTTTGGATGACCTTTGGGAGTGGGGGACCTCTAAGTGCCACCATGGGTCCATCAAACATAGAAGGAGAGCCCACATCATGACTATAAGAATCTTTGTCTCACATCATGTTGACATTTTCATCTACAACTTCAACCATATTGATAACATTCTCTGCAAACATATAGGTGTAGTTGATTGTAGCTTTTCCATCTTTGGGTTTAGAGGTTTCCCCCTTATCATATTTGGGAAAAGGTTCCTTAAATGCTTTGTGATCTGCAAATCCATCAATCTAAAGTTTACCATTTTCAATAAGATCTTGAATGAGATGTTTAAGTTTCCAGCAGTGCTCTATGTCATGACCAATGCCATTATGAAATATGTAGTAAGCTTTTTCATTCCACCAATATGGCTTAATGTCAGGCATGTGAAATTTTTCTAGATCTTGTGGTTGCATAAGATTTTTATCAATGAGCATTTTGAAAACATCCTCATAAGAGTCCCCAAGCTTAGAGAACTGTCGCTTTTCCTTTTTAGGTCTTTCTTGATATCTTTGTTTATGCTATTGTTAGTAAGAGGATGTGTTAAGCTTCATAGCTTGAACTGCACTAGATAAATGAAGGACACCTTGATCCTTTGGTTGGTTAGAGTCAACAACTCTATCATTGACTACTTGCTTATTTTTATTCCAGTGTGAGTTCTTTCTTTTGTCCTTATGAGAGTTGTTATTATTTTGACTATTGTTTTTATTATGTTGTTTAGTCAAAATACCTTGTTCTTTTAAGATATCCTCTCTTCTACATGTGGTTTCGACCATGGTGTCAAATGAATCAAAGACCATCTTTCGAACATCATACCGCATCTTAGGTACTAAATTTCTCACAATGATATCAATTCTCTCCTGTTCAGGAATTGTCCTAGAATATTGGGAGCATAACCATCTCCACCTTTGTAAAAATGTAACAAAGGATTCCCCTTGATTCTATTTCAAATTACACAAATTGAGCATGGTGACTGATCTTGATAAATTGTAGGCAAAATGTTGCACAAATCTATGGACTAGTTCTTTAAAATTTTTTACGGGAGGGGTTATGTTGGTAAACCACTCGATAGCTTGACCTTTTAGACTCCTTGGGAATAATCTCATCAGATAGGAATCTTCATGGTGAAATTCAAAACTCATGGTATAAAATTGACACACATGATCATGTGGGTCACCATTACTGTCATATTTGTCATATTGGGGAAATTCAATTTTCATAGGAAAATCCATCATGCTCACACTCCTATCAAAAGGATTAGGACAAATAGAATCAAGGTTGAAGGAACTCTTAGGAGCCATCATTTTCTCCATCATCTTCTTGATTTTCTTAATCTCCTCTTCTTGTAAGGGACTCTGTTTCTTTATTTTCTTATCCACATCAAAGTTATAAGGGACCCTCGCAACCTTGTTGATTAAGCTCTCTAGGAACTTATCTTTATTTTTCTCAACATATTTCTCCACATATTGTTGGAAAATTGGTTCTTTTTGTACTCTCATAAAGTCTTGAGCTTCATAATTTTCACTACTTCCTGCATGTTGAGAGCCATGATGAGCTCATTGGGAGGGTTGTCTTGAGTTCCTAGGAGGCATTTGTCTCCTATAGTGAGCATGTTGTAAAGTCCTTCCTCTAGGAGTAGGAGATCTTGATGGTGACCTTGAATATTTTCTTCCTTGTGGGGTGCCCAAGGGAGTAGATGGTGATGAGTTGGTCCCACTATTGATACCCCTATTGTTGAATTGTGCATTAAGTTGTTGGGCTAGGAGCCTATCTTGTTCTTCTTGTGCGGCCATTCTCTCTATGTCCAACAAGGCTCATTGTTCTTCCTCTAGGAGCCTAAATTTTTCTTCTTTTGCAGATTGTTCATTAAAGAATGCTTGTTTTCCTCACTCATTACTTTTTAGCCTTTCAATTGTATATCTTGAAGTTGTTCTTAGTGCAGAGCTTGGCCTTGAATGTTTGAATAAGTTAGCTACATTCACATGAGCATCATAGGATTGGTTGTTTTGGTCTTCATGTTGTGACCTTGCATCTTGATGAGCTTGTGCATAGTGTCTCTCAGTTCATTGATGAGCATCCAGATACCTTGAGTTAATAGGAGGTGATTTAGGTTGATTGTCATCATTGAATGACATGTTACCTCTATGTCTCTAAAAAATGTCATCATGAGTTTGATCTATTGTTTCTCTTTATCTCGTAGTCAAAGTGTAGCTCATGTCCATATTTGATTGAGAGGATGGTACAGAAGTACTCAACTCACTAAGGATACTCCTAGGCTCAAACCAAACTTTTGAAGCACTCCTAGGAGATTGATAGAAGATAGGTTCCTTCCCCTTTCTCCTTTGATGAGTTTGGACTAAAGGTAATTGTTCAAAAACTACTTGAGGTTGTTTTCCTTGACCCACTTGGTATCTTGTTGTAATTGGCATGAAAGAAAAGACCCTTAGTGAAAAGATAACCTTATGAATCACTAATTCTCAAACTAGGATAGTGAAACTATTCAATTGTGCAAAAAGAGATATGGTAAGATAGAAAGATGACAAAAGGTATAAATCAACACTGCCATAGTGGTACATAACAAAAGGATTTCAGTATCCTAGCACATATGGATCAGGAGGATGATTTAACCAAAATATATTGAAATTTAATTTATATGAGAGTGGATTTGGACAAAAGAGTACTCAAACTCTCCAAGTGTAATCAAATAATCTAATGGTGAATCTTGTCATCAAGGATGATTCCTAACTTACTAATGACAAGAAAAATCTTTGGTAAAGTCAAGGCTACTAGCTCAAGATGTCTAGAGCCCAAAACATGAGGCACAAAAAAGATTTCAGTTGTAGGGTACAAAACTTACTAAAATTTGGTCAACTAAGAGAAGACTAAAAATTGCATGAATTAGGCAGACAATAAAAAAAGATTCTAAGCGACAGTTCGCGGTAAGCAGGGTGATAGTTTCAGGCTAGGCAATACTTCACGTTAAGTAGGGTGATACTTTCTAAGTAGCCCGGGCAATACTTTCTAGGTAAGTGGGGTGATAGTCTATCAAGGGTGAACTATCATGCAATATTTTCTAGGATAGAGAGAGATACTATTCCAGTGTCGCATGATTCTTGACCAGTGAGTGTCAAAATCTTAGTTTTTAAGGCAATTTGGTCCAAATTTTAGTTTGAGGGTTGATTTTTTTGATCTCAATCATAGTAATAGTAGTAAATTGACAGGTTTGCAAATAGTAGGTAATCAAACATGTCTTGAAACACTTGAAACAAGGGCAAAAGCAACCTTGCCAAGAAAAGCAATTGTGATATCAAAATTGAAAAAACTTCTATGAGCACTACCGAGATGTCAAATATGCAAGAACGTTTACATGGGTATATCATAGCGAGAACACTTCAAGCACTTTTTAGCCTAAAAAGACAATGGCTCAATACTTAACAACTTGGCCCACACTTGATACTCCATTGCCTCATACAAATTGGTTTCCCATAATAGATATTGGCTTTGTCATGGAAGTGCCAATGGCACAACCAAAGAAGCACAGATGGTGAGTAATCTTGGGGTGAGCCAGGTTATTCCACTTGGATCAATCCTTGCACCAAGAAGCTAAGCAAAAAAATAGGGTGGCTTCTATCTATGGTTCTTAGTAAGGGCTTCCATTTGTAGTACCCCTCTTTCTCCTCAAAAAGGACTGGGACCTCGCGGCCTCAAGAGTACCTTAAGAATTCTTGCTCAACACTTTCCTCATGGTCACAATCCCACAAGTACTCACATCAAGTGAAGACAAGCACTACATCTACCAAGGTTTTGTGTCCTTGATAGCCTTGAGATTATAGTGGGTTGGAATAGCTCGGTATTAGCTTGTCCTCACTTGGGTCATTCCTCTTGATTGCTCAAGAGCGGGCCCGCTAAAGGATTCTAAGAACTAAACAAAAAGTGGATCAACTTATGAATTCAAGGTTTTTGTTTCACCACAAGGGTGGAGAGCATACTCCCCCATCTCAAAGCTTTCTCCCAAACATGATAAGCAAATGTTCAATTACCCTCTTGCTTTCAAAATCCAAAGATGGGTCAAGATTTTCTAGTTCACCACAAGGGTGAAGAGCATACTTCTCCTTCCACCTAAGAATTCCTACAACAAGATATTATGTTCCTATGAAATGAAACAACTAGTAATTGCCACACTTGAAAATGAAATAAACAACAAGCACTTGATTGGGTTTTTATGCTTTGGACAACCCTACAAAAACCATTAGTATCCCTTCTACATTTGAAGCTTTGGAATGCATTCTTTTAAGAAAATAATCAAGCAATGAGAGCACCTACAAGAACAACTTGTTAGCCCCACAAGGTTAGCAAAATCAAAATCCAAATGAAATCTTCAAATTAAAGCTATCTAACCACAACAAACTAAACCAACAAGATAACTAGATCCAAATTTGGCAAAAACAACCAAGAAACAACTCACTACCAGGTATAGGCAATAGTATAGTCACCAAAAATATCATGCAACACTTTATAGTATAATGGGGTGATAATATATTTTTGGGCGATACTTCACTTTACTGCAAGTGATAGAATGTCTCAAATAGGGTGACAGAATGTCTCAAATGGGGTGATACTTTTAACTGGTAAAGTATCACACTACAATAGGTGAACTATTGCATGATACTAGAAAACTATCGCGCAATAATATGAGACTGAAAAACCCGAGAGCTGAAAATGAAGCTAAAAATTGATGAAAAATTTGACAAAAATGCAGCAAATTAAGGACAAAACAATAATGCTCTGCCCCATGGTGGGTCCTAAAAATGTACACACTCAAATGGTTCACTTCTATAAGTCATTATATCCAAGGGAATCCATGTATAGGAAACCTTAGAAAGTGACCTAGAGCTCTCTATGTATGGAAATTTTCTCTCAGCTAGAGCTATTAAACTAATGACCTTGCTAGTCAACCACACAATGAGAGATTCAAATGAAGACAAGGGAAAGAATGCCAATATCTCCAAGAATCAAAATAAGGATGCAATACAATGCTATACTATGAATGAAAATGCAAACTAAGCTATGAAAAGAAATATGCAAGCTATGCTATGGAAATGAAAGAACAAGTATTACAAAGCCTCCTAATTAAGCTAGATGAAGTAATGTAAAACTTAAAGGAAACTAAGCTAATATGAAGCTATGAATGCCATGATAATGCAACAAATGAAACTATGATAGTATGTAGATGGAAAAGTCAAGAATGCTCCAAATCTTCAAAAGCTCCAAAGTGACTTAGAAAACCTGCAACATAACATTAGCATAAAAAAGATTGATATGCAAATGAGGAAGAGAGCTCTTCTTTTATAGGAGGTGAGAGAGAATGGACCATGGAGATTAAGAGACAAAAGATGTAATCAAGGGTGGAGCTTGAAAGAGGGAAATCCATGTGCACAAATATCCTCCAATGAGAAAATAAGAGTTGACTTTTGTGTCCATATGAGACAAAAAGTGCTTTTCTTCTTTTTATAAATTAAGAATAATGCTTTATTTGTGCAACTTAGGATAAGAGGAAAAGGTGGGGGCTTTTTATTTATTAAAAGGGGAGGAAAATCCTTTTAATAAATAAAGACTTAGGATAAAATGGTTAGCCCAAGGAAAATAATCTAAAATGATGAAATATGACTTGATCAAAGGAATTGATATAATTAATAAAATGCTGATTTTTGAAAATATTGATTCAGGGATTTGATAAATTGTTGAATGGGGGCCCAAAGTCTAGGTGACCATTTTAGGGTGCATACAGTTGCAACTATACCTAGTCAAAGTGTTAGGGCAATTTCCAAACCCCAACCAAATTTCCAAAGGAGACCAGTTCATCGGGATAGGTATAGGCCTTTGTTTTTTTATGGAATCCCTGGTCAGCCTAATGTCATCCCGAATGAGATGAGAGAAAAAATCCCTAAGTTAACTGGTAATAATGTGATCACATGTGAGGAGCATCTAAAATTCTTCACAAAAAAAATCAATGATTATGAAATTGAGCATGAGGATGTTGTAATGAAACTCTTTGTTCAATCATTGATTGAAGATGCTAGGGATTGGTATAGAGGTTTGCTAGAAAATAGCATTGCATCATGGGATGAGTTTATGAGAAGTTTTAAGGAACAATATGAATAACATGTCAACTCAAGTTACACACTAAATGAGTTTAATAATATCAAAAAGCATCAGAATGAGAGCATGTTAGAGTTCAATAGTAGGTTCTAAAAGGCCATGTACAAGTTGTTCCAAGTATTGAGAATGGATGATGTTGTTTTCTTGACTACTTATTTCAATGCCTTGGATGGGAAGATGTCATATCTTCTAAGAGATAAGAGCCCTCACACCTTGAGAGATGCCTTTAAATTGGCTATAAATATTGAGAGCAATAGGAAGGCATCTAGTCAGATGTACAAAAGGGATGAAGGAAGATTGTGGAGGGAAACTAAACTACAACCTGCAAGGCCACCCAATGATGAAGAAAAAGTTGTTAAATTAGCCAGTGCAGTCAAGTATATCTTAACAAAGTTTGAAAAGGGTGGGAGAAATTTTCAAGATGCTAGACCACCTTATCAAAGGAAAGAAAGACTCCCTAATTCATGAGATATGCCCTATAAGAAAAATTGGAAAGATGGGAAGCCTACCTCTGATAACAATGAACTTGAAAAAGGGAGAGATACACCTGACCCTTTGAAGAAAAGCATAGCACACAATGTGGAGAGAATTCCTTGGTGTGTGGCTTGTAGCATACCTCATTCACCTTACTAGTGTGTTGTAGCTTAAGCTTTAGGTGATGAAGCTGATAACTCACATGAAGGAGATTATGAAGAATCTAAAAAGCCTGTTGTCAATATGTTTACCATCGAAATGGTGGAGGATCTCTTATCTTCAGATGATGAAGAGATCTATTCTAATGTTGATCATAAGAGGAAGATTCTCTCTGATTATGAGCAGCAATTTTTTATTCACTCTAATCATGATGATTCTGATGATGACACATGTAAATCTAATATGGTAGGATCAAGATCAAATGAGAAATAGTGGAGAAAGCCTAGTGAAGAGGAGATTAGAACTTTTACTATGGCTGCTATAACACAAACTAGATCCTCATACAATTTGAGGAATAGAAGGGTGGATACTAATCAAGGAGTCCTGAGGTCAGTATTTGTTAAGGGTAATCCTCAGAACAAGGATTCCCCAAATCCAAGTATTGTTAATAATAAGAGGGAAGGGCCTATTGCTGAAAGAAAAAAGAATGAGGAAATTGTTGTTAACAAGGTTAAGAGGAGAGTTGGTAGACCAAAAGATTCTCCTAATGTTTTTGTTGATCCCCCTACTTTTGATATGAGACATGCCCTATATCAAATGAAGGTTTCTATCCCTTTATTGGAAATGTTGAAGATCAAAGAGCACAAGACAATAGCCCTGGCTCTCATAAGTGAATAGGGAGTGGGTCCTATTGTGCAAGAAAAGGGGAATGCAATGGAAGGGAATAATTAAATTGATGACATTTTTGATGTGTGTTGGAAGTATTGTGACACAAGAGCCTTCTTCTATTGATCCCTTCTATGTCACATTGATAGTGAATAATTTTCTACTAAAAAACTGTATGATTGATTCTGGTGCTTCTACTACTATAATGCCCTATCATGTGATGAAAGAGCTTGGATTACAAGTAGACACATCTAATGATAGATGTTTTTCTATGGATAATAGGGCAATGCCTATTGTAGGAACTCTAGTTGGAATTGAAGTAAAGATTGCTACATTCCCAAAAGCCACATACAAGATGGATGTGGTTGTTGTTGACACAAAACCTCATTTTGGCATGCTACTGTCAAGATAGTGGGCTATAGCAGTAGGTGGAAAATTTCAATTGGATCTATCATATGCCACTATTCCAATCAATATAACTAAGGTGAAGTTGTATAGGGAGCCCTATTCTTCAGTAATGGTTGAAAAGGTTGCACCAAAGGATTTGAATTATTTTGTGGACATTGACATGGATAATTTCATGGTTGAAGAGATAGTGCCTCATATGAAGAACACATATCCAATAGTGGATGAATTAATACTATAGCAAAGTGAGCTTTGGAAAATGTATTTTGATGGTGGATGCTCCAAGGAAGGATCAAGAGCTAGTGTTGTGTTCATTTCCCCATCAGGTATTACATTTAAATACTCTTTCCTGTTAACCTTTGAATGCACTAATAATACTGCTAAATATGAGGCTCTAATATTGGGGTTAGATGTTGTTATAAAACATGGTATCAAATTCTTAAAGGTCCATGGTGATTCCCAATTAATTATAGCCCAAGTTAGATCTAAATATACTAAAATTATACAAACATGCTATCTAGGATAGACTAGAATTCTTTGAGGCTTTCAATATCCTTTGGGTAGAAAGGTCAAATAATATCATGGCATATTTTCTTGCTAATGTTTCCATCAAAAATAATGACATTACCCTCACTAGTGTGTCCATGTTAGAAATCAAAAGTAGGCCTACAGTGCCTGAAAATGTATATAATTGGCAAGTTTTTGAGGATGACTTTGATATCCTTAGGTTTCTTCAGAGTCTAGATCAGTATGATGGGTAGCAAATAGATTTCAATGAAGCACAACAACATGTTGAGGGAAAAGAATGCATTATGGGGAAGGAGATAGTACACTTACCTTCAAATCACATACCTAAAGGGTTAGTGGATTTGGAAGGAATGTTTAAGATAAATGATGGATATTTGTATCAAAAGTCTAATACCAAAATGGAGGACCTAGAGGAAATAAACTTAGGATCTGAAACCTCCCCTCAGATGGTATAGATTGGGAAAAATTTGAGTAGAGAAGTTAGAGGAAATTTGATAAGACTATTGAAGAGGTACAAGCATGTGTTTGCTTGGTCTTATGATGATCCCAAATCTTATAGAGCTGATCCATTTCAACATGTGATCCCTCTAAAAGAAGAAACCAAGCCATTTAGACACAAATAGAGACCCATAAACCCTTTACTAGCTACAAAAATGCAAGTTGAATTGACAAAATTATGAGATTCTGGTATCATCAAGCCTATTAGACATTCTTCTTGGGTTTCTAATCTTGTACCAGTAAGAAAAAAAATGGTGATATTAGACTCTGTGTTGACTTTATGAATTTAAATCTTGCCTCACTTAAAGACAATTATGGATTTCCTAACATGGAAGCTATGTTGCATAGAGTAACTAGTTGTGAATTGTTGTCTATGATGGATGGGTTTTCAGGGTACAACCAAGTTTTGGTCAAAGAATCTGAATAATTTAAGACAACATTCAGCACCCCTTGGGGGACTTATGTATATGTCTGCATGCCTTTTGGCCTAAAAAATGCTAGAGAAACCTTTACAAGGCCAATGGATGTTGCTTTTAAAGAATTGATAAATGTCCTAATGGTTGTGTATCAAGATGATCTGACTACCTACTCTAAGAAATTTGGGGATCACTACAAGCATTTGGAGAGGGTTATTGTCAAAGCTTTGGAGTTTGGCATCTCACTAAATCCCAAGAAATATCAATTTGTTGTAACTGGGGGAAAACTACTTGGTCACATAGTATGAAAAGAAGGGGTTAGAATTGATCTAGAAAGAGTGGAAGCAATCAAAAAGGTCCTTCCTCCCAAAAATATCAAAGGCATATAGTCTTTTTTAGGATAGATTAATTTAATCAGGAGATTTATTGCCAATTTTGAAGAACTAGCCAAACCCATTGTCAAGATTTTGAAGAAAGATGTGAAGTTTGATTGGAACTATGAGACTCAGCAAGCTTTTGAAAAGATTAAGCAAGCAATCCAAGAGGCCCCTATTTTGATATCCCTTGATTATTCAAAGCCTTTCTCTCTATTTTCCTTTGCATCTTTTCACACAATTGTAGCTATTTTGTTACAGACGGATGAAGAGGGATTTGAACATCCTATTTCTTTCTTCAGTAAATCATTGCAATCTGTTGAGCTTAATTTTGAATTAATGGAGAAATAGGAATATGCACTAGTAAAGGTAGTTAAGGCTTTCAGACCTTATCTAGTATGTGCTAAGGTAAATGCATATGTACCCCATGCAGCAGTAAAAGATATTTTGAGTCAAAGTGAGGTTATTGGAAAAAGGTGTAAATGGATCAATAGGATTCAAGAGTTTGACATTGAAATCCATATAACCAAGCTTGTGAGAGGTTTGGAACTATCAAAGCTTATGATAGAGGAGAATATGGACCTTGTGCAAGAAAAAAATGTAGCCATTGGTGGAGAAAATGTGACAAGTATAGAGATGCAACCGTGGTACACTAACTTTATTCATTTTCTCAAGTATGTTGCTTGTCCACAGGAATTGAATGACAATCAAAGAAGGATCTTGAGGTTACAGGCTCAAAGGTATGTATTGATACAAGGAGATCTATTTTGGAAAGATAATGATGGAATGTTTCTTTTTTGTTTAGACAAGTATCAATCTAAAAAGGTTTTACAAGAAATGCATTTTGGGTTGTGTAGAGGGCATCATTTAGCTAGGTCTACAGCTCAAAATTCTGAGACCTAGATATTATTAGCTAGTCTTGTTTAAAGATACCCATTCATATGTTAGGAAATGTGAGTCATGTCAGAGATTTTCAAAGAAATTAAAATTTTTGGGTGCTTTTCTATTAAACCCTGTGGTTGTAGAGGCCCCTTTTGCTATGTGGGGCATGGATTTTATTGGGGAATTCTCAAAGAAATCCAATGGAGCACATAGTCACATTTTGATGGCTACTGATTATTTTACTAAATGGATTGAGGCCATCCCAACTGAAAGGGAAACCAGTGCAATATTAATTGAATTCTTGATGAACAACATAAATACTACATTTGGTGTACCCATGAAACTGGTAATGGACAATGCTATGAGTTTTAGGTCCCATGAATTCACTAACTTTTGTTCTAAAATGGGAATAGTTTTTTCATATTCATCCCCATACCATCCATAGGCCAATGGGCAGGAAAAATCTAGTAACAAGAGTATTCAGCAAATTCTAAAGAAGACCTTGGAAAAGAACAAAAGGATGTGGCATTTGAAATTAAAATTAGCACTATGGGCTAACAGAATTGTTGAAAAGAAGGCAATAGGAAAATCCCCTTTTGAAATGGTATATGGTGTAAAGTCCAAGCTTCTTGTGAATAATTTGTTGCCTATCTACCAGTTCATAAGGGAAGAAGAGATGGAAATTAGTGATCCATTGTAGGATAGGATGATTCAATTATTAGAGTTGGATGAAATCATGAGAGAGGGTCAAAAAGAAAATGTAAAATTGTAGTAGAAAATTCAAAATATATTTTTGACAAAAGAGCTACTACTAGAAAGTTCTAGCCCAATGATATTGTTTTGCAGTGGAATTCCAGGGCTGAGGACAAAGGAAAGCATAAAAAGTTTGAATCCTTATTGTTAGGACCTTTCATTATTCATCAAATACATGGAAAGTATTCATATTTCTTGAGAAATTTGAATGGTGAAGAACAAGAATTGCTAGTGCATGGACAATTCCTAAAGTATTTCTTCAATTAATTCTCAAATCTTTTCCATGCATAGTAGTTCTGTATATATGTATAGGTGTGTTTTTTTTCTTATTTTACGTTAGGGTTTTGTGGTCTTCCACCTAGAGATTCATGGTTTCTTGCTATGAACTTGCATTCAAGCATCCTTAGTTAGAGCCACTATTGTGTATATTTCAGATTTTCTAAGGTTCTTGCTCCTAGTCTTGTCTAAATGTCTTTTCTTGTGTCTCCATCTCATTTAGGGTTTTAGAAATCCTCAAAATCTATTATATTTGTGTTAAAACAATTGTCTTAGGTATTTTTGCCTTAAAGTGATTGATTCATTGGTTAGTTTTGAGTGTGTCCTAGTTTCTTCTATTAGCATGTTACTTTTTGGTCATTTATGTCTTCCAATCTACACATGGTCATTATTTTCCTTATCTTCGCTAAATCACACAATATTTTCCTTGTCTTCAAGTCTTTCAGTGAACTGGTGATAGTGGTGAATCCTTTTTTATCTTTTTCTTTAGTCGTTGAATCTCCCAGTTTATGTCATGGTCAGTCTTAACATCAAGCGATTCAAAAACTATGTAATTTTTGGTTCTCTTATTTCTTGGTGGTTTTCTCATAACATTCGGTGAATGGGCATAGCAGTTATCTCCTATTCTTTGAATTGAGTGGCTAAGTTTAAATTCTTCCAGTGATTCAACGAGGGTTGTTGATCATCTCTGGGATGAACAACATTGTCTTGATCTCACAAAGAATGGGCCCTACACCAATTTATTTGGCAATCTAGCGACTGAGTCTTATTTTCATATCCACTAAGTTTGGCAGCTCTGATAATGTAATTTGGAAAAGGATAAGGTTTTCTTCAGTCGCTTGATCTCCAGGAAGAGATGGAAAATATCTACATAATTTGGAGATTAAGTGAGCAAAGTGTTCACGGAATCTTAGAATCAGTTAGTGAAGTCCCAAATCTTTCAGCGACTTGGCAAACAAAGAAAAGTTAAAGGTATGATTTCTTCAGTCGCTAAGTCTCATAATTAAAAAGTAAAGGTTTAATGGATTGAGAAATTTAGTGATAGTTGTTGATTGTTTCTAAGATCTACGGTCAGCATGTAATCTCAAGATATAACCTAAGGTATGAAAACTATTCAGTGAATGGGAGATGTAGGTTATTCATTCAATATCAAAGTTGTGCCATGGTTAAGCATTTATTTTTGAGAATGTGAGGTAACCTTGTTCGCTGAATCATGAGATGGAGTGAGAGTTAAGCGTGGCTTTCTAAAATTAAGAGATTTAGTTGTTCTCTGATTCTCTAGATATGACTGTGGTCAAGGTGTTATGTTGCACAGGTTTGTAAAGGGCTTTATTCGCTTGATCTCTAGATATTTGTTGAGCTAAGGAAAAGGTTGTGAGAATTGGTGAAGTCTTTGGTCACTTTTTCTCTAAGTTTAACCATGGTTGATCAGAGTGTTCTGAGAGCATGAGATTGCATTCAGTCACCAAATCTCTGATTACGATAGGGTTATGATGTGTTTTAAAAGATAATCTAAGGACCGTTGATCATCTTTGGGATCAAAGATGGTCTTTGAATCTCAAAGTAAAGTCATGAGTTAAGAGATCACTATGAGATTTCATGAATGGCCTTGTCACTTGATCTCCAAACTTAACCCTAGATTAAAATTTCTTTTAGAGATCATGAGATCCTTTGTTCGTTGGATCTTCAAACTAGGTCTGGTTAAGTTTTCATGCTAATCAATGTGATGAGCCGTTGCAACATGGAAAAGTTACTCTGCCAAGCTGGAAAAAGGTAAAATGTCATCCAATCAAGTTTTAACAAGGGTTTTTATCAGTAATTAAGGGTTTTAATGCCAAAAGCCATGATCATTGCTCTCATGCTCTATTTTTTATTTTTTAAATCATCCTGTCAACATCCACTCCATGGCTAACTATGATTTGAAGGTTGGTAATATGTAGAATTGAATCCAGAAGTGACTAAGGTTGGATTAGTTATGATTTAGCAGTGGTATGCATTCAGTTCTTGAAGTATATAGGAAGGACTTCATTTCTTTCTATGATCAAAGCTATTATGAAGATAATTGAGATTGTTTGCACTGAAGTAGTGAGTGAGAAGAGAGATAAGTTGTAGTACTATGAAATTTCTATTTTATCAAGATGAGTCATCCAGAGGCAAGCATAGCTTGATCCAGTGGAGTGACAAAAGAGTAGAGTGGTGAGGATAAAGGAAAGCCAAATTACTTAGATGAATTCATCAGGTTTCTTTCCAGGTCTAATCGGAACAAGAAAGATATTGATACATTATTTGAGGATCTCATGGACAAGTGTAGGGACCCTATCTCTCCTTCAGGCTTGGGTTTCACAATTTTCTCATACTTTTATAATAATAGGCATAAGACTATACCTATTTGTAATGTTTGGGCTTTGGGGATGGCAAAGTTAATTGTGCCCGATGTGTTCTTAAATGTAATTTGATTTCTGAGTTGGACAGGTTGTATGATCCCATCTCTAAAATCATTAGGTGTGAAGACCAGTCTATTTTTATTACCTTGGATAGGGGATCTTTCATGAGGCATTTGATTTCTATGCCTCTTCTTCCACTGAAATAGATTTGAAAAAAGAAAGGCAGAGATACGCAAGTAATATTGGGTCAGTGAAAAGCTAGATAGTTAAGCATATGCCCAATCAGGGTAAATATATAGCCCCTCTCTCGGCAAGTATGAATGCCCCTTATCAATTTTCATCCTTTAATCACTACATGAAATTATTGTGTCATGGGTTGTGTAGGGTTCTAGGGATAGATGGGGATGAAGACAAAATGCCTACTGACCTACTGATGATAATACAAGATCTTCAAAATTCTCATACCAATACTATGATTACATCCAGTATGTAATTGATAGGATGCATGAGGGGTTGATATCTATTAAGGAGAGTAAGAGACCTATTAGATTCATGCATTACTCCCTCCATATGCATTTAATTTTATATTACCATGTTAATCCTCTTGATGCAAGAATGTTGAAATGGAGGACTAATTTTGAGGGCAATCCTAACCCAATGCAATATTGGTTAAGGGCATGGAATTACACATCAAATGAGTGTAACTTTTCTATTTTCCAAAATTATTTCATTCATCCAATTCTTGAGATGTTGGGAACAAATGTAGTAAGGTTGTCAACTAAGGTATTAAGGGCATTAAGGCCAATTCAATACGAAGATAAGTGGCCAGGAAACCATAATTGGGGTGATTTCTACTTAGGGGCCAACTTCACAGTTCTTAGAGTTTATGGCTGCCCCCAGCCCCCACACCTGCTTCCTAAATTTGTGCCTCTCAGGGTTTCTATGTTGGAATTTATTTGGCAATTAATATGGACCGACAAAGAGCACTTAGCACCTCACAAGAAGGGTACCTTCACACTGAGCCAATTCAGAATTGGTAGTCTCTTGATTGGAAAGAGAGAATTGGACCAGGTCATTAGTTGGCTCAATCACTTCAAGATGACTACAAGTACCTACTGGTATGTTGATTGTGAATATTTTATCAAGATTTCTAGGATGACATTGATTCCTAACATTGGGAAAATTAGAGAACATGAAGGCCTGGATGAGGAAGATGTGACAAGAAACATGTTGGACCAAGATGAAGCCAAAAGAAGGTGGAGAAAGTATTTTGATTTGCTAGACATAGAGGTAAAAATTAAGCAGGCTGGGATCCCTTTTAGTGTCTATTTCCCTGAACTCTCGTATTTGAAAATAATGGAGAAGATGATAGAAATACATGGCACCCTATCTAGTCAGTTGGAGGGGTTTCTTGAGGAAAAGTTGGATGTACCAAGAGATTATTCTACTTCTAAGCCTAAGGAGTTCACTGATAATTCACAAGAGGGTGAAAGTCCACCTCAGGGTGGGGACTCACCAATTATTGATTTGACCCAAGACCCACAAGAAGGAGGGGATACTTTAGAGTGGCCATTGAAGAAACAAAGGCTTGAAGTGGTGATCCTTCTATGAAGAAAAAATAGAAAAAGGTATTTGATAGAGCTTCTGATCTTGTTCCTGGTAATAGAGCTTACCATCATCAATTGAGAAAGGCCATAAGAGATGGAAAAAAGATTGTATCAAAAGAGGAAGGGGATTTACCTTTATTGTTGGGTAAATATGAAAGAGAACTTTATGAAGAAGATTTTCTCAGTGATGACCAGTTCATCTAAAGTCAAGAATTCAAGGATTTCCTCATTTGGAGGAAACAGAATGAAGTAGCGAAGACCCTACCTAAAGGAATGAAACTAAGTGAGGAGAATATGTGGGCTCTAACATCATATGACCCTAGTCTTGAAAGGATTACTATGGAGAAGGCAAGGGAGATGGTTAGATCAAGTGGTATTCTTCTAACTCCTAGATGGGAATTGACTTTTGCCTTCATCATCGATCAGATAAGAAAGCACCGGGAGGGTAGCCTATCATATGAAGTGTAGATAGATGACATGATAAGAGGGAGTGGTTATGACCCTAAGTCACAAGCTATTGCATTATGCTCTTTGGCTCCTAGAACTCATAAGCCATCTCTGGTAAGAATTGAAGATAAGATGGAAGGAGACAAAATTGTTTGGACTATCCAAAATACTACCAATCTTGAGGTGTCCAAGGTAGTAACACACTTTTCCCACCTTAATGAGGAAAAAACCATCTAGTTGTTTGAAAGGTATGACAAGTTATTTGAAAATTCAATGAAGGTTGCTAAGGATAAAGATTTAAAGCTCATGGTAATTAAGAAAATGGAGGATGAACTTGAGGATTCAAAAGCTAAGCTTGAAGAAGCTTCTAAGGTAGTACCTCCCCCTCCTTTGCAAATTGAGGCCCCATCATAGCCAGAGGTAGAGGTTCCTAACCGGCCAGCTAAGGATCTAAAAAAGGTGAGGCTAGATGCATCCTTGAAGACCATGGCTGATGTTGTGCAACACAGACAAAGAAAATTAAAGGATAAGATAGATTCAGTCCATCAGTTAGTTGTCTTGTTACATAAGGAAAATGAGAAAATAAATGAGTCACCTACTACTCTAGAACCATTGTACAGTACTTGGTCTAGGAGAAGTGCATTGTTTGATAAACTTGATGCCTTGCAACCACATAGGTCTGATATTCTTGAGGTGGTGACAGAGGTGTGTGAAAAGACTGGGTTAGTTAGTGCTGTTACTATTACCCAAATTTCCCTATGCATTCAAATTTGGCTAAAAATCATCCCTAGGCCTCTATTTTCATCATGTCTACCATCCCTAAAATTTTCATGAATTTATTCCATGTTCTCTGGTCTCTGCAAATTATTTCACTCCCTGGTCTACAGTTGAAAAGTTTTAAAAAACTAGCTATTGGTGTTCAAAAGTCCAAACCCCTAAGCCTTGTTATATTTTCATGTTACCTTTTCGGCAACTTAAGTCATCCCAATTTTCATGTGCACAAAATAATCCCTAAGTCTAGTGGTTTAACTTTTCCTATGTCTTGGTACATAAATATTTTTCCCTGAGGTTAAGTGTCGATTTGATCTGACAGCCTTCACCATTCCACAAGCCAAAGTTGTGCATGTTACAATTGGTGGTATAGCAAGAGCCGTCAATCTTGTTTTTCTTCTTGTGCTATGATGTGTCAGTGGGACCAGTGCTACCTCAGCCTATTTGGCAGCTCCTGATTCATTGGTGTCTAGTGATTTGGCATGTGTCAGTCGGGCCGGGCCCTTTCAGCGGTCAAGAGGCTCTAACATCTATAGAGGATTGACAACCAACATGTGTTCTCAAGAGTTTGTGTCAGAGCTCATGATCTTACGACAACCGCTGACCTTGGTTGGTGTCAGAACTTCTTTCGATGGGTCCTATATGCTGACATTCTCAAATTTGGTTGGTCCACGTGGTGATGACTGGATCTATCGTGGGTCCATTGTTAGAGGGGTCTTAGGAGGTAAGGATCTAGTGGCTGGTGTAAAAGCATAAGGAATATTCTAGGGCTATGAGATCAGATGCCCACCATTAGATCGATATCTAAAGTAGTGGGTCAGATGTCAGAAGGTTGCTATGTATATCTGAAATGGTGTAGTTTGATTAGTTGATTGATGTGTAGTGTGGCCGATGTTAGTGGGCTCGTGGGGTCATGGGTTTCTAAAGTAGGTAAAGCATGGTTAGATCTCATGGCTGTCATTATACCAGGGATCCAAAGTGCTTGATTGTTATCATAGTGGTATAGCGACAGCTGTCTGATGGTGGTCTCAGGGACATGGGTCCAATGACTTGTCAAAGATGCTAATTTGCTTTTTTTTATTGGTTGCTAACTACCGTGGTGGTAGTTGACTTGTCAGAAAGGAATTTTAAGTGTTCTCTCTCAGTGCATCATGATTGTTCATCTACCAAGAAGGGTTTCTTCATCGATGATTATGTTTTAAAGTTTTCCATTAGCCATTACATTTCAAAATTTGAATGCTTTCTGCTGCTTTTGCTAGGGTTTTGCATTCTTTCAGCCATGTAGGATGTCAGTTAGCTTGAGAGTTTAATTCTTAGGATGGTTGTGGTTGAGAGCATGATGGAGGTGACTATTGGTTGATGTTCTAGGGTATTGTGCCATGTTTCCATGCCAGGGAGTGCTAGAAGGAGTTGGCACCACCTTTTCATAGTACCTCTTCCAGGGAATGAGATTGGATTTGAAGCCTTCATGGCTTAGTGGAGTTGTAGGTGGATAGATGGGTTGAAGTTGTTGTGTCTATAGGTGGACTTAGTCCAGGATCAACACAGAAAGAGAAAGATCTGATCTATTGACCAGTGTTCTTAGAGTTTTTCATGATGAGTAATCACTATACCTTTAGGGTTTGATACCATTGTAAATCTTGCAACCCTAGTTAGGTTAGTTTTGACTCCTACCTATGTGTAGTTGAGTATGTATATATTGTTTTGGAGCCTTTTTGAGTGGAAGAGTTGGACAATTTGTAGAAGAAAATTCATACTTTCTTAAGGGCCATCCGTGGTATCATTTCTACCCTCTGGCTTATATAGTTGTATTTCTCCCATTGATGATTAAAATATTGTAGAGGTATTTTGTGACAATCCTTCATGTCCCTATGCTTCCTTATTTAGATTATCTCTTATTGGATCAAAATATGTGCATGTTTCCAATGATATTTTATGGTTCCTGATACCTCTCGCTTTCTGCAATTTAGTGTGTTACTGTGTTCGATCTGATTTAGATGTTTAGGTGGGCATACCTCAACCCCCCTTTATATTCTTGTTTCAATCCTACACCGAGTTGTAGAAGTGAATGTCTATTTACAGGTCATAAGTTGTGCCTTATTCTCAGGCCCTCTTATGAAACACCTATGCAAGCCTATTCAGTAAGTTGTGACATACTAGACCTAAGCTTCTCATTGATTTCATTCCTACATACTGAGATCCAAACCCTAGTTTTGGTGCATCACCTAGTAGGTAGTTTGCCTTCCAGTCATTTCCCTTACAAGCATTCCTTCTATCCCTTTCCCCTCAAAAGTTTTACTTTCATGTCTAAAAGAAAATTAAGGTGATTATCCAAGAGGAACTAGCCTAGAACTTGGAGGTCTCATCTCAATTAGGAAAGGTCCCACAACCTAGAGATGATTCCCATGTTATACTGAGTTATCAAGACCAAGAGAGCTTGAAACAAGGGCACAAACTTAGTGTATAACAATTCTGGCACGCTCGGTGGGAGTACAAGAAGTTATTCAAATTCAAAGATATGCTATCTCTGATATACAAACTACATAAAATAGGCTTTTAGAAGTCATTCTATCAAGTATATCTGGTGAATCCACTGATTTCAAGGATCCGGGCTACCTTGTTCAAAGTTTTATGAGAAAGATAGAGACTAGAGGCTCAAAGCCTAGCCAATTTTCAGAGTTGCCCTCAAAGAGAAGTCATAAAGGCAGGTCAACTCAAAGAACATCTCCTACAAGAAGAGTTCAATCAACACCTCCAAATACATCAGAAAGGAGACCTTTTCCCTTTCATTCCAGAAGAAGAGGCAGATCTCTAACCAGAGATCTAGAAGAAAATTCCAATCAAGCAGCAAATACAACTCATATAGTTGTCAATCTTCGAATTCCAATACCTACAATGGCTAGACCATTTGCCTTTGCACCATTCAACCAAGGCATCCCATTGGCCTTTTCCCAAAATCATGATGTGCCTTTGGTGGCACTTAAGAGTATACCTGATTTTATAGGTGAAGGGCAGACAACTTCTTTTGAGCACATAAGAGATGTGACCACCATATGTAGCATACACAACATTACTCAAGAAGATGTGGCCACAAAGTTATTAGAAGCCTCTTTAAAATGTAAAGCTCTAGAATGGTTTAGAACTCTAATTGTTGGTTCTATTACTTCTTGGGATGAGTTAGGGGATGCATTAAGTAAACATTTTGAGGATAAATCAAATAATTTGTCTCTAGTTGAATAGTTAACAACTATTAAGAGAGACCCTCAAGAACAAATGATAGATTACAATAGTAAATTCCTTAAAACATGGAATAGAATCCCAGTCTCAGTGAGACCATCAGCTGACCATGCCTTCCTTTAATATTTACGAAGTCTAAATGGTCAAATTTCTATCATGATCCAGTCTATGGGTGGTACTTCTATACCCCAAGCTTTTGGCATAGCTGTCAGGGCTGAAAATTGTTTAATCCAAGTAGGCATGATTGCTAGAAGGCCTCCAATGCCCATTTTTCCTAGCTTGAAACCCATTGCACCTATACAAGTACCCCCATTCACCCCTATTCCCACCATACTAGCACCTCAGGCTAGTACTAGTGGTGAAGAACATGCTACAACAAGCCTCTCTCAAGAGTTACAAGCAATGAAGAATAGTCAACAAAGCAGTCAGCAAGAAATGACTAACTTGTTGCAGACCTTGACTAAGGAGGTCACAAATCTAAAGAAGCAAGGTTAAGGAATCAGACCACCATTTTAGACACAAGTCCAAGGTCCTAATCAGCAATATCAAAATCAAGTACAGCCTTATCAAAAAAATAGGCCACCATACCAAGGAGGCTATCAAGGACAAAGGCAAAGTTTTAATCAAAGACCATTTCAACCATATAACCCTACACCTCTAAATTCTGCTAATACAATGAGGGATATGGTTCCTAGTCAAAATAATGTGGCTATGGACATTGAATGGTGTTTTCCTTGTAATCAGCCTCATAATCAGGCTACATGTTCAAATGGATGGATGAACCAAGCTCTAATGGTTCAAAATGCCTCACAAGGTCAATCAGAGGTCTCATCTAGTGGGTCAGTGCCTCAACAAGAATCACAAGAGAATGAGACTGCCCTTTTCAATTGGGAACAACCAAACTTCAATGGAGTCAATGATGAGGTTTCTTTTGTTGCCTTTACAAGAGCAAAAAGAAGAGCTCAAGACATGGAGAGAGCGGTTTCCAACTCCAAAGATACTACATCTATAGAGCCACTGCAGCAAGCTAATCCCATCACACCTAAGGAGCCTCCTATCATTACAAGCAAAGAAGGCTATCATTCCAAAGAGGTGGAGCCCATCATTGTGAAGACACAACAAAGAGTACACACTGTGACACCATTTAATATTGTAGACAACATGAAGAAGGTGAATGTCACCATGTCCATGTGGGACTCTTTGGCTCTTCCAGGACAACCTAAAATTTTGAATAAGGCCATGACAGAGTTATCAACTCCTCAACCTGCAAAAGAAGCTAGAAAGCTAGTGTTGGTCAACACTGATCAAGAAACAGAGGCTCCAAGTAGCAACTCCAAGGTCAATGCCACATAAGGTAGGAACTCAAAGCCACCTCCCTTTTATGTATCTTTAATCATTGGAAAATATTTAGTACATAATTGTATGGTAGATAGTGGAGCTACTAGCACTGTAATGCCCAAGAAAGTAGCTAACCAATTAGGACTAAAATATGAGCCCTTCCAAAAGAAGGTTACCCAACTTGATGGATCCTCAGTCAATACTATAGGTGTGGCTAAGGATACCAATCTAATCCTACATGCTAGTCCTAATTTCTCAATCCTCCTTGATATATATGTCATATATCTCCCTGCATTATTTGCTATATGTTTTTCAAGAGAGTTTATAGCCAAGATAGGAGGTTATCTATCTTCTGATTGGTCTCACATGTTATTTCATACAAGGTATGGGACCAAGGTTACCAATAAGTCAGAACCATTAGTAGCACACCATATAGAACCATATGTATCCAACACCATCAATGTGAACTACCCCATATTTGATAGCAGTGATTTCCAAACCATTAATGAAGCAAGCACAAAGATAGACAATATCCTTGATATTTTTCTAGATGAAAGAGCTTTGAAGGCCCAACAAAACCTCATTTGGGATTTTGGTTTGGGAAGTTATTTAATACAAGAAAGTGATACTATAGAGCCAAGCCTTCTCAAAGAGGATACTAATTTAGAAGATCAGAGCAATCAGGTTTGGGAACTATTTTTTGATGGGTCTAGAAGTAGACATGGTTCTGGTGGTGGTGCTATGTTAGTGTCCCCAAAAGGAGAAAGGTATTATACTACATTTAGATTTAGTTTCTCCTACACTAGCAATAATGTAGAGTATGAAAGTCTAGTCAATGGACTAGAATGAGCTAGAAAAAGAGGGCTTAAGGCCTTAAAAGTTTATGGTGACAGTGAGTTAGTTGTCAGCCAAGTGAGAGGGATAAGTGCAGCCAAAAATGATACTATGAAAGCATACAAGCATAGAATTTGGGATGCAATTGAATATTTCCATGTTTTCAATATTGTTTCCATCGCTAGAAGGTTAAATCAAAATGCAGATAGATTAGCTGCTATTGGATCCCAATATGACATCCCAAATAGCATTTCAAAAGAAGTGGATCAACGACATATAAAAGTGATTGTCAGACCCTCTATTCCTGATAATGATGTCAATTGGCAGGTGTTTGACAATGATGAAAATTTTTTGTAGTTCTTGTTTGAAGATGTTTTTTCAAAATACAATCAAGATAGGCTATTACAAAACTATGGTGATCAAGTGATACAAATCAAGTCCAATAAGATGCCTAGAGGTCTTGTCACCTTAGAGACTATCTTCAACAAGGATGATGAAGTCAAGAAAAACAAAGTTGGCCTGGTAGTCCAACAAGAACAATGTGTTGAACTAGAGTTGGAGCTAGGTAAGAGCTTACAATTTGGAAAAGTGAACACTAAATTGGAAAAGCAAGCTTACACTCAATTATTTAGAGAATTCAATGATGTTTTTGCATGGCAATATGAGGATCTCAAAGGTTTTGATCCTTCCCTTGCTTAGCACACTATTGAGTTAGAATCAAATGCCAAACTAGTGAGGCAAAAGCAAATGCCTGTTAATCCTAAGCTTGAGCCACTTATGCATAAAGAAGTGCTCAAATTGAGAGAAAGTGGTATCATCTACCTCATTAAGCATACGAGTTGGGTTTCCAACCTTGTTCCTGTTAGGAAGAAGAATGGGGAACTAAGGTTATGTGTTGACTTCAGGGATCTTAATAGGGCCTCATTAAAGGATCACCATCCACTACCCTCTATGGAAAAAATCTTACAATGTGTCTCTGGATCTAAGATATTTTCATTATTGGATGGCTATTTAGGATACAATCAGATCTTGGTAAATGAAGAGGATCAATATAAGACTATATTTACAACCAAATGGGGAACCATGGCTTATCAAAAGATGCCCTTTGGTTTGTCAAATGCAGGTGCTACATTTCAAAAGGCAATGAATATGGCCTTTAAGAGCCTAACGTACAAGTTTGTGTTGGTCTACTTGGATGATATAACTATCTGTTCAAAACATGCAGTAGATCATATCAAACATTTAAGAAAGATTTTTGAAAGGTGTAGAGAATTTGGGATATCTCTTAATCCAAAGAAATGTGTGTTTGTAGTTCATGAAGGAAAGTTGTTGGGATATGTAGTATCCAAAGAAGGAATTACAGTGGAACCTGAGAGAATTGTAGCTATCCTAGAGCTACCCCTACCACATCACAAGAAAAGTCTCCAATCCTTCATAGGGAAGATTAATTTTGTTAGGAGATTCTTGCCTAACATTGTAGATTTACTCAAGCCTTTGACAACCATGTTAAAGAAGAGTTCAGCTTTCAGTTGGACCAAAGAAAGGAGGGCCAATTTCTAGACCATTAAAGAGGCCCTAATAGAAGCTCATGCCCTCTTAAACCCAAATTTCAATAAGGATTTCATCATTTATGCTTATGGAGGTCATGATGCCATATCTACAATGTTGACTCAAGAAAATTTAGATGGATTGGAGCAGCCTATTGCTTTCTTTAGCAAAGGTTTGGACCTAAATGAAAAAAGAGCTGGTTGGATCACTAAGGTAATGGAATATGACATAGATATTCAAACTACCAAGCTAGTTAGAGGAAGAGGTCTTTGTGAGCATTTGGTAGAGGATGAAAGTTCAAAGAAATCAGAGCAAATGGATGCATCTTTGGTGGTGCATTCTATAGAAGAACAAGCCAAGGCAACAAGCTAGTTGCCTAATATGATCAATTACTTGAAGACAAGATAATGTCCTACAGGTTTGGATTCAGCAAAAAGGAGGTATTATAGGTTACAATCTATTCCTTTTGTGGTGATTGATGATGTTCTTTTTAGAAAGGATCACAATGGTGTCCTTTTGAGATGCATAGATTCATAAAAGATAGCTGATGTTTATTTGAATTTCATGATGGACCTTCTGGAGGACACTTTTCTCCTAGGACTACTACTTTTAAAATCATGAGGGTTGGATACTATTGGCCATCTATCTTTAAGGATATCCATGATTATGTCATAGAATGCATCGAGTGTGCCATGTTTGTAGGAAAAGAGAGCCTTGCAGCCTTGCCCCTACAGCCAGTCGAAATAGAGTAGCCCTTCATGAAGTGGGGTATAGATTTTATAGGAATGATCAATCCCCCATCTTGTGCAGGCCATAAATGGATAATTACTGCAACAAATTATTTCACTAGATGGACAAAGGCAAATGCATTGAAAGAGGCCAATGAGAGTGTTGTCCTAAGCTTTTATAATGACTTAATTCATAGGTTTGGCACTCCTGACTCTATCATTTCAGATAATGCCTTAGCATTCACAAGCCTCAAAGTATCATAGTGGGCAGTCAAGAATGGCATCTATCTGAATACTAGTTCAAATTATTACCCTCAAGGCAATGGCTTGGAAGAATCCACCAATAAGAACTTGATTAGGATAATCAAGAAGACTCTTCAAGAGAATCAGAGAGATTGGCACACAAAGCTCAAATCTGCCTTGTGGTTAGATAGAATTACCCCAAAGAAAATCATTGGTAATTCTCCTTACATGATAGTGTATGGTAAAGAGGCTAAATTGTCCATTTCAATAGAATTACAAGCTTTGGACTTAGCTACTCAATATGCCCTATTTGATGAAAAGGATCCCTTACAAATTAGATATGCTCAATTGATAGAATTAGAAGAACTTGGAAGAAAGTCAATGCAAGATATGGAGTTTCATCAGAATCAAAGAAAGAAGAACTTTGATAGAAGAGCTAGAGCCAAGGATTTCAAGGTTGGAGACATAGTCCTCAAGTGGGATGAGTTCAGGTCTAGGCTTGGTAGGCACATAAAATTTGACTCCTTTTGGGGTGGACCATATGTAATCACAGAATGTAGGGGCTCCAATAATTTTTGACTATCAAATATGGAAGGAGATTCCTTGCCTATCTCAGTCAATGGTTTCCACTTGAAGCCCTATTTTGAGGTTAATCACTCTTTGTAAATACTTTCCTTCTTTCTAGTTTAATTTCCTTCTTTTCAAGAAGTGCTCTGAGCACAACACAGTTCTAGTTTTGCCTCTTTGAGGGAATTTTGAGTTTTGTGTTCAGAATGACCCCATGCCCAATGGATGTTCAAGGTCACTAGTTTTCCATGTCTAGCAGGTTGACATCTAGTAGAAATCACCAAAATGTTACCCAAATTTCCCTATGCATTCAAATTTGGCTGAAAATCATCCCCAAGCCTCTGTTTTCATCTTTTCTACCATCCCTAAAATTTTCATGAATTTATTCCATGTTCTCTGGTCTCTGCAAATTATTTTACTCCCTAGTCTACAATTGAAAAGTTTTAAAAAACTAGCCGTTGGTGTTCAAAATTCCAAACCCATAAGCCTTGTTATATTTTCATGTTACCTTTTTGGCAACTTAAGTCATCCCAATTTGCATGTGCGCAAAATAATCCCTAAGTCCAGCAGTTTAATTTTTCCTATGTCTCGGTGCATAAATATTTTTCCCTAAGGTTAAGTGTCGATTTGATCTAACAGCCTTTGCCATTTCGCAAGCCAAAGATGCACGTATGTTATGATGGGTGGTATAGCAAGAGTCGTTGACCTTATTTTTCTTCTTGCACTGTGATGTGTCAGTGGGACCGGTGCCACCTCATCCTATTTGGTAGCTCCTGATTCATCGACGGTCTAGTGATTTGGCATGTGTTAGTGGGGCCAGGCCCTTTCAGTAGTCAGGAGGCTCTGACATCTACAGAGGATTGACGACCAATGTGTGTTCTCAAGGGTTTGTGTCAAAGCTCATGATCTTACGACAACCATCGATCTTGGTTGGTGTCAGAACTTCTTTCGGTGGGTCCTTATATGCTGACATGCTCGAATTTGGTTGGTCCACATGGTGATGACTAGATCTGTCATGGGTCCATTGTCAAAGGGGTCTCAGGAGGTAAGGTTCTACTGGCTGGCATAAAAGCAAAAGGAATATTCTGGGGCTATGAGATCATACACCTACAATTAGATCAGTATCCCAAGCAGTGGGTCCGATGTCAGAAGGTTTCTACGTATATCCAAAATGTCACAGTTTGACTAGTTGTTTGATGTGGGCCCGTGGGGTCAGGGGTTTCTAAAGTAGGTAAACACAGTTAGATCTCATGGTTGTCATTATACCAGGGATCCAAAGTGCTCAATCATTATCACAGCGGTATAGCGACAGCCGTCCGATGGTGTTGTCAGGGACGTGGGTCCAGTTACTTGTCAGAGATGCTAATTTGCTCATTTTTTATTGGTTGCTAACTACCACAGTGGCGGTTGACTTGTCAGAAAGGAATTTTAAGTGTTCTCACTCAGTGCATCATGGTCGTTCATCTACTGGGAAGGGTTTTTTCATCGATGGTTACATTTTAAAGTTTTCTGCTAGCCGTTACATTTCAAAATTTGAATGCTTTCTGCTGGTTTTGCTAGGGTTTTGCATTCTTTCAGCCATGCATGATGTCGGTTAGCTTGGGAGTTTAATTCTTAGGATGGTTGTGGTTGAGAGGGTGATGGAGGTGACCGCTGGTCGGTGTTGCAGGGTACTATGCCGCATTTCCATGCTAGGAAGTGCTAGAAGGAGTTGGTGCCACCTTTTCACAGTACCTCTTCCAGGGAATGAGATTGGATTTGAAGCCTTCACAGCTTAGTGGAGTTACAGGTGGGTAGATGGGCCGAAGTTGTTGTGTCTTTAGGTGGACTCAGTCTAGGATCAACATGCAAAGAGAAAGATATGATCTGTTGACCAGTGTTCTCAAAGTTTTTTATGGTAAGTAATCAGTGTACCTTTAGGGTTTGATACCATTGTAAATCTTGCAACCCTAGTTAGGTTATTTTTGACTCCTGCCTGTGTTCAGTTGAGTATGTATATATTGTTTTGGAGACTTTTTGAGTAGAAGAGTTGGACAATTTGTAGAAGAAAATTCATACTTTCTTAAGGGCCATCTGTGGTATCATTTCTACCCTTTGGCTTATACAGTTGTATTTCTCCCATTGATGATTAAAATATTGCAGAGGTATTTTGTGACAATCCTTCATGTCCCTATGCTTCCTTATTTAGATTATCTCTTATTGGATCAAAATATGTGCATGTATCCAATGATATTTTATGGTTCCTGATCCCTCTTGCTTTCTGCAATTTGGTGTGTTACTATGTTTGATTTGATTTAGATGTTCGGGTGGGCATACCTCAACCCCCCTTTATAGTCTTGTCTCAATCCTACACCAAGTTGTAGAAGTGAATGTCTATTTGTAGGTCATAAGTTGTGCCTTATTCTCAGGCCCTCTTATGAAACACTTATGAAAGCCTATTCATTAAGTTTTCACCTACTAGACCTAAGCTTCTCATTGATTTCATTCCTACATACGGAGATCAAAACCCTAGTTTTGGTGCATCACCTAGTAGGTAGTTTGCTTTCAAGTCATTTCCCTTACAAACATTCCTTCTATCCCTTTCCCCTCAAAAGTTTTACTTTCATGTGTAAAAGAAAATTAAGGTGATTATCCAAGAGGAACTAGCCTAGAACCTGGAGGTCTCATCATAGTTAGCAAAGGTCCCACAACCTAGAGATGATTCCCATGTTATACTAAGTTATCAAGACCAAGAGAGCTTGAAAAAAGGGCACAAACTTAGTGTATAATAGTTTCAAAGTTTTTCAAAAGAAAATTAAATCAAGTGAAGGCTAAGTTGGCCATGTTTGACAAGAATTATAGTAAATATATGCCTTTTGTTTATAATGATGATGGAGGTATGGTAAGTATTGATGAGTGGAAGTCATCCATGGATCAAATGATGATTAGGTAGGAGGCTTTCCTTGATAGTGATGGGTCTATAGACTTGGATGGGTGACAATATAATTGACAACTTGATAAAAGTTGAGAATGATTGCACAAGGTTCATTGTATATGTGAAAGGCATAACTAACTCTAGGTGGGAGTTGCAGATCAAATCATTGCAGGCACTATAGAGTTTCAATTGGCCATCTGATGGTGATGTGGTAGCTTGGGAAAAAAAGCATCAAGAAATAGAAGAAGAAGCTAGACATCTTAGAGTTGGAGGTAGAAGAAGAAGAGTGAAGTACACATGGCACTTGATCCATAATTATAGGGAGAGCATGTACCAAACAAAGGATGATGTAATTTATCCTGTAATGGAATTCATCATTCATGCAAAAAATCAAGTAACTACTCTGAAATATCTTCAGACAAAGGTGCCACCTGTGAAGATGCCAGTAGTTGGGAACTACTTTCTATTTTTCCAATCTTTGTCATAATTGTTTGTACCTTTTTTGTCCGTAGTGAAAGTCAATTTCCTAGCCATCTAAAGCTTTTTGTATCCTCTTGAGGATTCCAAGATGGCTAGTGGTATATATAGAAATTTTGCTTCTTTTGTAAGGGTGGTTGAAGGTTTTTGTAAAAAAAGTTCTGATTATAGGATTTGACTTCTTTGAAGTCTTGTTAAAGTTGTACTGATATAGTTGAGAATTAATACAAATATACTAGAATTTTGTTGCTATCTCTTGTTGTCTTTATGTATGGATTATTTTTTTCTCTTATGCATTAATTTGTAAGGCTCTTTAATGCATTGTTTACAAGGTAATTATAGGGTTTGAACTCAAGTTTCTCTCAAGGGGAGAATAAATCTTTAGGGAGGTCTCTGGGAATTAAAGATCTATATATGAATTTGATGGCAGCATTAGGAATTGGGAGAATGGATTTTTAGAAATTTTATTTAAGTTTCAGTACTTTGTGTTGATAGGATTCTATTGATGTTAGGTTTTGACTCTATCCTAATGAATAAGGCACTAGTTTTAGCTTCATTTGCATTTGGTTGTAGAATCAATTGAGAAAGGTAAATCCACTTGAGTTTTACACCCAAAGTGAAGAAGGTTTAAAACCTTAATACTTTAGCATTTGGATTATGCTAGATGCAGCTGTTGGGAATACATGAGTCTTAGTTTCAGTAATTTTTTGAATCTTTCAATCATCTATAGGTTTAAGTGCTAACAAGGGGTGTGGACTCACTCTCCTAGATCTCACTTCTCAAGTGGTGAAGGCTAGAACCTTCTAATCTTAGATACACACTATATCTACTGGATGAACTGCCACTGTGACACTCCTTGTCTGATCAGTTCCTTTGATGTGATGATGTTTTGACCTCTTGCAAAGCTCTAATACATCTTATCAACTCTTCACATACTTCTACTCTTCTTTTCTTAACTCTCTTTCACTTTCATGTGAATTACAATGGGTGGGTCTCATATTTATACGCATATACAAAACAAATAACTAGGTCAGCCCTTTAACCGATTACATACAATGCTTCCAATTGAATTGGCTCAAGTGTGTTTACAAAAAAACATAATTACATGCTGGAAACCTAATTAAAATAGGCACATAGCCTTTAAAACATTATAATATAACTGCAAACCAAAATACCAATAGTCGGTTGCTTTCTCTGTTCTTCTCTGGCATTCACCATTTGTGCAACTTTAACTCTCTGTATCTTCCTCATACTAAATCTTCTAATCATGCACTCTTAGACTTAGCATGAATATGATATTGCAAACTTAACTTCTAGGGAACATACCATTATTTTGTACATTATATTAAGTCATATACACCAGTATAGTCAACTTGCCAACAAATCTGGAGTTTTGATACTCACTTTCTCATGACTAAGAAAGTTCTACACAATCATGTGTCTTGGGAAGTTATTTTTCTTTAAAACCTTCATTTGGAAAGAGATGTAGACTTTATGGGAATAGCTTGTGTTTTGATTAAATCAATATAGTTTATGTTACAACTAAATTAATTAGGAAAGATTCAGAACTTAATATAGTAAAAATAACATTAAGTCAAAAGATAGTTTGAAAGTAATTCACAAGAAGTAAATTCATCTAGTAAAACCACAAAATCAAATTGCAATGATAGAAACAAAAAAGTCCAGAACTAAAAACATAGGAACCATGTCAATAGAGAGGCCCTCTTTTCATCGCCTAAACAACAACCTGAAGATTTTGGTTTTCTTTGACATAGTTATCACAATGTATTTGATTTGGATGGGTTGTTCTAACTATAGAATATATTATTTAAATATGTTATTATTTTAATAAAATTAAATATATGTTAATTTATTTTATATTTATTATTTTTTGGTTCTATTTAGCTATTTGGGTTTAAGAATGTGATTTATTTGAATATAACTTAGTCTGTTGCTTATGAGCCTAAATTTTGGATATATCTTCTAGAAGACAAGATGTTTGGAGGGGTGGCTTTGCCTCTCCTCCTCATGGGAGTATTCCCTCTCCTGGCTCTTTCTATTTCTCTCATGTGGGAGGAAGGAGATATGAAGGATAAAGAAGATGAAGATGGGTGGTCTTCCAGATCCATCCACTCAGCCCAATGTTTGGGGGAATCAGGATGAGAGAGATCCTCCTTCCTCCCCTATAACTCCTTCAGGCTTTTGCGGGGTGATCTTGTATCCCAGGCCCCTTTTTGTGAATAGTGCACTCTATTTGTTTTTATATTAATGAGAAAGGCCTCTATTCATAAGAAAAAAATGGATATATCTATTGCATTGTTAAGTGGAATATTATATTCAATATATGTATTGTTAAGTGAATTTATATTAGTGATACAACTCTCTGTATTTTTAATAAACTTATATTAACAATGCAACAAATTCATACAAATATTTTAATTATAGAAAATAATAAATACAAATCTATTTTTTAATTTAAACTATTAATAAATTATTTTTAATGAACTTAAAAACATATTTAATAAGTAGGAAATATTTTCCACAAGTCAAATTGTGATATTGCTATTAGGATTCAACTATGTAGTTTTTCTAAGTCAACCTCATTGACCCATGTTTCATGAGTAGTGTTCCAATCAATCTTATGAGAGATGGGTTTGTGTGAACCACTACTCAGGAAACATGGGTCAATGAGTTTGACTCAAAAAAATACACAGTTGAATCTTAATAACAATATAACATCTCTACTGTGGTTCTTAATTGAGAGTTGTTGACTTTGACCCTTGGTGAAATAGTGGGGCTTCTTTCCTATACTACTTACAGGCAAGAGTCAAAGAACTTTTTCCTCTACCACTGAGTTGATTGAAGACTCTTCTGATGATCACCCGAGCTCGCACAAGACTAGCATCACTCCCCCTGAACCCCCAGCCAACTATGGAGATTCCTTGTAGTAATACCCCGCCCCTAGCCTCCCCCTATGACCAGCAGACCAAGTCCCCCTACTGTGCACAACTGTGTGGCTTTGGATGGTAATGACAGGTTTAAGGGCTCCCTTAAGCTGAAGTTCTCAGAACAAGACAATGAGATCTTTGGCCTCAAATAGGACATGCAGGACATCAAAGCCCGCATCATGGATATGAACAAGTTCTCTCTCAAGGTCATGCATATGTTGATGATGACCCTATGCATGGTGTAAGAGAGGTTGGATGGTGGAAAATTGGAGGTAGACGAAGACAACAAAGACCTCTTCTTGTTCCTGTAGGAGGAGTGGGCAACAACCCTCATGTCCAAACATTTGGGCGGGAGACCCTAGCTTCTGTTGCTGTCGTGAGGTTTTTATTTTTCATTGGGCATGTTGGCCCTGGTTCTTCTATACTACTTTCCTGGTTTAAGGTTAATTTGTCTAGTTCTTGGTTTAGCCCTCCATGGCATGATACTATTAATATGTTTGTTATTATCTGTTTAAGATACTTTGGTTTGATATATTTGAAAAGAACTGGTATTTTTAATTTTGATAGAGCTAGATTAGACACTGGTTTTTCTGCTAACTTAATGCCGATGTATTGCTTATGACTAGTGCTATTAATATGATGTTAATGTGCTTCTAGTCCTACTGTACTACGGGCCAGCACCCTCTTGCTGCTTTTTTCTATCAAAAACAATATAACATATTTAATTACAATAAAAAAATTAAGGAAATATAAGTTTAAATATAATTTCAAATTAATATGTAAGTCTAGAAATAAACTAATTCATTTTGAGAATCCAATGTTGTTGAGTTCAGTGTTTGCATTTTTGTGTGCTATTATTTTCACATGAAATTGGAGTTTCTCATAGGAATCTTGGTTTAAACAACCTGTAAAGTTTTATTGTGTTGGCATAGAATTCCTTCACTATCATTGACTCAACACATATATCTTCATCCCCAGTTTCTTGTGTTGGGTGTTCCAAGGTAACAGGCTTTTTAAAATTTCTATTGTTAAAGATGGAGTTATTCGAGAAAAGTAGAAGTGGGTGTCATGAAGGAGAGATTATTAAATTTTGTATTATATGCAATATTCATGTTAAATATGTTTGGAGTCATCGATTATATTTTCTTGAGAATTTTTCTTTGGTTGTTTTATCCATGACTATCTTCATTGGAGTGTTTTAGCCAAACAAGGATAGGGAAACTAAGAAATTTGTGGTTTCCCAAAAGTACAGGGCTAACTGGACATTGTTATTGTTACCCAAAATTTTCCATCTTTCAATTCTGGCCTATGCAAATGTCTAGTTCCTACTACATCTTGTTTTGCTTGCAAAGTTGATCCATAGGTTTTTATGCTTTGCACTCTGAACCCCATGTGTTGGTGCTTAAAAACACTTATGCCAACTAGGGCTGCCAATATGCCTATGATGGGTATTAAGGACTGGTTAGTTCCAAATGTGGGCAATCTATAGGCAACTGGACCAACTATAGGGATGGATTTTCCCTCTTCTGCTTCTGGCTCTGTCAAACCAAGGTGGGTACACCTGATCCAATAGTTGTAACTCCAACTGATAACTTCAACTCTGATCTTTATTTCTTTATTGAATCTTTCAACAGATGAAAACAGTGAGAGAATACTAAACAACAACCTATTGTTCATTGATCCTCCATCATTGTGTGGGACAACACAAAAATAAATAAAAGTAAATGCTGGTAATGATTAAGGTTTTCTTTGCAGAATGTAAACAATCATGCAACACATGTATTAGTATAGGGGATACTAGCTCATGATCAGTGCCTCATCCATTGGGCATCACACCTGAAACAGACATGAAATACAAGAACAACTACTAGATTCATCTGAGAAACCAAGCCATAAACACAATCAAACATCTTTTACACTGCTTACAAACATCCTTCCTAATTGAACCAAAAGAATCTATGCTTCACTTAGAGGTTTTTAATCTGATCCTGGATCAAGGCTGAGAGACAAAACACATACACCAGTAACCTACTGCAATGAGTTAGAAAACTCAGAATTCATCAAGAACAACTGAAGGAGAGATCAAAGAATGAGTAACTGTATTAAGTATATGGGTTCAAATCCCTGTATTACAAACTGATTCAGTGATACTATAGACACAATGCAACAGATACATAAGACTTCTTCTTAATACTGATACAGAAAGCAAAAAATGGTTACAAACTGGACTGGGGATACACACTTGCCTTTCAGCGTCCTGTGTCAAGAAAATATAGCCAACCTTTCAGAAAGATTACAAAACTCCCTTTATAGAAAATAGGGATCAAAAATATCAATTAGGGCACCTTTTAGGGCGACAACAAACAACCCTAAAACTCTCAAAAATATCTCAGAAGATTTGATTTCACTTTACTTTAGAAAGATCTTTACAAAATATCTGCAACCCTACTCAAAATATGACCTCGGATGAAACAGACCATTACTGCTCTTACCAACCATCTCAGAACTAAAAATAAACTTCATCATTGCATTCCTCATTCCGAGATGATTTCGGCGATATATAATATGTATATATTTGGCCAAAAAATAAGCCTAGGGTGCCATTTTTATATTTCTATATACTCAGACTTTATTAAATTCAAAAATCATATTACGGCCGTCAGATGGGCATGCATCTCGAGGTCAAGCAACCTACACTTCACCATTACATTAAAATATTGTTGACCTGGGCGCACATGCCTCGTCAGCAATAACCTCAAACCGCGCGCATGTGAATGAGCCCAGAAAGTCCACCTCTTTCCTTGCTTTACAATGTTATTTGAGCCTTTTTTAATATAAACACTAAAAACCTTCAACCCCCAGCGCATGTGGGACATCAAAACACAAACACAAACCTCTAAAATCTTCATTCATTCTGCAAAAAACTCTTCGATCCTTTGCTGGGCGTCCTTCCATGTTTGCTGGGCATTTTCTTTTATTGCTGGGCGTGATTAACTTAGTGCTGGACGTTTTTTGCTTGCTGGGTCATTTTTACATGCTGGGCCTGTGTATTTGGACGCTGGGCATGTTTTTTGATTGCTGGGCATTGATTTAAATGTGTTGGGACTGTCTTTTATTCATGCTGCCTAGTCTTTGATCACATGCTTGTGTGTATACCTCTTTTCATTGGTGCAAAGCATTTGGAAACATATGTAGCCTTAAATCTGGTGTATTTACATTACTTCTCATTTAATCCGGTATGCCCAGTTCTTCATATCTTGCGCAGCACCACACAATGCACAATGCATACTCTTGAACAATGCCAGCATATAAAGAGCTCTCTTCTTCTACATGCTTTGCTCATAAGAAATGGAGAAAGTATTTGTGTGTGAGACAAATACATTCCTCAACAATCTTGCAGCTTTTAACAAATTTGGTGTATGCTCTGTCTGCAAACACACTTGCAGTCCCAGAATTTGCATATGCACAACATGAAGGGTATTTCACATTGTTTAAAAGAAACTTTGAAGTTCATTATGAAAATGTGAAGCATTGCTGCCCAAAGAAAAGTATGTATGCACAAGAGAACCTGGGAAAACTTTACTTAGCACTTTGCAACCTTCATTGCTTGCAACCACTAGTGCATAAATAGACATCATGCTTTCAATTCCAACTGGAAGAAAACAGAGTAATTTCACTGTGCAAAAACCGGAAGCCTGGAGCCTTGAAACCTTGAAAAAGTTTATGATAATTTAAATAATCAACTGGGTCGTCTTCAGATTCCAAGTAACCCACCAAATTTTAGTACTTCTTTTGTAAAATGGCCTATTCTGGCTTGTTCAGCAAATGTAAAATAATCGTTGTAAACTGCCTCAGAAGGAGATGAATGAAAAATATCAAATGGCAAGCTATAGACAAGCCCCTGGAACTGGAAGAAACTTCATATACAAGGATAAAAAAAAACCAACTGCCAACTGGAGACGATCGCCCATTCAAAAGCTATGAATTTAGGAAAAATGCAACTTTGCAAAGTTTTCTATCCGTACTTTTATCATTATAAAACCCCTTTTTATCTAACCTGACAATCTCGTCAAATGGAAACTTCACAATCTGAAAATCATAATGAATGATCACTCTACCATGTAGAAGACGAGGCCGTGATTAGATTTATCAAACGATCACTTGGTTGCCCAGGAATAATCCTCAAAGTTGCACCCTCAAACATTTTCAGTTAAATTCTTAGAAATTGGATTTGGAATCGATTGAGAAAAGTCATCAATCGGATTCGTCATAAGCTAAAACTTATCATGGACAATGACCCTCATGTATGCATTATGAATCAACCCTCAATTATGGTTGACCTCGATCCGGGCATGAATGACAAGATCACAAACTAAGCCACTCACCAACTGAACTATGCACTGCTGAAAAACTTAACATTTTGCAATCTGAACAGCTCCGAAAAATATGTCAAACGGACAGATGGGAGGTTGGAAATTGGCATAGACCTTCTTTCTTATGCTGAAAACAAGATGAAATGATCGGAATCTCTTGATCAATCACATGTAACTTTATGTACTCATCTGAACAGGGCCTCTGACTGAAAAGTATAACTGATCAACATCAAAATGTTAGAAATTGCACACGGAATCAGATCAACAAACTAGGCTAATGGATTCGTCATGACCTATAAACTGGAACATTAGGAGTATTTGACCCCTGGAATATGGTGCAAAATGAATTTTATCAATTGGATCACAAGGTCAAAAGTTATAACTGGTTAAACAGGGCCACTCAGAAAACTGGGCAGAACACAAAAATAGGACATTTCTAGAAGACCAACTTTGAGGGGTTCGAAACCTAATCAAAAGGATTCAGAATTACTTGAAAATTTGAACATAGGTTCTTTGATATGCATTGTGAACATTCCCAAAGTAGTGAGGCATGAAACATAACAAGACACCAGATATTCAGATACAAACAGGGCCTGCTATATTGATTTGTCATTTCAGCAAAACGAAGCTTTAGGTGAACACCTCAAAACAACTATGCCCCAAACACTTTAGATTCTTCAATTAGGAGTTGGAACCCACTGCATAGGATAAATAGAAGGTACTGGAGCCTTTTCCCAATCTGTACATCATGAAATTCATTAGGCCTATTTTAATACGCTCTTGAACTAGGTCATCTAAAACTACTCCTTTGAAGCACTGAACTTTGGAATTTGAAAACTTTCCGATTTTGGGCTTAAAACCTCAAGATTTTTTATAGTACTAACTCCATGTCCTTTGATGTGTCACCTTGCCCCAGTTCAGATCACATCACTTAATTCACAAAACTCATAGAGATATTCAAGTTTAAGTGCTTGCAGGAAATACTCAGGTTGTAGGGGTTTCAAAAAATGTTCAGTGTCGAAAACCCTCTGTGTTTTCGACTTTCAAGAGAAAACCCTCTGTGTTTTTGACCCCTCATCTTCACACCAGTTCTTCCTAATGGCAGCATTTTTTCACAAGCACGCAACTCCGACCAATGGGGCCTAGTTGGTTTTTGGCAAACGGTTATGTAGGTTATCGCATGATCGCATAAGTCCTTTTCCCCTCATGCGATCATGCGACTAAGGGTTTACTCCATATGCCCCAGTTTTAATGTTACCACCAGTAATCAAGCAAAGGTCACCACTGAGCTTGTCGCATGATCGCATGCAGCCTTCTAACCACATGCGACCATGCGCCAAACCATCAGTGATCACGGTTAATTAATAACATTGTCGCATGATCTCATAAAGACTTCTAGGCTCATGAGATCATGCGACAAGCCTTGCACGGTCAGTAGACTTCAACTTTGGCATGGGTCCTTTGGTGGTGACATGTCCATTTCTTAGCAGTCAATGAAGCAAAGTGGGCCCGGAAACATGTGGCCCCATAGATTCAAGATCTACGGTGGTCACATGTTTGCATGGGATCTTTCGATCCCATGCGATCACGCGACTGCCGTTAGATTCTTCTACAGTCCTTGGGTAATGTTGTCATGGGTTAAATGAATGTGGTTAGTTCTGGTTGGTCCACGTGGTATAGGTGGGACATCTTGCAGGTCCAGGTGTCTATGTGGTAGTGGAGGCAGTCTCTCAGAAGCTTGTCGCATGATCGCATGAAGTCTTTTGGGCTCATGCGATCGTGCGACCAATGTTATTTTAAAGCAGAATGGGCCCAGGGTTGGTAAGCTTTGCGCATTTGCGTAGTTGGAGGACTTTGCATAGTCACCAGATGTAACTCAGGGTTAAGAAAAGATCAAGACTCTGCGACTAGAGGAAAAATGAGCCCAAGGTGGAACCAGGGTTAAATTTGCAGTTTACTTCTCGCGCCCGAGTTTGAACACTTCTAAAGGGGGTTTTTTGCTAGTGTTTAATCTAGTGACATTTGTGGCAAGGAGTGACAGATTTTCAAAGGCTAGTCGCATGATTGCATGAAGACTTCTGGGCTCATGTGATCATGCGACCAGTATTATTTCGAGGCAATGCAGCCTATTTTTCGCGGGCTTTCTTCTGAGGGAGATATTTGCAAGTGCAGGTAGCTAAAAATTTATGACTTTGGAGGTGGTTGCAGTTGGATAGAATTTTGCAGAGATTTTAGGCCATCATTTTGGGTCCTTTCCAGTATTTGATCAGATTTTGAGAGTCTTTATGACTCAGTGGGCTTACAGGGAGGTAGATGGATCGAGGTCTTTTGTCTGTAGGCAGATACAGTATAGGGATGGGCACGCAAGGATGAATATCTGATCAGTTGGATATTTTTAGGATGCATTTATGATCAGAGCTATCTATTAGGGTTTTTTATTATTCTATTGCAAATATTTATGGCCCTAATTAGGTTTGATTCCTACCTGCGTGCAGAGAGGTCTATAATTTGTTTTTTGGAGCTTTTGAAGTGGATAGTTCACATTTTGTAAAAGGGAAAGTTTCTTTCTTAGAAAGCTATCTGAGACACTTTTCTATCCTCTGATTTTCTACTCTTTGTAATCTCTCATTGATTATTCAGATATGACAAGTATATTGTGACAATTATTCATGTCCCTATGCTTCCTTGTCTAAGTTTATCTCTTATTGGATTAAGGTTCATGCATGTTTTCAATGGAAACTGGGGTTCGTAGTCCCTCTTACTTTCTACAATTTTGTGTGTTACTGTGTCTGATCTGATTTAGATGTTTTATGGGTATACTATAGCCCCTAGCAGTCTTGTCTCATTCCTACACCTAGTTGCAGAAGAGGATGTTTGTTTGCAGGTCATAGGTTGAGTTTTTCTATTCAGACCTTCCTATGAAATACTTATGCAAGCCTATCTAGTGAGTGGTGACTTATTAGACCTGATTCCTCCATTGATCTCATTCCTCTATACTAAGATCCAAACAATCTTTTCGGTGCATCACCTAGTAGGATAGATTTGCTTTCAGTCATTTCCCTTTTCATGCACTCCTTCTAACCCTTTCCCTCAAAAGAATTTACTTTTCATGTTAAGAAGCAAATCAGGGTGATTATCCAAGAGGAACCAGCCTAGAACCTAGAGGTTTCATCTCAGTTAGCATAGGTCCCACAACCTGGAGATGATTCCCAAGTTATACTAAGTTATCAAGACTAAGAGAGCTTGAGAAAAGGTGCAAACTTAGTGTCTAACAGTTATATCACAAATTATTTAATTCTATCAATTATTTAATTATTTATTATTTTAAAATATCTTTTTTTCTTCTGAATTATACCATCCATCACGTGTCATAAGAGATCAAAATGTCTTTTTTAAATCAGATTATTATTCAAAATAAAATTTAACATTTAATCTTAAAATTTATGTATGTGTCTTATTATTTAAAAGTAAAATTTAATACTTATCTTAGAATCTAAATGTGAACAACTATATTATTTTAAAATCTATTTAAAGACATAATCTTAGAATACACATATAGTAGTAAATTTATCATTTTGTTGTATCATACATATCATGTTTAGATTTGGATATAGGAAATAATTTAAATAAATTTAATATATAACATTTTAAACTTTTAAAACAAATATACTTTTAAAAAATTTGAACATAAATTTTATTATTTAAGATTTAATAGTTTATTATATATTTACATTAAAATATTTTTAATGATAAATAATATATATTTAAATTTAAAGATTTTTAACTTATATGAAAGAATGTAATGATATATATATACATATATATATATATATATATATATATATATATATATATATATATAGATATATATATACATATATATATATATATATATATATATATATATATATATATATATATAGATATATATCTATATATATATATATATATATATATATATATGTATATATATATATATATATATATATATATATATATATATATATATATATATATATATATATATATCTATATATATATACATATATATATATATATATATATATATATATATATATATATATATATATGTATATATATATAGATATATATATATAATATATATGTATATATATATAGATATCTATATATATATACATATATATATATATATATATATATATATATATATATATATATATATATATATATATATATATATATATATATATATATATATATATATATATATTATTTTTGAAATTTCATGTATTCAATTTATTACATTTGTAGTAAACATGCTCCAAATATAATAGTATGCACCTAAATATTTAGGCTTCATACATACCCCTAACCACTACTTACGCCATGTACTAGAATACCATTACAAAAATGTCTAGTCCATCAAAATTGGGTAATTTTGGGAACCCTTGGCTTACAATCATGACAAGTGCATCAAACATTACAAAGTCATTTGATAATCTATTATATCTAATACTACTAGAGTAGAGGAAAAAGGACTCAGAATTATCATATGATAACACCCCAAGATTCTTCACAGACTCCTGCCTTCTTGCATTTGTGGATCTCAAATGCCAACACAAAACCCTTTGAAATCATAATACCACTCTTTGTATGATGCAACCCAATTTTAACCATAAAACATAATCATAAATAATACATGAAAACTCAGATGATTTCAAAATTCACAACTCTTCATTATTCATCCAACTATCCTCTTTGCCTTACAATAATAGGAAACCACTAATTTAACCAAATTCAAAATTACCATTTTTGGCAGATTTTCACAAAATCTATTTTTTGCCATTTTTAGTAATTTTCAAAATAACTCCTAAAAATGATTTTTCCCCTAAAGCCTCCCTTAACTAAGATAAGAATAATTTCCAACTAATCTTTGAAATTAGAAACACAATTTTGAAGTTATTAAAAAACACAACTTTCTAAAAACTTTTTAAAAAAATACTAAAAACCAATTTTGGAGGCCCAAATGAGCTTTCTGGCTCTCAGAAAGGTGTCAAAACAACTGCCTAATGAAATGGCATCTCCTGAGGAATCTACTTGTAAAATTCTAGTAAAAACGAACAACCGATTCAAAAGATATGACTATCGAAAGTCTCTGCATCAGTGTGTGTGTTTGTTATTGTTAAACTATTGTCAAACATTGACCATCTCCTTCCTCTTCATGTATTTCTCCCTGATAAAATCCTTCAACAACTCCCATCCATCTCTTTCTTTAACTATTCTTCATTCCTTTATCGTCGCTACACTCCACTATCCACTTAAAATACTACTCCTAGCTTTATACAACTAGAAAAATTATCACTCCATACATCCATTCTAGTTTAATAGTGAAGTGCTTAAAAAAAAAATCTTCCTCCTTGAAAACATTCTAAAGTGCTCAAAATAAAATGACAAAGGAGACATTGATATTATGTTTGTACCTATGCTTGGATTCCATAAACTCCTCACCTAGAAGAAGATCCTGAATATGGCCAAACTTCTATTCACAAAATGAGAAAATTCTCTTTAATATCCTTCATGAGATTGCACCAAAGAATGGTTGTTACTTTTACATCTTTAAAGAAAGTTTGCCTCCATTTTTTCCTTCTCCTCTACACATTCACCCCACTTGGACACTAAAGATTGTTTTGTTAAATCCTACTAGGTCAAAGGACCTCAATTTTTCTTTAATGTCACCACAAAGGTATCTAGATCCTTCTTCCTAGTAATCGTGAATAGTACTCACCTCATGTCATCAATAATATTGTCAATGTACTTCATTAATGGCTTTTTGTGTCATTTAAATGCCAACCAAGATCCTCCACCATTAAAACTAGTGGTGGAAAATTAAAGCTACTATGTAATCAATGAATCATAACAACTACTCTCCATGGGTGGTGAGGCCGTGCTACCTCAATTTGAAATTTGAAATAAAAAATTGAAACCAAGAAGGATGTTTCCTTATTCCTCTAATAAAAAATTAGGCTAGTTGCCTTGTCTTTTTCTTTCATCCTCCTAATCAAACCAGTCCCCTTTGACACCTCGAAGATCCTTAATAACTTCATCTTTCCCTTGCTCTAATAATATTATACGCATTTAGGCATTACATCTACTTCAACATTACCTTCCCTCTTCACATGAGTAATCCTAAACCCCTCAAAGGATCCCAATAAATATCAGATATTCTTAATATATTTGTTGAGATACCAAACACATGACTCCCCTTTTGAGATAGTAATGAATGTAATCAGAGAATCGCCTTCCCAATGGATTTTTATCACATCCAATTTCTTTATTTTTCATCTAATCAATTTGTATTATATTGGGAAATTTATTATTAAACTTATTTTACAAAAATGAATTTAATTTTGAAATGTAAACAAGTAAAAAAAGAAATAAGATACATATAGTAGGTTTCCCAAAAAAATTATGGAGCCAATTTTGTGGCATAAAGGAGGCATTTAAATTTGAATTTCCTTTAGGTGAGAATCCTCAAAGCATGCAGGAATGTTAGTTGGAGCATGAGAAGTTCTAGTGGTGGCAGCAAAAATTTGAAGTGCTAGAGGTGATAGGGAATGATATTGTTCCTTTGGATGTTCTAGCATCCCAAGCTTGGGAAATGACTCTCATTCTTTTTCAAATGCTACTTTATATCCTAGTATGGTTTTTAAGGAGATAGTTTCTCCTTCTCCATCTACCTCCAATTTTATATCAATTAATTTATTTTATTACCTCTCCTCTCTTTCTTCAAATCCTCTTGAGGGATAGGATCAAGTTTCTATGGTGAACCATAATCTAAAATAGACCAAATTTTTTGGTTCTCATATAAAAGGTAAGTGTTTTGAATCCCTAGTGAGTGATTCTATTGAGCTTCCTTTGAACATTCTCTCTATTTTATTATGGGTTGTATTATGGAGAATGGGATTTCCTCTATAAAGTGTGATACTCTTAAGCGTTATTCTTGTTGGCATTATCTATGAGGAAGTCATAGTGTTTGTTGAAGTCATTTAATAATGAAGGAGAGATAAGTCAGTAAAGCATGGAAAGCTATTCGGTAAATGAAATATGGAATAAGAAATTTGGGTAAAGGAAAATAAATTTTAGGCATTGAGAAAGGTACACAGTATGAGGTAATGAGTTATTGAGCATAAAGATCTTGATATACATATATTTGATACAATTTTAATAGAAAAGTTAGTGTTACTGATTAAAGAGTAATTAGAATTGTAAATTCTCTTAATCGAGAAGATCCTAATAGATCTTATATTGTAAATCCTTAAACCAAGTATAGTTCTCAGATTATAATTGTAAAATAATTTCATAAAGTAGACATAATAGTTTGAAGACTATTAACTGGGTTAATACTCTTAATAGGGTATGCTATCATAAATAGCTAAACAATGTAGCTCAACCGATAAAACTTTTTACTGTAGTACTAAAGTTTTATGGGTGTCATCCCCAGCATAGTTTTTATCACCTAACAAGGATTTATGAGATACCAAAATATTTGTGTTATGATTTATCTTTTATATCTTTTATATATTTTATGAGATGTATGCAAAAGGTATAGAATCAATAAATGGATAAGAAGGAATGTTTAGTTAGTTTAAATTGTTATAGAGTATTGATTCACCCCTCCCCCCCTGTCTTAGAACTTACCTTTGTATACTTAGTCCAACAATGGGTATCAGAGCTCAGTCTCTTATTGATAAAGTTAAACACCTAAGAGGAATTATATAGAAATATGGAAAGATACAAGTATGGAAGGGTGATGAGAACATGGAAATGGAACCTAAGATGGCTAACAAGAAGGTTTAATTATTGAGCAGGAAATTTAAACACTCAAACAACAAGAGGAAAGATCTTGCACATCAATTGAAAGAAAGTCAAGATCAGGTTGAGGAACTTGAAGAACAGTTAGAGGGAAGCATCTCTGATGAATTTGATGCTATAATATCATAACTATCAAAAAAGAAAAAAACATAGTTGATCAAGTGAAAGCATAAAAAATAGAACAAGAAACACAATAATTAAGAATGTGTGAAATCTTAGCACAAAAAGGAAAAGATGAAGATGAAAAAAGAATAGATGAATATGAGAGAATAAAAATGAACATAAGACTAAATGAGAAAGATATGGAAATACTAAGTTACATAAATTCACTACAACTCGTTAGACCAACTAGTTAGTGCAAATCAGGATGTTGCAAGAAAAGTTGGAGAAATTATTGAACTGAAATTTGAGAGTGAAGATCTAAAGAATGATCTAGAATTTGAAAGAGATGCTAATGAAGTGTTGAAAAGGAATGAATGAGAATTGATGATATTGGATGAAAAAATAAGAAATCAGATATAATCGAGAGACACTATTGGACTTGGATACAATGCAAACAATTTCACTGAGAAGGGTGAATCCTCCAAACAAGTAACCAATTGAGGTAATGGTGCCAATCCACCAAAGGAAAAGAATCCTACATGATACGAATGTGGAAAGCTAGGACATACAACAAATGTCTACAGTAGAAAATAAGGTAATAAACTAAATACTCCTAACTTTAATGGTCATTGTTACAACTGCAATAAGTATGGTCATTGTTACAACTGTAATAAGTATGGTCATAAGGAATTTGAATGTAGAGAAAGATTTATTAAAAATCTAAGGAAGCCAAGGTTTGATGGTTACTGTAACAATTGCAAGAGGTATGGTCATAAATATGGAGAATGTAGATCATGAAGGAAGAATGAGAAATGGGTCCCTAAATGATAGAATACTATAAACAACTAACAAGGACCAACTATACCATGAGATTCTATGTGGGTTCACACATATATACCTATGCATATATAAATGTTATTATTTATGTATTTTTACTTGATTCTATAATGGCCTCTTTGTTGTTTAAATAAAGTTTATTAAATAAATATAATAAAGAAAGTAAAAAGGAAGCTCTTTTGGAAAAAAAAACTAGCTATCTAGGAGATTTGAACTTGAGACCTCCTAGAAGTTAGGCTAGTTTGTTTCCGATTGGGCTATGTGTACTTCTTGCAAGCTTTTGTCTCTCCTTTTCTTTTTATGGTCATTTTAGATGGATATTTTAAATAAAATAATTAAAAAGCTTTAATAGTTGTTTCAGGAATGGTTTGATTTAATCTCCAACAAACTATAGTAGTTGGAGAATTTTATTCACATAAAGAAACTCCTCCAACCATATAGTTTGGAGGATAAATTATTCCAAGGAGATGAGTTTGAGAGATTACAGAATTTGGGAGAAATTTGGGAAGTTTTCTACAAAGTCATTTTGGGGTTTTTTTTTTTTTTAAATTTTCATTCTAGTTTTGTGAGGGAAAGTAGGAGTTTTCTGAGAAAGAGGAAATATTTATTTTTGGAGGAAATTCTATCTGGGAGGCCACCATCTCACCAATTCTCAAATCTTGGAAGTTTCCACGATGTGCACAAGCTCTGGAAGGAATTCTCTGTAGGACTCCAAGTAGGGTCTAGATCCGTGAAAATGTAACTCATTTCCTACATGATTTTAAATGGAATGTGTGTGTGTGTGTGTGAAATGTATTCATAAGTGCTTTTTCATTAATATGGTTTTAGGAATAATGTAGTTTATATTATATTGTTTAGGAATGATGCTTCCTAGAAGATGTAATGTATGTTGTGTTAAATAAATTTGTCAAATTTATTTCCTAGAAGTTTATGATTTCTTTCATTACTTTATTATGGTGTATTTTTCTATTTACTTATGGTTTAGGGAATTTTAGGAAGGTTTAGGGAACTTTAGGATGGATTAGGGAAGGAATGTAGTCAGTTTTCCCCTCCTATGCTTATGCAGATTTTTACTTTTAGTTTTCTAAGAATCTGTCAACTTGCAAATCAAAAACTACAAAAATCTTTATTGATTTCACAAATATTACACATTAAATTTTTTTTCTCAGGTATCTTCTTCCTCCTTGCACATGAAAAAAGTATCCACACTTCTTTACAAACAACCTGGCCCTTGTTCCTAACTATCTTCTTGTTTCTGTAGAACTAACAGTTAGAGGGCTTCTTGACTGAACTTCAAAAGTACCTCTAGCTTGACAATCATGACCCAATTAGACCAAATTAACCTTTTTATAACATTTCTTGATAGCTCCAAACTTCTGTACCTTTCTTGAACTGACAAGCTAATCCTTCTACAACTTGTTAGTGGGTGGTCCCACAATAGTGTGTCCCACTTTTTGGTCAACTTCAACATGGAGATCAACATTATGAGAAAAAAATTCACTTTTGAACACCTATTTCCGCAAAACTATTAATAATTTGAAGATAATAAATAGTCTTTTAGAATTTTCTTTATAGTTTCTAAATATATTTAATAAAAAATTCATTTAAATTCATTTTTCCTTCTCCTTCGAAAAGTGGTTTGCATGAAACTATGTTTTTAAGGAGTTACTGTCACTTGGATCAACATAACTTTTATTTTAAAATATGATAGTGATGTAATTATTTCCAGATTATATTTGTAACTTCAATGTCTAAAGGATGCAATTGGTTTTATTCATTTTGGGTCAATATTTCATAGTTTATTAAGTTCTAAAGTGACAGTAACTGTAATTTAGACATAATGTCACTTGGATCGTTCTAACTTGATCTTTGTATATGAAAATTCATTTTTTATTTTTTTTCATAAAAAGGTAACACAAATACTCTTTTCCTATATATTTTTCATAATTTTGTTTTTGTAATTTATTAGTTTTCCTGAAGTCTTGAAGAGACAGGTTGTTGAATGACCAAACAACCTATGTTTAGTTAAAGTAATATTTTAAAGTGATAATGAACTCAATATGTATTAAAATTATATTAAATAGAAATCTTGTTCCAAATAGCATCATTTGACATCGTATGTTTAAGAAAACCTTCTTGTTTGGTCCTTGTCCCAGGCCTCGAAAGACAATTTTTTTGTAGTTCACTTTTTTCCTGAGGGAAAAATTTTAGTTTAGGGGTCTTCACACGAAGACCCCCTTCACCCAAAGACACTTGAGGGGATTCGTGTGAAGGGTCTTCACTCAAAGACCCCTAAGTGAAAAATCCAACGAAGAAACACCCCGCCTAAATTTTCCCCAGGGTACTTCGAGCAAAGTTAGTCGGCTAGTGATGAATTTGTTTTGTAAAAAAATTATAATGGTATAAAACTAAAATATTTTTTTTCTATTTTATACTGAATTACAATAAATTAATTCAATTTTTCTTTTATTTTTTCTATTATTGATCAACTTTTACAAAGGCATTTTTTGGAGGAGGATTGCTTTTTCTATTTTTTCAAAGGCATAATTTTGGAGAGGACAAATATTAGATCACAGTTTTTTTGAAGAAGAGAAGTTTTATTGGTGGTCTTGTGGAAGACATTTTTTGGAGAGAAGAAAGGGGGAACAAGAAAGGAAGACAAAGTAAATCTACTAGAAAAAGGTCACCCGGTACTGAACAAAGAAATCGTGAAGCTACATTGACATATTATCATAAAACTAAAGAAGGTGAAAGACAAGATGAAGTAGGAGGGTCAAGTCAAGTTGAAGAATTGCACATTGAAGAAGGGTGGAGATCACTCCCTATGGAAGCTCAAGCAATTGATGTTGGAGAAGGGTCAATATCATGTGCTCCTACTGGTATGAATGAGCTTTTAAATTTAGCTCAAACTGTAAAGAGAAATATTAATTATAGAAACTTAGATTATTTACTTACAATGGATGTGGAGAATTTAAGATCACTTGCTAATGTTCAACCCTTAAGTCTTTCTAAGAAGAGATTAATTAATATAATTGACGTAGTCCAAGGCAGGGAGAATCCAATTAAGGACAGTCCAACCTTGCAGCTTTAGAATTACATAGTGGAAATACACAACAACAAGATGTTTCAAAACATATTTTCATTAACATGCTCGGCTATAAGGTCTTCTAGGATAGGGACAATTATAATCAGAAACAATTATGCAGGATCAACAAGATCTAATGCAACACTAGCTAGTTCAGTCCTGAACTCTATTAGTGACTGTTGGAAAACCTAAGGAATATCTAAAATTGAGCTCGCAAGCCTCCAAGAAATCTCCTTGTCTCCAAGCCTCAACCACTAGCTCTTCTATTAAAAACTACTAGAAAATAATCTGACCTGTAAGATCTTGTAGGATCTTTTCCACAACTTCACTTCTCCTAAACCCCTGATGGTGATTCTCAGAACTCCCTGTCTGATTCCTTAAACAACTACCCAAACACCCCTTAAATACTAATCATCAGCCATAAGTCAGCTAGATGAAACCATTAACTCTCCTAAATAAATATTAAATGCAATACAAGTCATCTCATAAATTTCCTTACAAACATTTAATTCAACATGTCAGCCTGTAACAATAGCTACCAACAATAAATGCACCAAGTTGGCCAAACAAATCACACAGAACTCCAGTTAGTAAACCATAACTACCGAGCATCATAGAAACAATGGAGAAATAGTGAAACACCAACCAAGCTAGGCAAGACCAAGAAATGTAGTCATTACCAAGCACCAGTTTCACTGAGCACTAGACGTTCCACCGAGTTCCTTTAGTGACCGAACTTCCTTCAATAACCAAGACCATTGGTTAAGGCTACAATTGAGTAACATCGGCCAAAAAACAAACCACCATGAAAATTCACCGAGGACCAAGAATGCCCTTGCATCAGACACCCCTAGTTCAAAAAGATGTTCATATGTGAGAAGAACATCTTCCAGGATTCAACACATAAATCTAGAACTATTTCTTCACATACAAGTAATCCATCTTCTCACTTTGCATACTCTTCCACTTCAGCTTTCTCTATCTTTTCAAGTCTTTTCTTGTCAATACATAGGTTTTTCCTTCACATTGATCATCCAGACCTTCAAGATCTACCAACTCAACTCAGGTACTTGTTGGTGTCCAAAATGACACTTATGCTCTAATAGGCTACCAATGTACCTTGAGACTGATATTAGGAATGGTTAGTTCCAAGTGTGGGAGCTCTGCAAGGCAACTGGACCAACTATAGGGACTTAATATGCCCTCTTCTACTTTTGGCTCTACAAAACCAAGGTGGGTGCACCTAACCTAGTATAAAATATACTTCATACACCAAGAACTAGGTTTGAATAATAGATAATAGGATAGTAAGAAAATACTAAGTGTTAACCACACACTCATTGACTCTCCATTACTATGGGGTGGAATATTACACAACCGAATACTGAAAACTTAAGGATGGTTATTAATTTCATGTGTTTGAATCATAAGAACCTCAATCAAGATATGTCAACAAAGAAATACTTATCTAGGCTAGTGCCTCATCCATTGGGCAAGGTTTCTTAGACAGTCTACACACACACCAGAATATATCTGAGATTCAAAGCCATAAACACATTTATAATCTCCTTTACTACTTATAGAGTATCCTTACATAGACAAAAGACAAATCTATGTCCCATCTAGAGCATCATTTCATCTAATCCTGGATTAGAACTCAAGAATGAGGGCATATACATAAACTGGTTATGCAATGAACTAGAAAGTTTAAAATTTATCTATGTTGACACAAAGGAGAGACAAGAATCAAGTGCTTGCATTAAGTATGAAGAATCCTCAAGTGTATACAATCCATCCAAAGGAACCCTTCTTGCAAACTACAGCTTAGACCTACAACTTTCTTTCAATTGTCAAGAAAAATCAAGACAAGTCATTACAATTCAGATTGGGTAGAAGACTCACAACCAGAAAAGTTTGAAAACCCAACTCCCAATAATCAAAAATGTTCACAAAAATCCCTTTATACTAGGGTTACAATCCAAGCATAATGATCATTTCCATCTCCAAATTCAAATCCACCTAACCCCACCGAGGAGTTAACACAAACAAGACAGGCATCAAGCCACAGCATGCAAGCTCAAATAGTCTAATGCATTTAAATCGGCAAGACATCCAAGGTAGAAAAATCAGATCAGAATGGCCGCACAGATCCTCTTCATCATTATCGTAACTGCCACTAAGCTACCACACTCATCACATACGGCCAAACTGTCGGAAGACCCTACAAAACAAAGGTTTTCGCATGATCACATAGCCAAAAAATAGGCTATGTGAACATGTGACACACCACTGAGATTCATCACTAGGTATGGAATCACCATGCCACCGATCAACAGGACCCTTGGGCAAGATCGCAACACCTACCGCCATCAAACTAGCCTAAAATCCACCAAAAAAGCATTAAAACCAGTACTTTTCACCTTGAAAACCCTCTACAAGTTTGAATCTAAGTTCCAACGGTCACCCCAAAAGGTTTAAAACACGGTCGTAGATCTCATCCTTTCTCGGCAAATTGGGCAATCAACATTTAATCTCACAACAATCACGGGTCCCTTGAAAAGTCATCTGCCACCTCAAAAATCCCTTGGCGAATGAAAACCTAGCATGTCAGCAACAGGACACCGTGGACCCACTCAACTCTACAACCGCGACGCCAGTAGTGGTCGCATGATCGCATAGCCAAAAACTGGGCTATGCGAACACGTGACAAGCCTCCATGTCAATACCATGTCACCATTCCCCACCAATGCAAAATGCGCACCTCCGCAACAAAAGACAATGGGCCCACTGACAAGCCACATCACCTCCTTAGACCAACCGAAAGACCCCACATCACCACCTGCCACCGAGCCCCAAGGACACGTGTCAATCGCTCGCATGATTGCATGTCAAAAAACTCTGACATGCGATCATGCGACAGCCAACCCCAGGCTGCCACATCACCACCAGTGGGACCACCAAACTGCATCACCAATGGGCCTCAGCACAAAAAGGTAACTGGTCACATGGTCGCATGTCAGAAAACTCTAACATGTGACCATGCGATAACCAATCATTTCAAAGCCCATTGAAGACCCGCGTCCATAGGACAGGTGGCAATCGGTCGCAACTTTGTGAGAGATAAACCTCGTGCAACTTTTCCATGTGAACAAGCGAGAGCCACAGATTATGTCTGAACTTTAACCACACCAGGCAATGAGAAGAGGTGGGTCCCACCAACCAATCGCACCTATGTAGTTAGGACTGACAAACAAGGAGTGCTAGCAAGAGGAAAGAAATGTGAGGTTGAAAACATCCAGGGTTTTTGGTGAAGGATCAAAAACACACAAAGTTTTCAACATTGACACAAAGGTAAACAAGGATGTGAAAACATCGAGGGTTTTCATGCAGGCCAAAAAGGTTGAAAACATCATTGATTTTCAAAAACACTGTGGGTTTTTGACACTATGGTAGATTTTGAAATTATTTCCTGTAGACCTTAGAACTTGAATAACTTTCTAGATTTTGCAATTCAGCATGTGCAATTTGGACTAGAGCAAGGTGACACATTGAAGAACACAGAGCAAGACACTTTTACAAAAACATTTGTAGGGAAGAGGCCATTTTCAAAGGATTTTTGCTGTGACTGGAAAATGGACTAACAGTGGCTCTGTTTGGGGACGATGGGTAACTTGTGCCCATGCGAGAATTCAAGATTTCTGGGAGAGCAGACCACCCACTAGACAAAAATAGGGAACTCAAAAATTGGCAACCGAACCAGGAAATTAAACACACAATAGGAAAGGGAAACTGTACAAAGATTTACAATATTTAAAAAAGGCTCAAGGCCCCAAAACTTTTGATCAACCTTTACCTCTATCAAACAAGAAATTTTCATCTCCACAAATCAGAGACAAACTGAAAATTTTGCTTCCATGTGATTGATCAAACTTATATCCATCCTTCCATAATTTGAAACAAGAAAAATCAGCATGATCAATTTGAGGACCAAAATGGAAATCATACCAACTTTGAAAAGAAAATGGCATATGCATGTTGTATTCCTTAAATAGGAAAATGCTGAAGGAACTACAACATAAATCACCTTCAAATTTACCACCACATTCGGGAAGCTTACTGTCCAACTGAAAAGAAAAACTCTCCAGCTCTATCAAACTGTCAGTGCAATCGCTATTGGATCCATTCATACCAAAAATTTGCACCTCCAAGGATAAGATACACTGATCTTCATGCAAACACTGAGGGAACTCATCACATGGGACATGATCACCGAACATAGGAGCAAATTGCATTTTGTCGACAACTGACAAAACCAAAAATTGTTGATAGGTGGGAAGAAAAACATCAACCTACCCATGAGATGGTGAAGCTTGAGTAGCTGAAAGGCCATCCTTCCATGGCTTAGCAAAAGATTCAAAATTAGAAGAGGATTCAGAATCCACACAACTTTTCTAATCAATACTCAAAATAATATCAGGGACCACTGAGTCACTTGAAACTGAGAAAACACTAGCAACCTCATCATCCAACACATCATATATAAAAAGGTTGCTGCCTAGTGGTGCTGGGGTAAGAAGGGGAGAAGAGACACACATGTCAAAGTCAGACCCCATTGACTCATGTTCCATATCAAAATCAATGTGTGTTGGATGTAAGAACTCAGAAACATCCCTCCCTGAATATCTAAGATATTCACAAGACAAGAGGTTTGAGACTTGTTCACTATGAAGTGAACAACTGTCCTCAAGAACATCATCTTTTTCCATACAATCATTAGCAATACCTTCATCTATCCAATCCTCTTCTTCATTCGACTGATTGCAAAGACTTTCTATCCCATATTGAGAAAAGGCATCACTTTCATGACTACAAGAAAGAGTGTCAACACTTGACACATCTCCTTCATAAATTTCATCATTCTCAATATCAACACTAATAAGAAAATCCCCAAGTGCATCCTCAAGTTCAAGACTACCATCACCAAGTACCCAATCCCTGATACATATATAATGCTCTTCCCACAAGGCATTTGACCAATTGGTTGATTCAGGAAAACAAAGATCCAAGAATAAACTAACGAAGTCAGATTCAGGAAACTCAACATCCTCAGGAAGCTCATCATATACTTCACAAAATCTATCATAGAATAAGGATGTGGATAAATCCTTTCTACTTCCCACTTTTAATCTTACTAATCTTATGCAATCCCTAAGGATACCCTCCTCAAGGAAAGCCAGCTCCTTATTCAACTTATCCATTAAACTTAATGAAATACTTCCATATAATTTTGCCAAACTACAATTGAAAACTTGAAGTATGCTAACCTCTACTCACACCTTACCCTTTCTTAGTGCTTGATCACTTAATAAGGTACATTTGAAACTTGAGAAGTACCTGGGAGTCTTGCAGTAGAAGACCTTGTTGACTGGAAGGTAGGGCAGATCTTAAGCTCACCTTGAAGCTCCATCAGATAACTTTGTCATGTAGAGTCGCCACCTCCTTGAGAGGAAAATAATTCATTGTTTCTTCTTCCAACCAACACAAAACTACACCAGGTATACACACTATTTATCAGAAGATGCACTAATCAAACAGAGACAAATCAGAGCTTCCACTCACAACTAGGTGAGAAAATTTAGCAAATGCTTGTTTTTGTATTTAACTCTTTCCAATGGCCTCCCAAGCAGAGTCACCATCTTGTTGGTGTCTAAAATGATGGTTATGCTCTAATAGGCTACCAATGTACCTTGAGACTGATATTAGGAATGGTTAGTTCCAAGTGTGGGAGCTTTGCAAGGCAACTGGACCAACTATAGGGACTTAATATGCTCTCTTCTGCTTTTGGCTCTGCAAAACCAAGGTGGGTGCACCTAACCTAGTATAAAATATACTTCATACACCAAGAACTAGGTTTGAATAACAGATAATAGGATAGTAAGAAAGTACTAAGTGTTAACCACACACTCATTGACTTCCATTACTATGGGGTGGAACCTTACACAACTAAATACTGAAAACTTAAGGATGGTTCTTAATTTCATGTGTTTGAATCATAAAAACCTCAATCAAGATATGTCAACAAAGAAATACTTATCTAGGCCAGTGGCTCATCCATTGGGCAAGGTTTCTTAGACAGACTACACACACACACCAGAATATATCTGAGATTCAAAGCCATAAACACATTTACAATCTCCTTTACTACTTACAGAGTATCCTTACATAGACAAAAGACAAATCTATGTCCCATCTAGAGCAACATTTCATCTAATCCTAGATTAGAACTCAAGAATGAGGGCATATACATAAACTGGTTATGCAATGAACTAGAAAGTTTAAAATTTATCTATGTTGACACAAAGGAGAGACAAGAATCAAGTGCCTACATTAAGTATGAAGAATCCTCAAGTGTATACAATCCATCCAAAGGAACCCTGCTTGCAAACTATAGCTTAGACCTACAACTTTCTTTCAATTGTCAAAAAATATCAAGACAAGTCATTACAATTTAGACTGGGCAGAAGACTCACAACCAAAAAAGTTTGAAAACCCAACTCCCAATAATCAAAAATGTTCACAAAAATCCCTTTATACCAGGGTTACAATCCAAGCATAATGATCATTTCCATCTCCAAATTCAAATCCACCTAACCCCATCGAGGAGTTAACACAAACAAGATAAGGATCAAGCCGCAGCATGCAAGCTCAAATAGTCTAATGCATTTAAATCAGCAAGACATCCCAGGCAGCAAAATTGGATCAGGATGGCTGCACAGATCCTCTTCATCATTATCGCATTTACCATCGAGCTACCACACTCATCGCATACAGCCAAACTATTGGAAGACCCTGCAAAACAAAGGTTGTCACATGATCGCATAGCCAGAAACTAGGCTATGCGAACATGTGATACACCACTGAGATTCATCACCAGGTATGAAATCATCATGCCACCGATCAGTAAGACCCTCGGGCCAAATTGCAACACCTACCACCATCAAACTAGCAAGAATTCCACCAGAAGAGCATTAAAACCAGTACTTTTTGCCTTGAAAACCCTCTACAAGTTTGAATCTAAGTTCCAATGGTCACCCCAAAACATGGCCATAGATCTCATCCTTTCCTAGAAAATTGGGCGATCAGCATTTAATCTCACAACAGTCATAGGCCCCTTGAAAAGTCATTTGCCACCTCAAAAATCCCTCGGCAAATGAAAACTAAGCATGTCAGTAGCACCGCACCGTGGACCCACTAAACTCTACAACCGTGACACCAGCAGTGGTCGCATGATCACATAGCTAAAAACTGGGCTATGCGAACACGTGACAAGCCTCCATGTCAATACCATGTCACTGCTCCCCACCAATGCAAAATGCGCACCTCCGCAACAAAATACAATGGGCCCACTAACAAGCCACATCACCACCTCGGACCAACCAGAAGACCCCACATCACCACCTGCCACTGAGCCCTAGAGACACATGTCAAATAGTCGCATGATCACATGTCAGAAAACTCTGACATGCGATCATGCTATAGCCAACCCTAGGCTGCCACATCACCACCAGCGGTACCACCAAATTGCATCACTGATGGGCCTCAGCACAAAAAGGTAACCGGTCGCATGGTCGCATGTCAGAAAACTTTGACATGTGATCATGCGACAACCAATTGTTTCAAAGCCCATTGAAGACCCGAGTCCACAGGACAGGTGGCAATCGGTCGCAACTTTGTGAGAGATAAACCTCGTGCAACTTTTCCATGTGAACAAGTGACAGCCACAGATTATGTCTGAACTTTAACCACACCGGGCAATGAAAAGAGGTGGGTCCCACCAACCAATGGCACCTGCACAGTTAGGACTGACAAACAAGGAGTACTAGCAAGAGGAAAGAAATGTGAGGTCGAAAACATCCAAGGTTTTCAGTGAAGGATCAAAAACACACAGAGTTTTCAACATTGACACAAAGGTAAACAAGGATGCGAAAACATCGAGGGTTTTCATGCAGGCCAACAAGGTCAAAAACATTATGGATTTTCAAAAGCACTATGGGTTTTCGACACTGTGGTAGATTTTGAAATTATTTCCTGCAGACCTTAGAACTTGAATAACTTTCTGGATTTTGCAATTCAGCACGTGCAATTTGGACTGGAGCAAGGTGACACATTGAAGAACACAAGGCAGGACACTTTTACAAAAACATTTGCAAGGAAGAGGCCATTTTCAAAGGATTTTTGCTGTGACTGGAAAATGGACTAACAGTACCAATACTTAGGCTTCTCCTACCGAGTGTTGTATCTAGAAAAGGCATTAGGGAAAACTTCCTTTCATCCTTCTTAATAGTAAATACATTCTTCACACAATCATACATAGCTCCACAATCAAATTGCCAAGGTCTACTGAGCAATATATGACAACTATTCATCTCCATAATATCACATAACACAAGATCCTTATACTGGTCAATTTGAACATCAATGAAGCATTGTTCTCTCACTTCCAGAGCATGATCATCTTGTAACCAGCCAATCCTATAATGATGTGGATGTCTCATTCTATTCAAACCAATTTTTTGAACAATGTCCTCAACAAAAAGGTTATCAATACTACCACTATCAACAATAACATCATAGAGTTTACCTCCAAAATTGTATCGAGTCCCAAACAAGTTACTCCTCTGACAAGGTTCCTTCTTTGTACTAAGCAATGTTCGTTGAAGTAGCAAGTTATCAGATCCAGGTTCATTCTAAATGTTCTCATTTAACACAATAGTCTATCGGTCACCAAGCTTCTTTTTTGTAAACTCAAAATAACAGTGTCCTTCCTCTCCATAGTTATAATAAGTACCCTTAAAGATAAATCTACCTGTCTTCTTCTTTGGCTCTACAGGTTTCTATTCATCTTCTGCATCAGTCGGTTTATCCTTTACCGAGTGATCAATCTTCTCCTTCCCTCAGGAGTTACCATGTTGTTTCCTCTTCAACTTATCTTCTGACTTTAGAGCATATTAATATGCATCTTCAATAGAATCAATCTTTAGCATACCAATCTCATCTTAAATATTGAATCTCAGACCATTCACATACCGAGCTACCTTTTCCTTACTAATTTCTCTATGTATAGACTGAATAGTAAGTTTGTAGAACTCCTCGATATAATCTTCAATAGAAAAATCCTTCTGCTTCAGATTCTACAACTTCTTAAACAAGTCAAGCTCATAGTCAACTGGTATGAACTTAGCTTTCAATTTAGTCACCATCAACCTCCATCGATTGATCTTCATCTTCTCTATCTCTTCGTAATTCTTTCCACCAAAGAGAAGCATGTCCTTTCAACTTTGTCTGAGCCAATGTCACCCAAAGAGGATCTTCAATTTCTTCTAGCTCAAATAAATCTTCAAGTTCACTGATCTAGTCAATCCAGTTCTCACGCTTCAAAGTACCAGAGAAAGTAGAGACTTCCATTCGGTAGCTATTACCTAGTCGAGCTCCAGATCTATGTAACTAAGCAGTTCTATCTTCACCAGATCTGTCCCTCTAGTCATCACCACTAAATCTAGTAGCTTCAAATTCATCAACATCTTCTTCATAACCATCCTCAGTACCAACATTCTGAGGTACACTAGTAATACCTCTCATGATCTCAGTGACCATGTCATTTTTCATCAGTTCCATCTCAGATCTGAAATCTAATTTCACCTTCTTTGTAATCCTAGATTCTATGATATCATAGAGATCTGCAATTACTATAGGATCCAATATTCTCAGTAGAATCCTTAAAGATAAGAAAACCCTCTGAAACAAACCCTACAGTGACCACCTTGTGACAATCTTCAAGTTGTATGCAAGTCAAATCACAACCTATCACCTTGCGAACAACTAGGGAAAGATTCCACAACTTTAGTACCATGGATCTACAATCCAGATCATACAATCTCTTTGTCAACAAGGTTAATTTGTAGGATCAATGCTCATAATATAAACCTTCACTCTACAAGATCAACTCTCACTCTAATACCACCTGATGCAGTCCAAGGCAGGGAGAATCCAATTAAGGATAGTCCAACCTTGTAGCTTCAGAATTACATAGTGGAAATACATAACAACAAGATGTTTCAAAAGATATTTTCATTAACATGCCCGGCTATAAGGCCTTCCAAGTTAGGGCCAATTACAATTAGAAACATTTCTACAAGATCAACAAGATCTAATACAACACTAGCTAGTTCAATCCTGAACTCTATTAGTGACTGATAGAAACCCTAAGCTAGATCTAAACTTGAGCTCACAAGCCTCCAAGAAATCTCCTTATCTCCAAGCCTCAAGCACTAGCTCTTCTATTACAAACTATCAAAAAACAATCTGATCTACAAGGTCTCACATGATCTTTTCCACAACTTCACTTCTACACTCCTGATGGTGATTCTAAGAACTCCCTGTCTAATGCCTTAAACAACTACCCAAACACCCCGTAAATACTAATCATGAGCCACAAGTTAGCTAGATGAAACCATTAACTCTCTTAAACAAATACTAAATGCAATACAAGTCAGCTCATAAATCACCTTACAAACATTTAATTCAACATGTCATCCTGTAACAACAGCTCACAATAATAAATGCACCAAGTCGGCCCAACAAATCATACATAACTCCAGTCAGTAAACTAGAACTACCAAGCATCAAAGAAACAACCGAGCAATATTGAAACAATGACCAAGCTGGGCAACACCAAGCAACACAATCATTACCGAGCACCAATTTCATTGAGCACCAGAGATTCCACCTAGTTCCTTCAGCGACTGAGGTTCCTTCAATAACTAAGACCATCGGTTAAGGCTGCAACCGAGTAACACCGGCCAAAACATAAATCACCACGCAGATTCACCTAGGACCGAGAATGCCCCTATATCAATAATATAAAGAGAAATATTAGCTAAATTTGATAATTTTTAAACACTTGAAAAAGCCCAATTGCTTTTAGTTGTACTTATAAACAAAAAGTTTGAAGGGGCATTAAAATGATTGGGTATAGACACAACATCAAAGAAGAGAAAATTTGTTGAAATGCAAATTGATATGATTGACAATCTTACAAAAGGTTTGAACCAAGTAGGGAAGTGATTTTGAACTAAAAGTAAGACCATCACAAGAAAATCTATGTTGACATCCATTGTAGGTAACACTATGCTCTGAAAAAGATAGATATCTTTAGTTTCATCCTAGTTTGGTTTTAATAAGAAAACAATATCATGATATGTTAATAGGAGAATACTTTTGGATCATAGCAGCTTGGAAGGCAATTGGGAAATCATGTGTAGAGCTCCTCATTTTGATAGGATTGATGAAGGAATCAAGAATTTGGTCACATTATTTTGGAATGATAATACACATCCTTCATCAAATAGTAGAGATGTTATCATACATAGAATTTGAGCTAATCAATACAAATATCATACAAAACATTGGTTGGAAATAACACAACATGAAATATGTGTCATTTTGTAGTTCAAATCCTAATATAAAGATTGGGTAAACATTGTTTAAAATATTGAATCAATATTATATCAGGATAGAAAAAGTGTTTGAAACTTGTTGTTATCATTATCATATTCAATTTGTTCTCCACTATCAGGTTTTTCAAAGGTTTGTAGAAGACACTTATGGTTTTTAAAATGCTCCTGCTACTAGATGAAGTGAGTTCATCTCATCCATTTTATGTGACAAAAGAGATGATGTAGTTGGACAAATAAATTGCATAATAGGAATATGTCAAACATGTGTTGATTTGTCTCTTTTTCCTTTGAAAAATGAAAATATTGATGTAACAATTCTTGTAAATTGAAAGAGTTACAAATATGTAAAGAATGAAACAAAATTTAGAAAAGAATCCAAAAGGTTAGAATATGTTGAAGATGAGATAAATGTTGGAGTATTTATGGAAAATTTTGAAAAATTGATTCAACCCTACACTCATCATGCTTTTTTTGCAAAGTGGCAAGCACACAAATTCCAAACACTAAGAGACAATTTCTCACTTGGAACTATTGTATCAGTTGTTAATTTTGTAGAAAATTATTCTTTTGTTCATCAAAAGGTAATTCAGTCAAATTATAATTTTTCAGAGAAAATTACTATTATGGTACATGTGTGTTATCGACACACATAATTAGATTTGGATGGTATTCAAAGTGCATTTGAAGCATGGGTCATCAAGAAAGAATATCATTTTTATATAAGTGATGATAGAGAGCATGACATTCATTATGTAGAACATTGTTTCAAGATGTTTTTTGCAAATTTGAAAGAAAGAGCTATAAAAATTGATAAACATTATGTTTGGTCAGATGGATGTGCTGCACAATTCAAATTATCAAGACCATTTTATGCACTATGTAGATATCATTGGAATGAAAACATACCACATGTCTAGATTTTATTTGCAAGTGGACATGGAAAAGGTGAACATGATGGTGTTGGAGCTTGCATCAAACATGCTATACAAAAGTATCAAATGAATTATAAGGGAGTTCATATAAAAAATGCACATGATGTGGTTGAATGGTGCAAGACACATTTCACACCAAATGAGAATGATACATCATCGGGATTGAATCAAGCGGTGCCACATAGAAAATTTTGGGAGATAAAAGTTATGCACACATTTTTGAATTATTTGAAAGTGTTTAAATTTTTTACGTATTCTTTATTTAAATTATATTTATAGAATAAATTATATATGCATTTTTTAAGGTCTGGATAGAAAAATTATGCATGGTTGCAATAGGATAGAAAATACACCTTGTTTGCATTTAGTTATGAGTATGAATTGTCATAATTGGACATTGAACACTAGGGGCTACTCATGCTTTTGTTGTCACTGCATTGCTGAAAATTATGACGAATGCATCAATCAAGACTATGGATATGTAGGTGCTTGGAATCTAGTGCCACTATTTGTTACCGATACATTTGATAGAGATGAAGATGAAAACTTCGATGATGTCCCTTTGATTTCTACTGATTACGATCATATCTCAGGATTGGTCAAAATTGGTAAGTATATATATTTCACATGATATGGTCCATTGAGCTGCATGTATATATATTTATATAGATCTATAGATTGAACTAAGTAAATTTTAAGATCTCACACATGTATATATAAATTTACTGTGCAGGATATGTCTTTGCAGTGATTTTTGAGCGTGGAAATGTAGGAGTTGGTTATTATTTACTACGTTGTACTGCAGAGAGGATGAAGTTACTTGAACCTAAAGAAAGTGATGGAATGTTATTCCCTATAGGTTTTTATATTCTCTACATCAATATATTGAACTCAATTTGTAAATTTTAAATTTCAACCTTTCAACAAATTTCAAATTTAGTTTGTTAAAATTTGTGACCTCTAGGTTCAGTTGTTTTAGAGGGAACATATTTCAAGAAAATCAAAGTAATTCAACATGGTATTCAATTTCTTGATTACCAGCCAGACAATAAGGTGTTTTAATATAGTCACCTAGTAGTTTTCGTATCCATTTGTCCCCATCCAGTTAAATCTCAACCTGGACACCATAAGTGGAGACTAGATAGTGAGGATCATGAGAGAATATTACATGTTCTCCATGAAAGGTCTGAACCACTTGAGTTTCTCTAAAAAGTATAATATGTATACCTATTTCATGTGTTAGGACCTACTTAATATCTTTGGATTAAATTGACTATACTTTGTTTATATATTTAAACATATGATGGAATATAATTTGTTAATATTTGATTGACCTATTTGATGGTTCAATGGTTTTAATGTATAGAATTTTATGTATTCTTTTATATATATTTATGCTTGTATACATATATGGTTTTATATGTATACTTTGATTATTAAATGATTTTTATGGATTGCATATTAGTTAAAGATTTTATGTATGCTTTGATTATTCAATGACTTTTATGATACTTATTGTCCAATAGTTATATGTATTAACTAGTTATTTTTTATGATATTAATTCTAGATCCCCTTAAGACCTCCCCTTAAGATTTCTTATTAGTTAAAGATCCCCTTAATACACTAAAAAATGATGAAATTAGTTAGATTACTTATGACATGTGTTAGTTCTAGAATGAGTTAGAATATTTATTGTCCATTAGTTACATGTATTAACTAGTTATTGTTTATGATATTAATTTTAGATCCCCTTAAGACCTCCCCTTGAGATTTCTTTAGTTAAAGATCACCTTCAAAAACTAAAAAATGATGAAATTATCTACATTAATTATGACATGTGTTAGTTCTAGAATGAGTTATAATAGTTATTGTCCATTAGTTACATATTTTAACTATTTACTTTTTATGATATTAATAAAATCTAATCAACTAAAACCATCTAATTAACTCATCCAATCAAATTATACTATCTAATAAAATGAAACTATATAATCTAATCATATGAAACCATCTAATCAAATCATATCATCTAATCAAATCAAATCATCTAATGAAATCATATATTATATAATCAAATGAAATCATCTAATAAAATCACACCATCTAATCAAATGAAACCATCTAATCTAATTATATCAGCTAATTAAAACCATCTAATCAAATCATATATCATCTAATCAAATGAAATCATCTAATCAAATCATACCATCTAATGAAATGAAACCATATGATCTAATCAAATGAAACCATCTAATCAAATCATATTATCATCTAATCAAATGAAACCATCATAAATCTATATAATGTCAAACCATAAATCATGTATGTCTAAAGGTCAGGATAACATATAAATATATGTCTCGAATCATAAACTGAAAATATCAAACATATAATAATGACATATATAATGAGTCTCAAATAAAAGATTTGTGTAACATGTCCTAAACTAGGGAGTCATCTAGGTACATGTGAACAGAGTGACCCTCTGACTGACTGCCATGAGCATCCTCTGTCTGTGAGGCAGCACTTGATCCCTATGAATATAAATGCATGTATATAATAATATAGTAAAATACTTAAAATATAATAAATACATGTTTAAACTTATATATTTTTAAAATTTACCTTACCACTATTAGGTGTCACATCTGTCGAAGCTCTCCTGTGAAGAGAATCCTTTGGGCATGAAGCATCAACTGACACCTACAAATTTAGTACAACAATTGGTTATATACATGGGTATGTACAGGATCATGGTATACCAAAAAGTGGCCATGTGAAAAAGAATTCCTCATTGAGAAACAACTATAACTTTCAAATAGTTTAACATTTTTGAAATTCGAAACATGCATCACATTCTATGTTTTTCCTACTACAAGAAGAAATTTCATTTTTTTCAATTTGATGAAGTTTAGACTAAGTTAAGGTGATCGAACACATGAGATTTATTTTCTAGAAAATTTGTAGCAGAAAAATCACAATAAATTATTTATTTAGAAATTAAATTATTAAAAAATATGTCACATATAGACATGCGTCTACTACTTAAATCTAGAATATTGTAAAAAAATATTATCATTTGATTGTATTTAAGGTGGTTAGACATACACCTACTTCTTATCTTTTACCTAAAGTTTTCATACTGTTGATAAACTGATTGGAAAATAGCTATTACATTCAAACAGTATAACATTTTTGAAATCTAAAATATGTTTCACATTCTATGCTTTTCCTAATACACTAAAAAAACTAAAAGTTTTTAATTTAATTAATTTTAGACCAAGTTAAGGTGGTCGGACACATGAGTTTTTATATTCTCCAAAGTTTGTAGTAGAAAAATTATAATTAATTATTTACTTAACTTTTTTTACAAAAGATTACATGTCACATCCAAACATGAGTCTACTACTTATATCTATAATCTTGTAAAAAAATATTATCCTTTAATTATGTTTAAGGTGGTCAAACATACAACTACTTCTTAACTTTTTCTTGATGTTTTTATACTACTGCATTGAAATTTGAATTTTTCACCATATAGAATAATTTATTTTCATAAAAGAGCTAGTATCTTAGAAACTACATTCAATTTTATATACACTCTCTTCTTACATATTTAATATATAAGATTTATAACTTGTTCAAATTTTAATGTCAACTTTTATAACCCTAATTTTTTGAATTTTCATTGCCACTTAAGGGCCTAGTTTGACATACCATGATCGTGCACATACCCACATGTGCATAGTATATATTATCAAAAGTACTTGAAATATATAAATACATGTGTAGAAGTAAACACATGCATTCTTAAACTTACATATATCTAAAACTTATTTGACCACTAGTAGGTGTCACATCTACTGGATCTATCACATGAAGATGCTTCGAGCCCACACAAGAGGTAACATGCTATGCTAACTGTGCCTACAAAATATTATACATTGAAAAAAATTCAATACACACATCTACAATTAATTGTTCAATAAAACTCCTAAGAAAGGAGAAAAGAAAACTTTATATACCTGGGTCTCAGGAGCAGGAGGATCATCAACGCATTGCACCATCATATCATCAACTGAAACTACATCACCTACACCACCTTCAGTCTTGAACCTCTCTAGTAATGATGAGTGTAGGGGTGACACTAGCTAAGAGGGGAGTGATGTAGAGCCTGAACCATCAGCATGCAATAATATCCATAAATGATCCAACATCAGTGCCAACATCCACTTGACCCAACCCGCACAACTGCTCATCAAATGTGTCTAGGCCCTCAGTGGTGATGTGTAAATCTCCAACCTAGATACCTGGCTCTATAGCTGTAGACTGATCTATGGGTGCAAATCTCTATGTACTATGTTGCACCTGACTAGATGGTGTAGAGTGCTCTACACTATGTTGTGCCTAACTAGATGGTGCAGAGTGCTCTGCACTATGCTGTGCCTAACAACATGGAAGTCTAATGACATCCTTGACTGAATGTACTGGGATCCTCTACATGTCAGCAATATAAGAATAGGACTATAGGAGATCCTTCAAAAATTAAACTACCACATCTAAAAGACTATGATGACCCAAAAGTGTTCATGTCTCTCCAAGTGCAGGAAGACCTACAACTCTATATGCCTCCTCACTAACACCTCCAATAGTACTAGATGAAACCTCAAAAGATGATATGGCTCTACTTGGTCTAGTCAAAATGTATCTACCCACTAAATCTAAAGTGATAGAGGTGGCTGCAGAAGCAATCTACCCTATCCTATCAACTACTCCCCTCTGAGAAGCAATGATCACTCTATCTATAGTACCATCCATCATCAGTGCCCCTGCCAGAGTCCTCTTCCAAACCAGTTATCTATGAGGCTATACAAAATGATCAGGCCTATGATATTAGTCATGGTTTGCAACCCTCTTGTGCCCTTGACAATAATATGCAGGAAGATCTAAATAGTTGACCTTAAGTCCCAAATGGAACTCTGCGGACAATTGTTGTGCAAAATATAAAGGAATATGGTGATTATTATAATAACAATTATGTGCTGCAAGAAATCAATGGTATATCATGCATGGTATTTGAGGAATCACACACTGTGTGACCTGATATGCCCTCACCTTGGTCTTCCCCTTATAAAATGGGAAAACCTCTCATTTGATGATTTCCTTGGGGACATGGCTCTGAACCGTCTCCAAGGAAACATCACCTAAGACCTCTGCTCTCAAATCTCAAAAAATAGTATCAAACACCTGAGGCATGAAGGAGGAGTGGGATCTCAATCTAGCAGTCATCTCCTCCAAAATGGTCAATACACTAACACAAGTATCTCTATATTTGTTATCTGCTGAAGATGTACGAATGGACTCTCTAAGTTGAGCCATCTTTGTGTCAGCAATATAAAAATGGTCTCTATATAAGGAGTGCGAGGTGCATCTTGAGTGGCCATCTAGATACATAACATGTGAAAGCTAAGTGTTAATAATTAAGTACTTGATTACATTTTATAAGTGTATGTAAAATGGAAAAATATATCTGCATATATAAAATGATACTTAAATTTACAATACTAGAGTGTACTAATAGTCGAAAAGGGTCCTAGGATGTACTAATTGGTATTAATAGGTCCTATTAGGTCAAGTAAGTGTTTTTATTAGGTTTTAAGAGTCCTAGGATGTACAAATTGATTTTAATAGGTCATATTAGTCCTGTTAGGTCTTAAGTCCAATCTTATTAAGTATTAAGGGGTCCTATTATAGCTCCTAAGGATCCTAAGGGTTATTAAAGAGTTTTATGTCACAATAGGGGTCCTAAAAGAATTGAGAGTGTATTCATAGTCCTAAAGGGTCTTTGGATGTACTAATTAGTATTAATAGGTCCTATTAGGTCAAGTGATCTTATTAGGTCTTAATGGTCCTAAGATGTACTAATTGGTATTAATAGGTCCTATTAGATAAATTAAGTGTTCTTATTAGGTCTTAAGGGTCCTAGGATGTACTAATTGGTATTAATAGGTCTTATTAGGTCAAGTAAGTGGTCTTATTAGGTCTTAGGAGTCCTAGGATGTACTAATTTATTTTAATAGGTCATATTAGTCCTATTAGGTCTTAAGTCTAGTCTTATTAATTCTTAAGGCATCATATTAGGTCTTAAGAGGTCCTATTATAAGTCCTAAGGATCCTAAGGTTTCATAAAGAGTTTTATGTCACAATAGGGGTCCTAAAGGAACCTAGAGTGTATTAATAGTCCTAAAGGGTCTTTGGATGTAATCATTGGTATTAATAGGTCCTATTAGGTCAAGTAAGTGGTCTTATTAGGTCTTAAGGGTCCTAGGATGTACTAATTCATATTAATAGGTCCTATTAGGTCAAGTAAGTAGTCTTATTAGGTTTTAAGGGTCCTAGGATGTACAAATTGATATTAATAGGTGCTATTGGGTCAAGTAAGTGGTCTTATTAGGTCTTAAGAGTCCTAAGATGTTTTAATTGATTTTAATAGATCATATTAGTCCTATTAGGTCTTTAGTCCACTCTTATTAAGTCTTAAGGGGTCATATTACATCTTAAGTAGTCCTATTCTATGGTGTAAGAGTTCTTAAAGAGTTTTATGTCACAATAGGAGTCCTAAAGGAAGCTAGATTGTATTAATAGTCCTAAAGGGTCTTTGGATGTAATCATTGGTATTAATAGGTCCTATTAGGTAAAGTAATTGGTCTTCTTAGGTCTTAAGGGTCCTAGGATATACTAATTGGTATTAATAGGTCATATTAGGTCAAGTAAGTAGTCTTATTATGTCTTAAGGGTCCTAGGATGTACTAATTGGTATTAATAGGTCCTATGAGGTCAAGTAAGTGGTCTTATTAGGTCTTAAGAGTCTAGGATGTGCTAATTGATTTTAATAGGTCATATTAGTCCTATTAGGTCTTAAGTCTAGTCTTATTAAGTCTTAAGGCATCCTATTAGGTCTTAAGGGGTCCTATTATAGGTCCTAAGGATCCTAAGGGTTCTTAAATAATTTTATGTCACAATACGGGTCCTAAAGGAACCAAGGGTGTATTAATAGTCCTAAAAGGTCTTTGGATGTACTAATTGATATTAATAGGTCCTATTAGGTCAAGTAAGTGGTATTATTAGGTCTTAAGGGTCCTAGGATGTACTAATTGGTATTAGTAGGTCCTATTAGGTCAAGTAAGTGGTCTTATTAGGTCTTAAGGGTCCTAGGATGTACTAATTGGTCAAGTAAGTGGTCTTATAAGGTATTAAGAGTCCTAGGATGTACTAATTGATTTAAATAGGTCACATTATTCCTATAAGGTGTTAAGTCCAATCTTATTAAGTCTTAAGGGGTCCTATTATGTCTTAAGTGGTCTTATTCTACGTCTTAAGGGTTCTTAAAGTGTTTTATGTCACAATAGGGGTCCTAAAGAACCTAGAGTGTACTAATAGTCCTAAAGGATCCTTAGATGTACTAATTGGTTCAGATAAGGGTCGTATAATGTTAATGGGTTGTAGTTGAAATAAGTGGTCCTAAGGGATCCTACATTACATTTATTGATCCTAGAATGTCTTAATGTTTCTTGAGGGAAATAAAGGGTCCTATGTGTCTTAAGATATTGTAAGGGATGGATAAGGGTCCTAGACTGTCTTAAGGGGTCCTGGGTAACATAAGAGGTGCTAAGGGGTCCTAGGTTATATTAGTGGATCCTCGTATGTATTAACTGAATCTAAGATACATAAATGTTTCCTAGGACAACCTAAGATATGTTAATGGGTCTTGAGGTTCTGAAGAGGTCATATCTATCTTAAAATATAGTAAGGTATGTATAATGGTCCAATAATGTTAATGTGTCATAGGTGTGATAAGTGGTCTAAGAGATCTTAGCTTACATTAATTGATCCTAGTATGTCTTAATGTTTCTTGAGGGAAACAATGGGTCCTATGTGTCTTAAGATAGTGTAAGGTATGGATAAGGGTCCTAGAGTCTCTTAAGGGGTCGTGGGTAAATAAGAGGTCCTAAGGGGTCCTAGGTTACATTAGTGGATCCTCTTATGTATTAATTGAATCTAAGATACATAAATTTGTCCTAGGACAACCTAAGATATGTTAATGGGTCTTGAGGATCCAAAGGGGTCATGTGTGTCTTAAAATGTCGTAAGGGATGTATAATGGTCCAATAATGTTAATGGGTCATAGGTGTGATAAGTGGTCTAAGGGATCTTTGGTTACATTAATTGATCCTAGTATGTCTTAATGTTTCTTGATGGAAACAATGGGTCCTATGTGTCTTCAGATAGTGTAAGGGATGGATAACGGTCCTAGAGTGTCTTAATGGCTTGTGGGTAACATAAGAGGTCCTAAGGGGTCCTAGGTTACATTAGTGGATCCTTGTATGTATTAATTGAATCTAAGATACATAAATGTTTCCTAGGACAACCTAAGATATGTTAATGGGTCTTGAGGATTCGAAGGGGTCATATGTGTCTTAAAATGTCATAAGGGATGTATAATGGTCCAATAATGTTAATGGGTCATAGGTGTGATAAGTGGTCTAAGGGATCTTAGGTTACATTAATTGATACTAGTATGTCTTAAGAGTTCTTGCGGGCAATGATGGGTTCACATATGTAAATTAACAAAAGCTAAGATAGATTAACATGGGTGCTAGGACATTTTAAGCTATAATAATGGGTCATATGGGTCCTAAGGGGTCCTATGTATCTTAAGATGTCATAAGCAATGTGTAAGGATAGTAGAATACCTTAAGGGGTTGTAGGTGTCATAACAGGTCCTAAGGGATCATAAGTTACATTACTTCATCCTAATATTTACTAACTTTAAAAGAAATTTAAAAACAAATATTTTTAATAATTTCTATAAGATCTTAATATTTTCTAACATTTCTACTAGGGTTTCTAATGTTTTGTAAATATTTTCCAACATTTTCTAACAAACTACTATAATTTTCTATCATTTTCTAACATATTCTAATATTTATACTATGGTTTTTAATGTTTTTTAACATTTTAGAAAAATTCTACTATGATTTACTAATATTTTCTAACATATTCTAATATTTAACTATGATTTTCTAACACATTCTAACATTTATACTATGGTTTTTAATGTTTTCTAACATTTTCTAACAATTCTACTATGATTTTCTAACATTTTCTAACATTATACTATCATTTTATAACATATTTTAATATTTAACTATGATTTTCTAACATATTCTAACATTTATACTACATTTTTTAATGTTTTCTAACATTTTCTAACAATTCTACTATGATTTTCTAATATTTTCTAATGTTCTACTATCATTTTCTAACATATTCTAATTCTGAACTATGATTTTCTAACATATTCTAACATTTATACTAGGGTTTTTAATATTTTGGAACATTTTCTAGAAATTCTATTATGCATTTCTAACACTCTACTATCATTTTGTATAATATTCTAATATTTAACTACACTTTTATAACATATTCTAACATTTCTACTACGGTTTTTAATATTTTCTAACATTTTCTAACAATTCTACTATGATTTTCTAACGTTCTACTATCATTTTCTAACATATTCTAATATTTAACTATGATTTTCTAACATTTTTAAAAACTAAAAATTATTTAAAAAAAGATAACTAACTAAAATAAATATAAAACATATAATTTACAATAAAAAATGAGAAAAATGTGTGCGCCTGATACTACTAACAATCTGAAGAGGTTGAAAAACCTCGGGAAATGTTGATGTCATACTGGATGTCACTAGTTCACTCTAAGCCCTGGGTCCACAAAATCTAGATAGTAAATAATGAAAATAAAAATGGAATGTCAGAAATTTATAGAGAAATCTGGCCAAAAGGGGCTTCGCGTGAAGACCCCCTTCATGCAAAGTACCCTATGTAGTGTACTTCACGTGAAGGGGGTCTTCGTGTGAAGTACCTTACGCAGGCTACTTCACGTGAAGGGGGTCTTCTACTTCGCCCAAAGTACCCACTTGGAGCGAAGGCCTTAATTTTTTTTTTTGTAGAATGCTGATTTTCTTCATCCCAAAAAGTGGGACACACTATTGTGTTTTGACTCTAGTGCAACTTTACATTTTGGAAATGTTGCATTTTTCCACTTTTATGTAATTTTTGTGCATCCTTGACACAATGACTTCGAAACACTCTAGGACCCTTTCAGATACCTATATATAGATTTAAATAAAATATTTACATTATTTTACCCTTCATTGGGTTAGTTAGCTTACTCTAACCAACTCAGGACCTCAATAGGACTATTATGACAACTTGGAAATTTCAATGTCATTGATTACATAGTTTTGCTAATCTTTACATATGGACTCAATACCAATTACAATGAATCAAATATATTATGATTAAACAAAATACAATCCAATTTATCACATAATGACTTCTCACCTCCTAATATTCTTGTATGGTAGGTGCTCCTACACCATACTCCCCCAGCTTGGAAAATTTCCAAGTTCCTTGGAAATATGAATAAAGTGACCTGCAAATTTTTTTGACTGAATTCATCAACTTCAAATTTTTCTTCATTCATCTTTTCATCTATACTTTTTCTTTTCCTCTTGTCTTCTTTACTTCTTCATGTATCTTAGCTTCTTGTACATCATGGATGCCTCTTCTACATTTCTCTTCAAACAATCTTATAGTTACTCCTTTCAATAGAGTATGTAATGGCTTCTTTTAGTGGTACTTCTACCAATCAAAATTCCACCTCTACATGTTGTATCATCAACAACTACTTGTGCCTCACCCAGGAGTCCCTTCCTTGCTTCTCACCCTAGTAATTTTGGCAACCAGCTAGACCATAGTCTTTGGCCCTTTTGACTTACCCCCATGTCTTCCTACCTGTAGCTAGTGGACATGCACCCTAAAACAAAAAAATTCACCAACAAAAATCAATAGAACCTAACTTATTATGCTCAGCCCAGATATTTTACTCAACTCTAATACCAGTTGATGTAGAGACTCCACTATTCAACCCCTACAAGGACTTCATGTCCCAGCCTTGATAGTAAGGATCCCTCTCATATATTTATCAAAAACATTTGAGGCAATAATAAATGCATAATATTTCTAGGTTCATCCTTTCAAAAACCAAAACAACAATCTATTCCAGGCCATTCAACAATCATTCTTACTATTCACTCATCAATCAACATCCTTGTTCTTTCTACATTTTCTTACTCCTTGAAAGAATCCATTATGGGACTATTCACCATCCTCATTTCTTTCCTCTATATATACCCAATAGCTATAGTCATATGACCAATCCATCTTTAATACCTTGTAGTACATCATTACTCCATTCCTCAAGAGAAATATAAAATATGGATATATAATATGTTATTTATTTATTCAGTCCTTCATTGTCCATGCTCTTACAATAACCCTACATTCAAAACAACCTTCACCCTACATACAATAACTCCCCTTCCATTCCATTTAATAAAAAATACATTCATCCATTAAACTATTTGATCACTCATTCTAATGGATAACAAAATAAGTCTATGACTGTCCACATTCAGATAGTTTTGATATACCCATACTCAGACAATGACAACTTTCAAACCAAAGATTATTTTTAAAACAGCTTCACTGAGAATCTAGAGAATTACTTTCTAGAAAACATATACAAAAATTATCCCAATCCAACAATTAAATACTAATTTATGCTCCTAATATAAAGAACATAATTTACTATCAAAATACGGTCAAAATAAATAATCTCCCACTATTCTTTCCACTAGGGCATCAAATATATCATATATAGCATAGTCTTTTGAACCCAAACCAAATGCATTTGAAAGGTACTTGAACATAATTTAAAATGGACCAGATCTCAATTTTATTTCAATGATACATTTGGGAGATAATTACAAACCTTCATGGGCATGGCGGCTAACAAGAGTTTAATGGAAGTTTTCACAAAACTCATTAGATCTTTCATAATGCCTTATCTCTAACCACCAAAATGGATCCAAAGTCATCTTAACTCATCCAAATTTTATCTCCAATAAATTTAAATATAAGTTCAATCCATTGAGACACCAAACAAATAATTTAATCAGTCATGAACATGACTATTCCAAGAATCTATCGACTTGCAAATCACAAACTGCAAAACTCTTTATTGATTTCACAAATCTTATACGTTAATTTTTTTTTCCTAGATATCTTCTTCATCCTTTCATGTGAAAAATTAATCCATAAATATTCATAGACAACCTGGCCCTTGTCCCTAATTGTCTTCTTGTTTCTGCAAAACTGGGAGTTAGAGGGCTTCTTGATTGAACTTCAAAAGTATCTCTCTAACTTGATACCCATGAACCAATTCAGGTAAATTCACATTTTTATAATGTTTCTTGACATTTCCCAACTTCTCTACCTTTCTTTCACCAACCAACTAATCCTTCTACAACTTGTTAGTGTAACTTTACATTTTGGAAATGTTGCATTTTGCCATTTTTATGTAATTTTTTCATCCTTGACACAACGAATTCAAAAATCTTTAGGAACCTTTAACATACCTTTAAATGTATTTAAATAACATCTCTACATAATTTTACCCTTCGGTTAGTTAAACTACTATGACCAACTCAAGACGTCATCAAAACTATTATGACAACTTAGAAATTTCAATGCCATTGATTACACAGTTTTGGCAACCTTGACATATGGACTCAATACCACTTACAATGACTCAAATAATTTATGATTAAAAAAAATAAAATCCAATTTCTCACATTATTAATAGTGACCTCCTGATATGCTTGTATGCTAGGTGCTCGTACACCACCCTGGTAGCATTTTATCTATATTTGGGATCCCATACTTCCCATGTGGAAAAATTATTTGTATCTTTTCATGGTGTTGAGTTGATTTTCAAGTGGGGGTTCAAAAAATTATTGTAGAAGGTGACACAAAGAAATTTAAAATGATGATGGCTAGCAAGAGTACCCTAGGATGGGAAATACATGATGTCATCACCAAAATTAAAGATCTCCTAGACATGTTTGACATATATAAATGCCATCAAACATTTCTAAAAGGTAATGAAGTTGATGATAGGCTAGCAGCAAGGGATCACTTTAACAAAATCATCATTACTTAGCCTACCACCCAAGATGCCCCCCACATAGTTTGTCTAGAAATTGTGAAGAATATTTCCAATTTTGGCAATAATGGTACTTTGGACCCTTAAAGTTTTAATAATGATGGGAGAATCTTTTTAGTTTACTTGGGGTTTGAGATTTGGGTTTTATTCTCTACCTTTTCTCTAGTTTTCCATTTCTCTTTTTTCTATCATTAGCCAAATTTGTGATTTTGTCTATATTATGGGGTAAGATCTTAATAAATTTGAGTTGTACTCTTGTGATAAGTTTAAAAACAACTTGGTACTTTATCCAATTATCTAGGTGGGGCATATGGACCAGTATGTGGAGGGAATGAAGGGTTATAGCCCATACTTTTCTGAGAATTTTATAGTTTCATGGGATGAAGGCAAGGTGATCATAGGTGGAGTGTCTTTTGGGGTTTCTATGGAGACCATTGTTCCTGATACTGGTCTATTAGTAGAAGGGAAATCGATGCCTACAAACTCCAATGGACACTACAAGTTAGATTTGGAGAGGGTTCTTGGCCCTAGAGAGAATATCTTGAGGTTGCATAATGGTTTCAACATCTAGGAACTTCTTGGAGAGTAGAAATATGTGTTAGTGTAGGTTTTTATTTCCTAGTGGGTTATTTATTTTTCCCTATATTATTAAGTTTTTCCTTCACTTTTATTAATCTTTCTTAGGTTAATAAAGCATGTCTTATTAGGTGAGTGATTACAAGGTGTCACCTTCCTACATGTAAGAATTCATTAGCTATCTTGGGAAGATACTTTTCTATATTTAGTTCGATAGATGGTTGTTCCTCATTGGTTGGTGTTGCCACCTCGCCCCTCTTCCTAGTCTATATAAGCATGCTACCTAGCTTGTATTTTATATCACTTTCATTTGCATCCTCTTAATGTTATTTTTCTTCTAGAATTTGGAATACACTCTTGGAGACTAACTATGTGTTTCTCTTTTGATTTCAAATCATTTGCATTCATAGTTTAGACACCTATTCTTTGCACTAGTTTTTTGAGTTAATAATCTTTTCATATTCTAACATGGTATCAGAGTTGTTCTATATGCAAGAGTAGATTTTAGTTTCCATATTTGAGAGATTTAGGGGGCTAATAACTCTTATTATAGTTTTCATAAAACCCAATATGCTCTTCTCTCACAACTTCAGATGATCTTGAGAATTAGAAAAGTTTGACAGAAACTAATTTAATCTCTAGGGTTTGCACATGTGTTTTATGAAATCTGGTTGATTGCATCATTTCTAGTTATATTGGTAGAATTTTTAGTTGTTCCAACGCATCTAGTAGGCTTGAGAAAGTCAAATTTGGCTTTGGTTTCACTAAAATCAGATATCATCATACACAACTGCAAAACTAGGGTTTAAAGCTTAAATATGACAACCATCTTTCATATTTGGTGTTTTTAATCAATATTACAAGTTTGAGCAAGACATAGCTTATCTTAGGTAATAGATTCATCCTTTGCATGTCATTTTTTGGTTGTTGGGGTCATTTTTTCTAGCTAAAGGCATCTTGTTTACACTAGATCAACATCGTTTGTACATTACCAATAAAAATGCCTTCTAGGTTTTGTTAGTACCATAGAAAAAACCATTTGGGTATCTTTCCAATTTTTCATGCAATATGTATATTTTCATAATCAAAATCAGAAAGCTACAGTAGTACGCCTCTCCATTGGCAGCTGTAGATTTTAAGGAAGTTTTCAAATGCTTTGTTCTTGCTCATAGGAACTCTATTTCTCATGAATTCCTTTTTTATTCTGGCTATTTTTTGATATTCTATGTACTAGTGCAGACATTTTTTAATCTCAATGCACAGATTTTTTAGAAATTGCAAATTGCCAGTCATGACATTGCCCAGTTCTTGTTTTAGGAACTTTAGAGGATCATAAATTTCTCATACGACCTCTTATCGAGGTGATTCTTTTTTTGAAAGTGCATATGTTTTGAGTAGATCATAGTAGTGCTATTTATTTCTCTTAGTATTATGGAAAAATTGTATTTTTAGCATATGCTCTTCGTGAGGGTTTTGTAATGCATTGAAATCAAGACCACTTAGTATTTCTTGCTAGTTGTGGTTGTAAACGCACTAATATAAAGTTTCAAATCATATTTTCTTGGGGGGGTTCTTTAAATTGAGTGAAAAATGGGGTTGTCTTGGTTGGGTTCTCTTATTTTCAGTATTTCTTCTCTGCATTTCTTTATCATGGATCAAAAAAATGTACCCATCCTAACTCCATACAATTACTTTGAGTGGAAATCATGCATGAAAATTTACTTAAGGAAAGCTAGACTAAATAGGATAACTATGGGACTTGAAACTAAACTAGCTAAAGATGAAGATAAGCTTAAGTGGTTTAAAAAATGTGACGAGGCATATGGAACATTGTGTTTGTCTATTTCTCCTAATTTTCTCTTTCACATTGAGTCCTTGAATAAACCAAATGAAATCTAGAAAAAGATAGAAACACTATTTGGCACACAAGATTCAATAAGGGGTCATATGTTGGAGAATGAAATAACTAGTTTAAGTCCAGGCAATTTTGACATAGTCCAAGATTTCTTCACTAAATTGAAATCACCGAGGTTGCAGTTAAAACAATGTGGAATTAAAAAGAAAGATGAACAACTAATTCTTTGTATTCTCTCTAAACTAAATTTAGAATATTCTGTGTTTGTTTCTACCTTTTTTGTTACTAAGGGTGCACTTGCTACTCAATTCACCATGCCATCTTTAGATGATTTTTTTGTCAATCTCACTCGGGAGTAGGACAAGATAATCTAGTTGGGCACTGTTAAGTCCTCTAAGTCACATGCTTTGGCTTCCAACCAAGACTCAAAAGAACAAAAAGGAAAAAGTAGTAACAAAAATAGTAAGGATAAGAAACAAAAGAATAGAAAGGAGAAGAAGGATCAGATACCAGTTGCGTCAAAAGTAACTAATAAAACCCAATCTTCCAAGGGTGACAAGCATAATAAAGAGACGGTCCAATGTGCCTATTGTAAAAGACCTGGTCATGATGAGCATAAATGGTTGAAGAAAAAAATGGATCACTTGACACACATTCTTGAGAAGAATAATATCATTGTTCATGAGTCTATCAAACATAGTTCTAATGAGGTGTCTAACAAGGAAAAAGAAAAGAGAAAGGGGAAAGGAAAGGGTAAGGAACTTATTATAGTTTCTTCTTCACCATCCACCTGGGTTCTTCATTCAGGTGCTTCACACCACATGGCTTCATCTAAGGAAGAAATTGCATCTTTGGAGCCATGTTTTATGGCTTCTATTTTTATGGGGGATGACACTCCTGTTGAGGTGTGTGGGAGAGGGTCTGTTTATGTTGGGGATAAAACATTCCATGATTTTCTTTGTATGCCCTGATTATCAAATTCTCTCCAATAGATATACCAGATCACTCACATAGGTTTAGTAAAGTGGGTTGAGTTCACTCCTAATTCAATAGAATTTAGTGGGTTACAAAGTGGTTCTACAGTTTTAGTTGGGAGAGCACATCATCACTCACAACTCTATCTTTTTTCTCACTTTTCTCATGATCCCCCTTCGACTATTTTTCTCTCTCATTCTAATAATGTGAGTAGATAATGGCATGAGTATTTTGTCCATTTAAACTTCCACTACTTGCTGCAGCTCAACTAGTAGAGCATGGTCACAAGAGTGCCTTCAATTTAGTTTTAGGTGGTATTTTCCAAGGTTTCATTTTGGTAAGCATCCTAAGGAAAATTTTGACAAAGGTAAGGCATGGAGAGCTTAACATATACTAGAGTTAGTTCATAGTGATTTGGATGGTCCATTTCAGCATCCTTCTTTCAACAGGATCCGATATGTCCTCACAATTGATGACTTTTCTTGGTATACTTGGGTGTACTTTCTCAAATAAAATTCAGAGGTATTTGATCATTTTCAAGACTTTAAAACTTTTGTAGATAATCAATCTAGGAAATCCATCAAAGTTTTGTGCACTAACAATGGTGGTGAGTATGTGAACCATCGATTTGCACTTCAGAAGGGATTGATTTGCAACATTCATTTCTATGCAATCCTCAGCAAAATGGTGTTGCAAAATGAAAGAATAGGTTCTTGAAGGAAATCAAAAACTACATGATTCCCTCCAGATCTCCTACACCACAATATAGGACACAGGCCATTAATTATGCTTGTTATATCTAGAATCATGTTCCTCATCCAGTGTTGAAGGGAATCACTCCTTTTGAAGCTAGGAGCGGTAAGAAACCCTAATTAAGTACTTTTGAGTTTTGGGTTCTCCTGCATGGGCCAATATTCATGTAGAGAAATGAAAGGTCCTGGATCTACATAATAGACCTTGCATATTTGTAGGTTATCTTGAGGATGTGAAGAGTTATCGACTGCTCCACCCTACTACACATGAGTTGTTCATTGAGAGGAGTGTTCAGTTTGAGGAGGGCTCTTCGTGCTCACTTTCTATCACTTCTCCAATTCCTTCTACTTTGACATTGGAGTCACTTGGAATACATGACAGATATTTTGATGTGTCAGATTCATGTGAGAAGTCTTCTACCTCCACTTCTGATAAACAGAGTGATTCATAGGACTCACCTCATTCCTCTCCTAGTCATCATTCAAAGTTTGATGATTCTCCTCTAGATTCTTTGTCTTTCGGTCCACTTTGGGCTAGACAAACCTTGCAGTCTATAGGTGATTCAGTTGGGGATCCATGAGACACAAAGTGGACTTATTCACAATTCTAGAATACTCCACATGTATTCATTACTACTACTTCAAATCTACATTCTTTTCATGAAGCTTATGGTATTCGTGAGTGGGATAAAGCTATGTAGGACCTAAGTATAGTTCGTTAATGAGGAACCACACTTGGGATCTTATCCCTCTTCCTAAGGGAAGAAAAATCATTCAATGTAAGTGGATCTATCAAAAAAACTTTCTTGTAGATGGGTTAGTTGAAAAGCATAAGCCTTGCTTGGTCATCAAAGGATTCTCCTAGGTTCCTGGGATTGATTTCCTTGAGACTTTTTGTGCATATTTCCTGAATGAACTCCATTCAAATTGTTCTTTCCATTGTTGTAGCTAATCATTTTTAAGTACATCAGATGGATGTGAAGAGTACTTTTCTTCATGGTGAAATTCAGGAGGAGATCTACATGGAGCATCCATGGGGGCTTCTTCAGGGTTCTTCACTTGGGTGTCATCTTCAAAACTATCTCTATGGCCTCAAACAAGATCCTTGGGCCGGTATGCCAAGATAGACTGCTTCTTTCAATCAGTTGAGTTCACTCAGTGTCATTTTGATCCCAATGTCTATATCCTATAGCCCAATAATTCACTCTTATTTTTGGTTCTATATGTTGATGACTTGTTGATCATAGGGAGTTCTTCATCCACCATTGGATCAATAAAAAATTCTCTTCATGACAAGTTTTTGATGACTAACTTGGGCTTGTTGCATTAATTTCTCAAGATTGAGATCCTTCAGCCTTCTTTTGGGATCACCATCACACAGTCAAAGTATGCTCTAGATTTTCTCTCAAGGTTTCATATGGCTGATTGTAAGACTTCTCTAACTCCCTTTCTTTCTAGAGTCAAAATTGAGGCTCGTTATACTTCTCTACTTGCTGAAGGTACTTTTTACTAACACCTTATTAGGATTCTCATTTATCTAACTTATATGAGACCCAACATTTCATATGATGTAGGCATGGTCTCTAGATTCATGCAAGAGCCTGATGAGCTGCACTGGAAAGAATCCAAGCAGATCCTTCACTATATTCAAGGTTATCATAGTTTTGGGATTCACTACACAATGGGTATTGATCTTGACTTGGTGGGATACACAGATTTAGATTCGGCACATGATTCTCAGGATCACAACTCTACTTTAGGCTACAACTTCTCACTTGGTTCAGGTCTAGTTTGTTCATCGAGCAAGAAGTAGTCTACTATTTCTCTATCTTCTATTGAGGTCAAGTATCAAGGAGATTTGAATGCCGCCAATGAGGCCATTTGTCTTCAAAATATTCTCACTGAGTTTTGTATCCAGATCAGATGGCCATCAACCATATTTTATGACAACTAGAGTGTCATTCAGATCTCATGAAATCTGGTCCATCATCGGCAAACCAAACATACAAAAGTCCATATGCACTACATCCGGGAGCTCATCCATGGCCACATCATTGACCTTCGCTACTATCTAAATTTTGAGAAGGTTGTTGATATCTTCACCAAACCCTTCACTAAGAGAAAATTCCTTCATTTATGAGCTTTTCTAGGGTGCGGGATGCTTCATGTTCTTGGGGGGATTCTTCCTCTCACTCAAAGTGCTGACTCTCTCTACTTTTGGGGGGGTCTCTTCTCTCTCTATTTTGGTTAGGGATTTTCTCTCTTTGGATGAAATTTTATGTACATGGGTACCTCATCAGAATTGATTTTCTAGGCTCCATTTCTACATCCACCTAAGCTTCACTTATGGGGGGGTGTTAGTGTATGTTTTTATTTCCTAGTGGGTTATTTATTTTTCCCTATATTATTAGGTTTTTCCTACACTTTTATTAATATTGCTTAGGTTAATAAAGCATGTCTTATTAGGTGAGTGGTTGCGAGGTGTCACCTTCCTATATGTGAGAATTCATTAGCTATCTTGGGAAGATGTTTTTCTATCTTTAGTCTAATAGATGATTTCTCCTCATTGGTTAGTGTTTCCACCTCTTCCCTCTTCCTAGTCTATATAAGCATGCTACCTGACATGCATTTAATATCACTTGTTTTTGCATCCTCTTAATGCTATTTTGATTCTAGCATTTGCATTACTCTCTCAGAGACTAACTCTATGCTTCTATTTTTATTCTATATCATTTGTATTCATAGTTTAGATATCTATTCTTTGCACTAATTTTATAGTTTAATAATATTTTCAGATTCTAACAAGATGTCACAATGGTGCTCATCAAATTCATAATCTTGGAAGGTATATTTAAGAGGTTCCATTCTCACCTATTCTCTATGCTAAACCATTTCTTTCATGTTATTAAATTTAATTTCCCATCCTAGATTTTCCCTTCTTTATCTTAGTCCATGTCCAAAGTGAAAAGAAAGGGTGGTTGTGTCCTCATCAAGGGCCTATTCTATGCCTATATAACTTCCACCATGCCTTGACTCCACAAGCTATCCCTAATCATGTCTCACTTTGAATTTAAATCTCCCTAAGTTTACCCTATTTTCCCTATGGATAGAATCTTTCCTTCTCCCCAGGTCCATCAAAGTTAATTATCCCCTATGGAAAGCTAAATGCAAGGCACTTGGTACAGAGTATCCCAACGAAAAAAAAATGTGATTGTGTCAAAGAATTGCTCTTCCTCATAGTTAATACAATCAAATTTCACTCCAAAAAAATTCTGTTGGTCATTCCCCTACCCATTATATTAACCCTTCTTCCCATGGTTTTAGTCCTCATGGTTTATTGGGAGATCCTTTCACCCCCCCTAAATATTACTCGTCCCAAGGTGGCAAAGAATGCCTCTATAGAGGACTAATATGATCTTGATACCATCAGGAGAAATGTGGATTAACTATACATTTCTATAATAGGAAGAATACAGTCGCTAAGTGGCTCATTAGGCAACTACACATAGCTAGAAAGAAGATAAACAAATTTAAAAGCTATTATTAAGGCAGAGACGAGGGTAACATACCCAAATGCATGACAAGGAGGATGAGAGCATGCAGGCTATGGAAGATGATTTTGCTGAAAAGATCAATAATTAAGAGATAATAGAGAAATAAATTAATAATCTTAAGGCTCAAATTCCAACTAAGGAGAAGAATAATGCGATGGTCAATGCTTTGGTGAATGTGAAGGGAAATCAATCTCATCTTAACAAGAAACTTCTATAACTAGTCTATTATATAGCAAGCACATGAATGGAAAAGACCACTATTTTCATCAACACTTTATAGCTGGAGCTAGAAGAAAAGAAGGCTAAGTTTACAAAAATGGAGGGAAAGCCTCTAGGTGATGCTCAAAGATAATGATGGGGACTTTTCTTGATGTTACCACAGGTCATCCTCCCAAGAAAGCTTCATTCCTAGATAAGTTAAATGATTTGAACAAGGATGGAAAGGGATTCCTATGGCAGTTTTTTTTCTTTGTCTTAGTTAGTAGGGTTAAATTGAATTTCTTGTGAGTTTCGTGTGTTCTATGTATTAGACTTGATGATACATTAATG